>CM057055.1:30095000-30695000 GCA_029948455.1 Solanum rostratum | reverse complement strand
TGGGAGTTTTAGATATGTTTCGGCTGAATTGCCAGGTTATTGAGGGAAAAGTTAATTCACCTATAGAGGTCAGATTCCTATCATTGAGAATTAGGGCAGGGATATTCCATACATCACACCTGGACCCGTTATGGCCATTATGAGTTGTTAATTATGTTTGTTGGGATGTAAATGCTCCTATTGTATCATGGATCTAATGACTTGTATTTGCTAGTCGTATTTGTTACGATGGACCTGTTGAGGGCCTATATGTTAGGGTTTACTCTGTTAAATGCTATATTATTATGGTTGATTTGTTAGATGCTGGAATTGTTGGATCTTGGTCAGTTGAGTTGATATGTACTAGGGTGGATTTGGAATGCTTGCTATGAGTTGTATGATGTTAGTTCGTAGTAGTTCTAGTTATAGGAATTTGAGGCCGATGGGTATTGACCAGGAGTGTTTTACCTTCCTTGCTCGCGGTATTATATGTATAACTAAATTATGATAGCTACTGAGGACTATGACTAAAAAAGTGGTATATGTGTCAATATACAGAGAAAGGTATAGAGAGTATACCAGTGGGTAGTGTATTGGGTATTTGTTGTACTTATGAAGGTCTAGTAGTTGTCAAGAGTGTGGATGGTTAGTATGTTGGTTATGTGTTCCATTCCTTGATATCTGTTGTCATTTTAAAGCTACTAATGATTGTTAAGGCAATAATCTGTTATATTCGATTAGTGTTCTGACTATTTACCACGCTTATGATCAATAATGATGCTATGATTGATTGATTGAACAGTAAGGGAAAGGGGCTAAACCTCTTATGTGTAAGTGTGATTATATTAGCTATTATTTGCAGTTATTTTGATTAACCCATGAGCCAACTATAATTTGTGGGGATTGGTTGAGTAGGAAATGGGAAACAGGATTAAGTTTGTATATGAGAAGTATGGCTATAATTACGGGTGACTGTGATTACTTGGATATCTACGAGGGTTGTAGAGGGAACATATACCTAGTCTAATGCGTCCTTATTACATTTTAGTTGGTTGAGTTAATGGGATGAGTGATTGACTTATGAGGATCTCGTACAGGTTGTTACACTGATTCTCTTGTACATACAAATTGTTATACGTCCAATTAGTTGGAGATAAAAAGACTACAGTCTGAGACTAAGCATGGCTATGACGATTATATTTACTGCTCATTATGAGCTTAAGGTACATCTCTATGTGTTTTGTGTGGGAGTTCTGACATGTTTAAGACTGCTGACGAAGTATTTGTGCGGGTATTTCCCCTGAAATGGGGTAATGGGGTTAGCTGATGGGATAAGTGATGTGCTGCAAAAATACAATACTTTTAATACTTGAAAATTGAAACTTTGTGTGTTCTCAATATGATATTAGTTTGTTTTATGTGTTTTTTGTGTTTACCTTTGCAGGATTATAGGTTTACCTTGATTTAGGAAAAAAGTGCAAAAGTTGCTGATTTTTGTTGTTATACGAGACCCTTTATAGGCCATACATCATTCTATAGGCTGTAGGATGGTTTCGTGAACAATTCCAATGAGGGGTTGTTTTCTGAAGTTTATTCTATGAACATGCAGATGAGTCGTAGAAGGTTTTATGAGTCGTAAAAATGGTTCATGCCCTGAGGATCAGGACTGGGACTTTTGGTTCATGCCCTGAGGATCAGGACTGGGACTTTCTAAGTTCATTAGACAAAACCCCCTTCACAGGTCATAAACTATTGTACAAGTCATAGAAGGGTATTGTAGAGTTGAAGTCGATAGTTCTAGCAGAAGAGTACGAAACCCCAATTACTGGTTGTGGAATGCAATACGGCCCGTAAACCACTTTCGTATAGTGTGCCGACCAGTTCTCCTCTTTTATTTAGGACTTGTATTTTACTTACTACAAATAAGTTTTTAGGTTATTTTTCAAAAATTCTTTCGCCTAGTACTCAGAGAACTCAGTAAATTAGAGGGAGAAAATTGTGAGATCATATTGGAGAGTCTTTGAGAACACTTGTGTTGGAATTTCATCTTTAAGCTTGTGGTTCTTATTGAAGTTAGATTTGCTTGTTCTTAATTCAATTGTGTAAGTGCTCAATTATGCTTTCTCAATCCATAATTCTTAAATCTACACAAAGCATGAGTAGCTAAATCCACAACTTGGATTGTGGGAACCATGAAGAACTAACAAAGTAAAATCGGATAATTCATAATTCATGAAAGGTGTATATACATATAGTAAGTAATTCTCTTTATTTTGCATGTTTTCTGATGGTGGCGAACATTACAACTCGCCTAGTGTTACTGACTGGACCAAGGTAGTGAAGAATAGGAAAAGAGATTAATTAATTGGATTCAATTGATGTGTTCTCATCTAATCAACAAAATTGGGCCAAGGGGAGGTTGTACTAGGACTAATAGGTAAGGGTTGGTAATGCAAACTATGGATATGGGCCAAGTTGTATAGTGAAATTCACCTCTCACCTTTTACCAAAGGGCTTCGTGAACATAATTTACCATCCTGTGTGCTATGTGCTAGAAACGAATTAAGTTATCCGACGATACTAAGTTGGGGAATCATGGGGAACACAATACCCTAGTTCTCTCCATAATTACCTCTCTCTTGTGTTAGTTAGTTTAGTTATATTTTCATTGATTATTGCAAAAACCCTCCCCCTTTGAAGAAGTAAGTTTGTTAACCATTCGAATTGCGATCATTGAATTCTCTTGAGTTTATGTATTCCCTCTGGGTTCGACCCTAACCTTTGTTAGGTTTTATTTCTTGACAGAGACCACTTTATCCTCTAAAAAGGATATGTAACTTGGGAGACATCAGTAAGCTTTGTCCAAGAGAGGTTGGGCCATTCCAGATTTTGAGGCGAGTTGAGCCTGCGACATTTGTATTAGTTGTGCCACCAGTATTTTCAATTATGCAGTATGTCTTTCAAGTATCGATGATGCACCGTTATATATGGACAGGTTGCATGTCTTTCAGTAGAAGCAGTTGAGTTAAATGACCATTTGATTTTTGTTGAGAAACTGGGAGTGTTTGCAGCTATAGGTGTCGGGTAGTGGTGTTTCAGGGTTATATCAGTACTAAAAGTACAGTGATGACATCAACTGATCCAGGAGGTTACCTGAGAGTGAGAGACTAACATGCGGGGCTGCACCCCAGCTTATTTCAGCCTTCAAGTATGCCTTTATCTTTAATTTCATTGATGAACGTTGTTTTAGTGGGGGACGTTGTACCCTCCAAGTCATTTCTGTGGTTCAGTGATTTTCTCGTCAGTTTGAGCATATGCATAGAGACCTCAGGCCATTTTTTACTTGTTGATACTGTTTGGGTGGTTGTTGGAAAAATTGTTTAAGAATTTTGTGGGGTTTCAAGTTGGATGAGAGATTATAAGTATAAAATGAGTTTTCTAGTTGTCACGACCCGGACGTAGGGTCTAGGAGTGACATTAAGAATGGGAACACGAGAGTCCCCAAACAAGCTCAAAGTATCCATTTTCACATCATCGGTTCAGAAGCATAACAAATAGTAAACACATAGTTCTGAGAGACAGGAAAGTAGGACTCACGTTATGGGGATGTCATAGGGAAAGGGAGTAACATGGAATCATATAACACATAGTACACAAATACTAAGGGGAGGGTAAGTATGAGCTCTATGAGGGCAATTCAGGACTTAGGATCTTTCACATCATAACTTATAGACATATCACGATACTCATAGCCAATATACATAATGATAACCAATAGGTAACCATATCCATAGACAAAATCTCCAAATACAACTTAGCATATAAACGTAAAGGAGTTTACAAGATGTCCAACAATGCCTCCAGTCATAAGATAGGATAAGGGCCAAGACATTCCCTGTGCTCACCCTTAAAGTAAATAACATAAATAAAACACCATGGGTAGAGGAATGGTGGATTGTCCTTGGAAGATATGATTCACCACAACAAGTAAATCTGAATATCTAAGCTAGGTGTCGTATGGTGGATGAAGGTAGTCCTCGATCCCTACATGGTGAGATCATGTAGTCAAAGAAGTATGCATTAGTACGTTCGAATGTACTAAGTATGTGGGCATACAATGCATATGACTTACCAAACCTGCATTCAATGTGACATGACAAGGGCACATAATATGAAGGAGATATATAGCAAGATATAGTATACAATATTCCATGAAACCAATGATGCATGAAATGCACAAATGCTCATATATAGTGGGGATAGACTATAACTGACAAATCAAGCTCATTCCACCATTAGGAGAAGATTACTTGCTAAGGTTAATCTAGATCACACCTTACAACCCAGTCATTTCGGTGGATGGACACCTTCTTTAGGACCCAGTCATTTCAAAAGGATTTCCAATATCGTATCATATCAATAAATGAATAACCATCCCTTATGACCCAGTCATTTCGGTGATGACTACCATTCCTATGTTGGCACATAGTTCAAGGAAAGGGAGAGGACCCTTGGGGTTAGCACCGATGCCCCAATCCATCGATGCTAAGTCAAACATCCCATGAGAATACTTATACATATACATGCTTTCAAAAGAGGCAATAGTCATTTCAAATCATTTCAATGCAAATTTATGCTAAAAGTCTAAGCATTCTTCATAATCATTCATACTTGGTCTTAAAGCCAAATCATAGTTCATAATCATGTTTCTCATGCATAGGAATAGCTTATGCACATGACAATATGATACAAGCACCCAATATGCTCAAAATACCAATAACAATAGACGTTTATGTGATCACATTCTTGTCATAACCAATATCTTATCAAAATCATTTACATAAATATAATTGGGCTTAACCCACTTCATAATTTTCATAAAATCTAACGCTCATGAATGCATATGCTATGAATGAGATGAGAATAGCATAGGTAATAGAGATCCAAACTTAAATCAACAATACATTGTGAAATTCAAGTAAAGATATAAGTAAAATTCACATTTAAATTATGATATAGATTACCAATGCACAAATCAAGCTTGAAAGGGGACATGCACATTCTTAAATTCATAACTTTAATGCAATTCATCATATTAGGGCTTAAATAAACTTGAAATCATCAAATAAGCATAGCCCATACTTCAATTGAATTTATTAAACAATAATATTAAAACCCAAATTTAAAGTAGCTAAAATTTCATGAAATTGAGTGTAAAACACTTTGGGTCTTCTTAGTTGAAAGGGACCAAGAATCAATCCCACATACCTTAGCTAATGGAGAAAATTCAAGAAGAAATTTGATGAGGAAAAGAGTTTTCCCTTGATTCCTAATCTTAGTCTCAACAAGATTTCTTTGAGAGAGTTTAACTGAATTTGAATGAGAGAAATAGAGTTTGGGTCATTTCGAGGTCTTAGGATAACATAGGAAGTCATAAAAGTCTCTTAGGAGTAGCCATAATTACAAAAAAACCATTAATGAAGGTGCATAAAATATCTTGCTAGGGGTCCCATAAGAAGGTCTCATGGTCGGTACATGGTCTCACGGATCGTGAAACCCTCCAGTGAGACCACACTTAGCAAAAGCTCAAAAAATATTGCACAAACGGGCTTTACAAAAATGGGCATAACTTATTGTTCCAATCTCAGAATGAGGTGAAACCGGATGCATTGGAAAGAAGATTCAAGAGCTTCAATTTGATAGGTCATGAGCAACCCAATTTTTTTGTGCTAAGAGATATAACCATTTAAAGTTGACTCTCCTATCGGTCCTTGTGAAAAGCATAGCCAAAGGAGTTCCATACATAGAAAATTTAACGTAGGCATCCATACGGTTGGTCTGATGGTCCGTAACAAGGTACACAGACCGGGTACTCCTCTGTCCCACTTCACTTAGAAAATTTCTCACGACAAAGTTCCAAGACGGTGATCTAATACGTAGAAAATTTTCACTCGGGAACCCATACAAAAGGGCATACGGATCGTACCACACCATTCGGACCATACACTTGGCCGTACCACTTCACTTAGGCTCAAAACTATGGAGTCTCAAGCCCAAGGCTACCACATTATCTACCACACGGCCTGTGTGGGGTCTAAGTATGGTATGTCTTGGTCCCAAAATCCACCTTAAGGCCTTTATACCCCACAGAAGGACAAGGGCCACTTCAAGGAGGTTCCACATGGTCTGTAAAGCACCACATAGATGAAGCGTCACCTTGGTCCAAAACTTTCCGGAACCAAATTTCCAAGCTCCAATTGGCCATATAAAGTTCAGGTCCTTACACTAGTAAAGTCCTAATAAACGGCCTCGGAGTGAAACTATGACGATTTCATCAGCTCCAGAGTAGCCAAAATAGTCTAGGAGCATGGTGGCCCAGGTATTGAGGAGTTTGGCATGGATTTAATTGTAAATTTATGAAAATCAGCTTAGAAATGATCTATAAAGTGATTTTTTCTAAAAACCTTAGTAAACAATGTTTTGATAGAGTGGCCAGCTCCTGAATGTCAAAATTAGTCTAAAATGAACTTTTGTTGGATGACGGGGATGTTCAGATGCATTTTGAGCCCCTCAATTCTTTTAGCTAAAATTGTTCAAGCATAAGTAGGCCCCTCATTTTATCATAGAAAGTTCTGTTTGGAATTTCGACAGCATCATTGAATATGAAATGTCGAACACCATATATTTATATATTTTATGGTCGTAAAACGGGCATCGGATGGACCCGAATGCTTCAGAGAAGTTTTTGGAAAAGCTGATGCCACAACAACAGGGCAACTCTCTGCGTGCGTGGCATGGCATGGGCATATAGGCCTGCGTCCACATGGTTCGGCCACGTCAGCATGCACCATTTCAAGCGGTGGAATGCCTTATAAAGGCAGCCACACGAGTCAAAAGGGAGAAAGTTTCCAACGCCATAACTTTGGCTATATATATCAAAACTAAGTGATCCAAAAAGTTAGATTCTACAAAGTTTCATGTGGAATATTTCGGGGATGTCATATTTAACTTTATCACGCATTTTCAGGTAAAAATTATCATTTTTTCTAGTTGTATTATCGTAAACTATCAAAAACTATCTTGGTCGTTTCTTATTGAATTAAATAAAGTTTGGGTCTAAATTGTACTACTTTTGAGAAGCACACTGCTGTATGTTTGCATTCTATTGGTTTGATTATATTTTTGAATAATCTGACTAAGAAGCCATTATAAGAAATGTTTTTTGATAAGAAATATCATGTAATTTTTTTGTTGTTCCTTGTTTCGTGCCTCATTTTGAGCTTAATTTATGTCTATAGACTCAGAATGAAGTAGAGATTAATTTAGTAGAGTTAGTTTGGTATTTTAGGCATCGACCACATTTTTCCCTATTTTAGTTTAATTTATGTATTTGTCCCTATTTATTGAGATATTATATCTAAAATAATCACATTTACCTAGTGATTCATGTTTGATAGTTCAGCGGCATTTGGAGGCGATTAGGAGGAGTAAAGCTCGTGTGGATTGATCCAGAGCACATGGCGTTTCCTTACATGTAGGCTAGGCTTTCCTTACCTCTAGACTGAGTTAAAACGTGTAATGAGAGCTTGCTTAATGTTGGAGATTCTTGAGTTAAGTATATATGTATGATGTTGAGTCTATGATAACTGTTTGGACTCTGTAAGACCTGCATTTGTTCTATTAGTTGGTTGTAAGACTATTTGGGTTGTAAATGCTTTTTGTAAGGATTGTAATGGCAAGATAGAGCACGACTGAGGTAAGTTAAGTGTTGATTCTACCTGTGTACCATATTTGACTATTTAAGTGTTGATTTTCCTTGTTGGTCCTACTAATATTGATACTTATGTTCTATTCCGCATGTTTCTAATCGCTTTCTACTCATGTTATTATTATATCTTACTTAAGGTTCTCCTTTCCCTAGACTGAGCTGAAATATGTGGTACATGTCTGTATATGCTTAAGATTTGTTGAGTATATGATATACATGATTACTTGGGCTTGTGATTACTGTTTTGAGTATTGTAATAGCTGTAACTATTATACTTGTTGTGTTGTAGCAACGTTAAACTGGGAATGAGCTTGGTGAAGGTTAAACATAAACTTATGCCACGTGATTGATATGTATCCTAGCTTAATGCTTGCCTATCTATGTGAGTGGCCTGATGCTAGTGGTATGTAATGCTTGGAGGAACCGTTTGTTGGCTATATCCCATGCTACGCCTTTAAAACTTTGTTGATATGATTCTATTGACACTTGATTTCTGGATACCTGTTATACTTGATAGTTAGGTTGGTGATGGATATTCTGGTGAACCTTTCAATGGATAGACACAGTCTAATACTACTCCTGTTGAGACGTATGCCTATTTATCTACTTGTGTACCTTCTGGGTCGTCATATAATTGGGAAAAATGCTACACTTTGGGAGATTAGTTATCGGTTGTGCTCTTGACTATGCATCGTGATTGTTTGGGGGTAATGTTCCCCTGGTTAGTTACTAATGGGATTGTGATTTGGATGGTGAGATATATTCCATACCCTAGGAAATTATTGGGTATGGGGACTTAATGTACCTCGATCAACTGGTTTGCCTTCTATCTTGTTCTGAGAAGCCATTGCATTGTGAGCTAGCCTTTATATTATTTCTCTGGTTATTTATTACATTTATCAGCTAGCTAATCTATTGTTTCCCTGGTTACTTATTACATTATTACCTGGGTTATCACTCTTCTAGATACGTGTGATATTTGTGGTTGTTTGCTTCCTATGGGCCTTAGCCTAGGCTTAAGCTTGTGCTTCCCTAGGGTTACGTTATTTGGAGATGATATGATGGCATATATACACTGTTGACTTGAGAGGCATAGACCTTAGGGACCAACTAAGTAGAGATTGGTCCTAGGTTGGAAGCCCGTTTGATAATCCTTGGGTTGGAGGCCTGTTTGATATTTTTGGGTCGGAGGCTCGCTTAATTGTTCCTAGGTTGGAGGCTCATTTGATTGTTCCTGGGTACATTACTCAGTTCATTGTCATCCATTAGCCGTTGTTGACTTGTGTTTTTTAATTGTTCTTGTGTACGCTACCCAGTTGATTGTCATCCATTAGCTGTGGTTGACATGTGATTTTTCTTTCCCTGGCCAGAGACCATTCTGGGAAGGAGGTTGGAGGCCTCAGATGATAGTTAGGGGTTGTAGGTCCCAAGTGATGGTTAGGGGATGAAGGCCCCAGGTGATACTATATTTTTCACTAGTTGAGGCGGCATACTATCTATTATGGATTCTTATGTCCCTATATATATACACACCTTGGTTGCGCGTGGGTGTGCCTTCTTTGCTTATGGGGGCCTAATTTGCATAAAGGCATACACACTAGGGCCTTACACCCATGTACGACACCATACTGCAACCATGTGACGATATGATACGGTTTCGCTTGGTTTGGTTGGTTGGTCACCTGTACACTACTCTGTTCTGCTCAATTAGGTCCTCGTGGTCCTGCTCAGTTTTTCTGACATGATCTACAGGATCAGGTGCCACGTACCAGCATGATCTATATTTTGTTGTAATTATCTATGGGTTCTCTTGGTCTACTAACATAGTTGACACTTGATCTTTGGGTTTTGTCAGTCGACATCAATGTACTTTACTGGGGGTTGTTAAGATGCGTTTCTATGGTTTTCTTGATATGCTTATCTTTTGAACTGGTTTAGATAGCTAGTACTGTAGTATTTTGTTACATTGCTCTTACCATATTTACTATAGCTAACTCAGTGTGTTGATGATGGCTACTGGGTGTTTTTCATTGATACTCACCCCTATTTTTCTGCATCTACTCATGATGTAGGTCCTAGTACGAGTTATGGTTGCTGATTTAGGGGATTGTGGACTATTTTGACGACTTTGGTGCGCATCGACAACTTCGGATATTTTATAGTCTCCTTCTGTTCCCTAGGATATCTTTTTCATTCAGACACTGGCCTTGTACATTATAGTTTTGGCTTATATATGTAGGAGCTCATTCTGAATTCTATTTATGTCTATGTATATATTTTTGCTTTGGCTTTGAGTCTATAATATCTTTGTACAGGTGAATTCCAGGTTTCGGGTAGGATGTGATTTGTTTCCTACTATGTTGCTAGTATATATTACGGTTAGTTACTCAGCACAGGTACCGTTGGTTCAGGGTTGGCTTGCCTGTAGGTGGGAATAGGCTCCATCATGACCTTAAAGCTCGGGTTTTGACAAGGCAATACCCAAGACTATTGCACAATCCTTCTTCTTGAAATACTCACTTTCCTGTAATATTCAAAGATCTAAGCATGAATCTAAGCTTGCCACTAAAGATTTACAATTTTAGCAGAAGGAAAATACAAACCCATATCAAATCAACACCTAGTACTATGTTAAATCAAAGATCCATAGTAAGGAATTAAGGTTCAGCTACTTAGCACATTCCCAACATACGGTTTCTAGCCGCTCATGTTCAAAATAGAAATAGAGATACCTAAGGTATTATCCATGACAATAGAATTCAGATTCTAAAGGAAAATTGATGTGAAATCCTCTTCTTTTCTTCAATTCTTCACCTCCAAGCTAAGTCCAAAATCCTCTTCTCCAAGCCAAAAGTATTTTCTGATGAATGTACCCTCTCTCTCTAGAATATGTAAGTTAAAGTATCGATAAATCTCACATTACCCTTTAGAAAGTCCTCACCCTTTCCTTTTATACCAAAGATGAAAATACCCTTAAGTTTCTCATGATTCACTACTAGGCGATCAAAGTCAACCATCGTCGAACTCATTCGGTGATCCCCCAAATGTGAATGAGACCATCCCTTTGAACATCATTGAACCTGCTAGAATTTGTAACTTTAGGTCATGATTCTTTACATTGCAAACAACTAGGCGATTTGCCTATCGCACCACCTTCTTAAACCTAATATTTTGTTTCTTTCTTGCCTATTTCTGCAATATTAGGCGACGAGAATGCGGATCCCCAAATCACTATAGTGATCCACCGAATTGAACATTTCTTCACTCTTTTCACCTTATAATTGGGGTTGGACAATGTAATAAAAGGTGGCCATTTGCACCATTCGACGTACGGCCAACTTGTTTGGTAACGATCGATTTCCACCACCTTTTTGCATTTTTGCTCCTTTTGTTCTATTTTGCTAAGATTTTTCCCTTCATGCATCTTCTTACTCATTTCTAGAATCAAATACATATTTTGGTTAATATTTGAGTTAAAAGATCACATCGAGGATAATATTTTATGCAATTTAAGCTCTATATAAGTCCAATATGCGGACTCATTAATACCCCCCAACTTAAACTTTTGCTTGCCCTCAAACAATACAAATAATAATCAATCCAAAGCACATTTCTTGAAAATAGGCCATAAAAAAAGCATCACATATATTCCTCCCATTGTTGTCAAGCCTCAAAGCTTCTACAAACCACTTACACTATTTTGAAGCTTCAAGAAATGACTAAGGAGTTCTCAAGACAAAACTATCCTCACCATTGTCAATGTTGTTGTAAATTAATGCCAAAGAAATGTTGCAACCTACCTCACAACAAAGAAGTTCCTTATACGCACAATATCACAACATTTAGCTCTATAACTTCAAGGATTAAGCAATGCTCTCACTCACAAAAGAGAAATGGCATGCAAATTTGTACCCGTAGGCTTACCCTTATTCTTAATCAATATTTACTCAATCTCGTCCGAACAAGAATCTCAAAGGACTTTGTTAGGGTTGTAATTTAGGCTTGGGGATGGGTAGGATAGCATTTGGGAACAAGTGACTAATCCCTCCTTGAACTCTACAAATAATTCCCATGATTTTCTTGTCCCTCTTACACTTTTGTTTTCCCAATAACATCATTTTGTTTGTTTTCTTATCTCATGCTTTGGTAATCCACGTGCAACTATTTCTAAAATATTTGGAGAGTTCCATTTAGAATTGGATTTGTTTTTTATTTTTCTCGTTTAAGCATTTTTCTCTTTCTTTTTTATAACACATTAACTCCTGCATTTTTCTTACCCCTTTCTTGTTACACCCACAACTTTGGCCTTTGGCTACTACTTTCATAATTTCAAGCTCAAGGAGGGAATATTGTTCAACAAAAAGGGTAATCTTTTTCTAAGGTTAAAGGTTTGTAACGTGGTTGCCAACAAAAAGGCTTTAAGCTCAACGAGGATCACTGAGGATACAATTTATGCCAAGGGAAGTTATTTGGGCATAGTGGACTTAAAAATAAACCAAAGAAGGCCTAAGGTCATCTTCCTAATCCAGATTCAACAAAGCTAGCACTTTAAGACAAACCATACAAGTTCTAGGCATCAACTAGCAAGCCTTTTAACTAATGCCTCACCTCTCATGGAAATATGGCTCCCAAATTCAAACAATAACTAGACAACACACATTTACAACTTATTGATCATTGCATATCCAAGCTCAATACTCACCATGCTCCTCTCGGAGTACATCAACCCCCAATGTATCCTCATCGATCTCTGGGGAAGATACAAGATACTCGCTATCAGCTCCCAATCGCAGAGCCAAACTAGTAGTCGCCTTGAGAGGTACATCAAGCGAACCATAGAGTTAAGTGATATTAGTATATTTACACTCCGCCACCTCCTTCTTCAACACATCAATATCAGCCTTTACGGCCATAACATTAACAATTGCACCACACTGGACTCCAAAGCCACCATCCTAGCCGTCAAAGCATCAAGCCTAGCACCATGGCGATTCACACTCACAGACTATCAATCAAGCATAAAATTCTACACCTCTATAATCCATCTTTGCTTCTTCCCTTGATCAAGCATTGGGAGCAAAGCAGCAGCTATGGCCTTCTCAATCAAAGCAGGCAAAGAGGACTCAACCCATAATAAACTATGTGTCATTCTATTTGGCCAATTGGATGAAATTGTAAATAGTATCCTAGGTGATCTATGGTTGGGCTATAGAAGCATAAGGCTTAGGCTAGGTAGAGGATGAAAGGGAAAAAGTAGGAGAGAGTAGGGTTAGAGTAGAGGAAGAAGGTATACCTTTCTTGAGCATTGGCTCAGATGTACTTGTCTCAAGCATTTCTACATCAACTACCAAAGTAGTATCCACTGGCTTCTTTCTTGTCCTGTCCTCCTCATCTCATTGGAACTTTGCCTCAATATGCGAGATATCAGTGGAAATCGATATAGTGATCTCAACTTCAGGTCTAACAAATGATATTGTCACGACCCGGGATTAGGGCCTAGATGTGACATGGCGAATGGGAACCTGAGAGTCTCTAAACAAGCCTCAAGTATCTATATCCATATCATCAGTTCAAGAATAGCATTCAATTAATAACACATAGTTCTAAGGGACAGGGAAATAGGACTCACGCTATGGGGTAATACAAGGCTAGCGACTTTCCACATCTCCACACCAAATAATACAGATAGTCAAACAGAAAATTCTCATAAATCACTCCCACAATACATAAGCAAGATACTAGTCATAACAAACTGATTTCAAAAGAGTCTACATAATGTCCAACAAAATGCCTCTAGTCAAAAGGAACGGGGGCCGGGACAAGTTTTGGGGTCACCCTCAAGAAAGGAAGGACGCCCTAAAATGACATAAACAAAAGGTCGTTGGCTCGTCCATGGAAGACGAGACTCACCACAGTATACTCCAAAATTGGACTATTCGTCAACCTATTGGTACTCAAAGTGCTCGGCCCCTATATGGTAAAATCATGTAGGCATGGAGCATACGTTAGTATGTTTGAATGTACTATGTACGCGGACATGCAATGAATATGACTTACCAAACCTGCATTTCAATGTTAGATGACAAGGACACATAATATAGAAATAATTATATATTCAATGGAAATATCTATACAAGATGCCATGAAATTTATGATGCATGAAATTGGAAAAATGCTCACACTGGTAGGGATAAGATTACTTGCCAAAGGTAATCTACATCACACCTTACAACTACGCTTTTTAGTGGATGGTCACCTTCCTTACGACCAATTTTTCATAAGGATGTTTCATAATCATATCATATCATAAACATAATAAATGAATAATCATTCCTTACGACCCGGTCTTTTCGGTAATGGCAAACGTTCCTATATTGGCACATAGTTCAAGGAAAGAGAGAAGGCCCTTGGGGATAGCCCTGATGCCCCCAATCCATCGGTGCTAAGTCATCAATATCCTACATGAATACTTATACATATACATGCTTTCAAGAGATACGATGCTCACTTCAAACCGTTCAATGCACATTTAGGCTCAAAAGCCAAATCATAAATCATAATCATAATGCTCATGCAAGGAATAGCTCATCTACATATACGGAATGGTGCAAACACCCATAATGCTCAAAGAGCCATAATCATAAGCATATATGTGATCACATTCTTGTTATAACCAATGTCTTACCAAAATTCATGTCATAGTAGTTTCATAAAATATAATTAGGCTTAACCCACTTCATAATTTTTCATATAAACAAATGTGCATGGATGCAATGCAATGCATGATGTGAGGTTGGCATGGGTAACATAGATTCAAGTAAAAATCAATATCATAATGTTAATTGAGCCAATCCATAATTAAATCAACACCTAAAACATAGCATAAATTATAAATCAACTTTAAAAGGGGCATGCATGTTCATAACTTCATAACTCAATGTAATTCATCATAATAGTGATCAAAGTGATTTGAAATCATGGGTAGAATACAACCCATACATCAATTGGATTTAAGTAAATCAAGTAATGAAAATTCATAATTAAAGTAGACTAAATTCATGAAATCAATTGAAAGATTTTTGGGTCTCCTTAGTTGAAAGGGACCAAGTATCAATCCCACATACCTTGATTGAGGAGCTGAATTTTAGGGACGAACTTTAATAGAACCCTAGCTTGAACCTTGAGAGAGGAGGAATAAGGAGGTGATCTTATAAGGGGTAGAAGGTTTTTAGGAGAATGAATTAAGAGGGGAGGGGATATCAGCTGAATTAGGGGTTTAGGATAGGTAAAAATTCATAATTCATAATTAAAATAAAATAACATTACATAAACGCCATTAATGAAAAAGACAGGATTAGGTCCACATGGTCCACTACACGGTCTGTGAAATATCACAAGGACCGTGAACAATGGCCGTGATCCGTTACTTAGAAACTTCGCCAGAGGGAATTCACATGGAGCTAAGGGGTACCACACGGACGGCTACACGGTCCGTGTGACTCCACACGGGTCGTGACATCGACCGCGTGATGGTACTTGAAATAATTTGTGCACGAGAAAGTTACGAGATGGTACTTCCATACTTGGAATAATTTTACGTAATGAGTTACACGAAGAGCCACACGGTCCGTGACATATCACATGGACCATGTGAGTGGTTGTGTGCCCTCACTTGGCCAAGATTCCCTTCCGTCTAAAAGTTTCCCCTACCGTGATCTGGACCAAATGTCCCTTCATGGAAGGCCACACAATCCATGTGGGCCTTCCGTGGAGTGATGCCTGATAATTCACTTGGGACAATTACAAGAGATTTGGGAAACGCCACTCGAAAAATTTGGGTCCCTACATCAACTCCCCCTCGGAACATTCGTCCTCGAATGTGCAAGAACAAGGCTTGAAAGGCTTGACTTAGAGCATGAAACACCTAACATAAGATACAATGCATAGTTCAGTATTTGAAAAAAAATCACAAAGCCTTTAAACTCATATCAAAATCGTATTCAAGTCACTCAAAACATTATAAAAATCCTTTATCGTGCACATGTATGCATGTTATGTCATGATACTCAAGATGGCAAGAAATGGCACCATTCAAAAAGGAAGAATCCTAATACCTTAGGCTTGAGTAGATTGGAAAAGATGAGGGTATCGCTTCACTATGTCCAGCTCCGCCTCCCAAGTAGCACTCTCCATATGTTGATTTCTCCGAAGCACCTTCACCGAAGCCACGTCCTTGTTATGAAGTCGCTTTACTTGTCTATCCAAGATCACCACCAGAATCTCCTCATAAGGCAAGTTTCTTCAACCTCAATCCCTTCCAAGGGCACAATAGTGCTAGGATCACCAACTAGCTTCCTCAACATAGACACGTGGAAAACCGAGTGAATAAAACTCAAATCCGGAGGCAACTCCAACCTATACGCCACACCCTCAACTCGCTCAACAATCTCATAAGGGACAACATACCAGGGGCTTGGTTTTCTCTTCTTACCAAAATGGATCACACCCTTCATAGGCGAAATCTTCACATATACCGAATCACCAATAAGAAACTCAAGATCCTTTCTCCTAACATCCGAATAAGACTTTTGATGACTTTGGGCTGCTTTCAACCTTTCCCTAATCACCTTCACCTTATCCATGGCCTCCATCACTAGATCTGGACCAACTAGTGCCATCTCTCCCAACTCAAACCATCCCACCGGTGTCCTACATCTTCTCACATATAAAGCCTCAAGCGGTGCCATACCAATGCTAGCATGGAAGCTATTATTATAAGCAAACTCAATGAGTGGAAGATGGTCATCCCAATTGCCTTTAAACACCAATACACAAGCCCTCAACATATCCTCCAAGGTTTGAACAGTCCTCTCCGCTTGGCCATCGGTTTGAGGATGAAAAGCAGTGCTCAACTTAATCTTAGTTCTAAGTCCCTTCTAAAGAGACCTCCAAAAGTGGGAAGTGAATTGGGTACCACGATCCAATATAATGGACCTAGGCACATCATAGGATATACAACCTTGTGTAATCCTCGCCGCTGAAAGTAGTCTTGCCCAGTAGGAAATGAGCCGACTTCGTCATCTGATCCACGACAACCCAAATGGAATCAAATTGCCTTGGTTTCGAGGCAAACCGACCACAAAATCCATATTCACATCTTCCCATTTCTATGTGGGAATCTCAATGTCTTGGGATAAGCCACCAGGCCTTTGGTGCTCTACCTTCACCTATTGACAACTTAGGCATTCGGATACGAACTTAGTGATGTCTTTCTTCATACCATGCCATCAATGCACTTCATTCAAATCCCAATACATTTTGGTAGACCCTGGGTGAATAGAATAATGAGAGTTGTGAGCCTCACTCATAATCACTCTCCTACGATCATCCACATCCGGAACACAAAGTCAGTCTTCGTATTGGAGTACACCATCTCACCCTTGGGAGAACACCTCGATCTCCTTTTTAGCAACCAGCATCTTCAATTCAAGTAATAATGGGTCTAAATCTTTCTTAGCCTTTACATGACTTACCACGAAAGATTCTGCCCCACTTTGAACACGAATACCACCATCGCTTGAATCAGCCAACCTGACACCCAACCTAGCTAACTGGTGAGCATCTCTTGCCAACTCCTTCCTTTCTTTCACAACATGCGCCACACTTCCCATAGACAACCTGCTGAGAGCATTGGCCACAACATTGGCCTTTCTAGGATGATACAAAACACTCATGTCGTAATCCTTTAGGATTTCCAACCACCTCTTTTGCCTTAAATTGAGATCCCTCTTAGTGAATACATATTGCAAACTCTTATAATCGGTGAACACATCAACATGAAGCCCATACAAACAATGTCTCCAAATCATCTAGGCAAAAACCACTGTTGCCAATTCAAGGTCGTGTATTAGGTAATTATGCTCATGCACCTTCAACTCCCTTGATGCATACGCTATTACCTTTCCATGTTGCATAAGCACACAAGCCAATCCAATCCGCGAGGAATCTCAATACACCACGAATCCCTCCAAACCATTTGGTAAAGTAAAAACGGGAGCCGATGTAAGTTAATCCTTTAAAGTCTGGAAACTCCACTCGTATTTGTCCGACCAAAGAAACTTAGCCTTATTCTGGGTGAACTTAGACAATGGAGATGCAATAGTTGAGAACCCTTCAACAAACCTTTTGTAATACCCGACCAACCCAAGGAAACTGCGAATATCTGAAGGAGTCAACGGTCTGGGCCAATTCTTCATGGCGTCGGTCTTCTTCGGATCCACCTTGATACCATCACCGAACACCACATGACTAAGGAAAGCTACTTTGCCCAACCAAAATTCACATTTGCTAAACCTGGCATACAATTTCGTCTCTCTCAAAGTTTGGAGGACCATCCTCAAGTGATCCCCGTGCTCCTGCTCACTTCGGGAGTAAATGAGAATGTCGTCAATGAAGACCACCATAAAACTGCCAAGGAAAGGCTTAAACACCCAATTCATTAGATGCATAAACACAGTCGAAGCATTAGTTAGGCCGAACGACATCACCACAAACTCAAAGCACCCATACCTTATCTGAAAAGCTGTTTTGGGAATGTTACACTCCCTAACCTTCAACTGATGATACCCGCAACGAAGATAAATCTTTGAGAAATAAGTAGCCCCTTGAAGATGGTCAAACAAGTCATCAATCTTGGGAACAGTTCTTAACAGTCACCTTATTCAGTTGCCTGTAATCAATACACATCCGAAAAGTCCTGTCCTTCTTCCTTACAAACATCACCGAAGCACCCCATAGTGATATACTAGACCAAATGAAACCCTTTTCCAACCAATCCTTTAACTGCTCTTTTAATTCTTTCAACTCAGCCGGCGCCATACGATAAGGAGGAATAGCAATAGGTTGAGTATCTGGAAAAAGATCTATGCCGAAGTCTACCTCTCTTTCAGAGGGATGCCTGGTAAGTCTTCGGGGAACACATCTGAAAACTTATTCACCATAGGGACCGACTCAAGAGTAGGCACTTCGGACTCCATATCCTTGACCCTTACAATATGATAAATGTACCCCTTAGAAATCATTCTGCACGCCTTGAAGTAGGACATAAACCGACCTTTAATAGAGGAGTGACCATCCTTTCATTCAAGAACGGGCTCACCGGGAGGTTGGAACTTGACCTTCCGGGTTCTAAAATCGATAAAGGCATATGATACATACAACCAATCCATCCCAAGAATCAAGTCAAAGTCGAACATCTCAAGTTCTACAAGATCGCATAGAAAAGTTTTGTGCAACACAGAAATAGGGCAACCATGATAAACTTTATGTGCAACAACAGATTCACCCATGGGCGTATAAACTGAGAAAGGGTCCCTCAAAACCTTGGGACTCAAACCAAATTTAACAGCCAACAGAGGAGTCACAAAAGACAAATTTACACCCGGATCAAGCAAAACATAAGCACCAAACTCAAAGACTTTTAACATACCGTTCACAACATCCGAAGCTTCCTCGACATCCTGGCGGGCATGGAGCACATAGAATGGATTGTTCTTTAGGGAAACACCTTAGGGATCTCTTTGTTGACCTTGACCACCTTGGGCCACTTGACCTTGGCCTCTATGGACATTCCTAGGACAATCAGCAACCATATGATTTTTATCACCACACCCGTAACAAACACCCAACTCCCGCCAACATACCCCTGGGTGAGGCCTCCCGCACTTGTCACACACAGGATACCCCTGACCACCACCAACTAGTGCCCTGGGAGGAGGTACCTGATCATTAGAAATTGGAGTACCGGAACCTTGGCCTTGTTGGAAGAGACCGAAACCACCACTCCGAGAGCCAAAGAATCCACCATCAAAACGGGTCCTCTTAGGCTCGTGAACCCTTCTCTCATTGAGTTTCTTCCCTTCGATCTGTTTTGCATACACCATGAGTCTAGAAATTCCATATCCCATATAAGCATAGCAGTATGACATTCCTTCACAAGTAAATCAAAGATACCCGAATTAAACATGTGTATCCTTGCACGGGGGTCAGCCACCAGTGACGGAGCATACTTGGATAGCTTTGTGAATTTGAGGGCATATTCCCTCACACTCATACCTCCGTGATTGAGATAGATTAACTCAGTCACTCTCTAAGCTCAAGTGGAAAGAAACGATCAAGGAAAGCAAATCTGAACTCCTCCCAATTGACATCACCACCGTAAACTCTCTCTAAAGACCATTGGGTATACCACACCTGAGCCACATCTTTCAGTTGATAGGAAGCCAATTCAGCTTTCTCTTCAGAAGTGACACCCATGATATTTAGTATCTTGGTAAGCTCATCAAACAACGCCTGGGTATCCTCACCAGCCTTTGACCCATGGAACTCTAGAGGATTAATCCAGGTGAAATCCTCACCCTAGAAGCAGGTGTAGGATCCCGTGGCAAGTTCATCTGCCTTGTCTGAGAAGTAACCACCTGAGGGAGCATGGGGAAGGTTGTGCAGAACTCACCATTTGAGATGGATTCCTCCATAGGCTCGTGGGGATCCTGATCCTCATCATTCGGTGCCAGCTTTGGTCGGAGGGGTCTTCCTCTAGGCATCTTCTGAAATAGATCAACGACACCGTCAAATAAGGGAACCAATATACTATCCATAGCACGACATAAGACATGAAGAAGTGAGGCAATTTCTAAAATATTTTTGTAGCCTCCCACTCATAGGCATGATACACTTCACACCTATGAATAGGACTCTATTCGACACGACATATTGGACTTCGACGGCTATTTATAAGCCTAGGGCTCTGATACCATCTTTTGTCATGACCCGAGATTCGGGCCTAGATGTAACACAGCGAATGGGAACCTTAGAGTCCCGAAACGAGCCTCAAGTATCTATATCCACATCATCGATTCAAGAATAACATTCAATTAATAACACATAGTTCTAAGGGACGAGGAAATAGAACTCACGCTATGCGACAATGCAGTCTTAGGGACTTTTTTCCACATCTCCACACCAAAACATATAGATAGTCAAATAGAAAATGTTCATAAATCACTCCCACAATACATAAGAAAGATACTAGTCATAACAAACGAATTTTAGAAGAGTCTATATAATGTCCAACAAATACCTATAGTCAAAAAGAATGGAGGCCGGGACAAGTTTTTGGCTCACCTTTAAGTAAGGAAGAACGTCCTGAAATGACATAAAAGAAAGGCAGTTGGCTCGTCCTTGGAAGATGGGACTCACCACAGTATACTCCGGGATTGGACTATTCGTCAACTTGTTGGTACTCAAAGTGCTCAGCCCCTACATGGTAAAATCATGTAGGCATAGAGTATGCGTTAGTAAGTTTGAATGTACTAAGTATGTGGGAATGCAATGCATATGACTTACCAAACCTGCATTTTAATGTTATATGACAAGGGCACATAATATAGAAAGAATCATATATTCAATGGAAATATATATACACGATGCGATGAAATTTATGATACATGAAATGCAAAAATGCTCATTTATATTAGGGACGGACTATAACCGACAAATCAAACTCATGCGAGCTAATACATGAATTAAATCGATTGGGACCTCCAACTGATAGGGACAAGATTACTTTCCAAAAGTAATCTACATCACACCTTACGTCCACGCTTTTCAGTGGATGGTCTCTTTCCTTACCACCAGCTTTTCAAATGGATTTTTCATAATCATATCATATCATAAACATAATAAATGAATAACCACTCCTTACGATCCAATCATTTCGATAATGGAAAACATTCCTATGTTGGCACATAGTTCAAGGAAAGGGAGAGGGCCCTTAAGGATAGCCCTAATGCCCCTAATCCGTCAGTGCTAAGTCATCAATATCCCACATGAATACTTATACATATACATGCTTTCAAGGGATACGATTCTCACTTCAAACCATTCAATACACGTTAAGGCTCAAATGTCAAATCATAAATCATAATCATAACGCTCATGCAAGGAATAACTCATCTATATATACGGAATGGTATAAGCACCCATAATGCTCAAAGAGCCATAATCATTGACATATATGTGATCACATTCTTGTCATTACCGATGCCCTACCAAAAATCATATCATAGTAGTTTCATAAAACATAAATGGGCTTAACCCACTTCATAATTTCCATATAAACCAATGCGCATGGATGCAAATGCAATGCATGATATGAGATTGGCATGGGTAACATAGATTCAAGTAAAAATCAATATCATAATGTTAAATTGAGTCAATCGATAATTAAATCAATATCTAAAACATAGTATAAATTACCCATGCATAAATCAACTTCAAAAGGGGACATGCATGTTCAAACCTTCATAACTCAATGTAATTCATCAGAATAGTGATCAAAGTGATTTGAAATCATTGGTGGAATACAGCCCATACATCAATTGGATTTAAGTAAATCAAGTAATGAAAATTCATATTTAAAGCAGACTAAATTCATGAAATCAATTGAAAGATTTTTGGGTCTTCTTGGTTGAAAGGGACCAAGAATCAATCCCACATACCTTGATTGAGGAGATGAATATGAGGGATGAACTTAGCTTGAATTGGACTCCAATAAAACCCTTGCTTGAACCTTGAAAGGGGAGAGTAGGGAGGAATAGGTAGGTGATCTTATGAGCGGTTGGAGGTTTTTAGGAGAATGAATTAAGAGGGGGGATATTAGCTGAATTAGGGGTTCAGGATAGGTAAACGGTCATAATTCATAATTAAAATAAATTGAAATTACATAAACGCCATTAATGAAATGGATAGAAATTGAAACCGTCAAGTCCACACGGTCCGGGAAACGTCACACGGATCATGAACAGTGGCCGTGATCCGTTACTTAGAAACTTTGTAAAGGGAATTCACACGGAGCTAAAGGATACCACATGGACAGCTACACGGTCCGTGTGACTCCACACTGGCTGTGACATCAACCGTGTGATTGTACTTGAAATAATTTTCACATGACCAAGTTACGAGACGGTACTTCTATACTTAGAATAAGTTTATGTAGTGAGTTACATGAAGAGCCACACTGTCCATGACACATCACACGAACTGTGTGAGTGGCCGTTCACTTGGCCAACATTCCCTTCCGTCTCAAAGTTGCCCCTACAATGAACTTGACTAAGTGTTCCTTCACGGGAGGCCATACGGTCCGTGTGGCTTCACACGGCCCATGTGGGCCTTCCATGGAGTGATGCATGGCAGTTCACTTAGGACAATTCCAAGAAATTTGGGAAATGCCACTCGAAAAATTCGGGTCCTTACAGATATACCGACTCTCTTACAAAAGGTTATGATCAGACGCGAGAATGGTAATGAAGTTTGTAGTTGCTTAGCCCTTGTAAGAATCCCAAGGGCTATGTTTGAACCAAATTTCAACTTCTGTGATCCAATGTACAATCAACCAATGTCGTCTTAGAATGCCAAAGAATAGATTTGTTTTGTAATGGTATTAGTGTAACTTCCTAGACCTACGGCCCAGTCATCATATGGTGAATAAGACGCTCATAGGAACCCCACCTAAGGAATCTTAACATATCGAGCATTCACGATCATAAAACTCATGAATGTGTCAAAGTAAATGGGATAGGGTCTATAGAATCATTTGGAAATAAAACAATATCTTAAAACATACATGGAGTCCATAAACATACCAACTAGACCATGGACAAACGGGAATTAGTATCACTCGATTTTCATCAAATAGAAAAGATCTCAAACATTAACAACATATAACATAAAAGACTCTAAAAACCAACATATACATCAATCCAAAAATACATAGCAAGAAAGGAAATAGGTGGTATCCCGAACTAAGGGCTCACAAAATATAAACTAGCCTTAAATGTCGGAAGAACTAGCCACGAGCTGGGCAAGGAACACCTGTCCCTACATAGTTAAATCATGTAGGCAAAATATGTGTTAGTACTTTTGAAATGTACAAAGTATGTGAGATGCAATGAAAATATAAAATTGTAATGCCATCATTATTAAGTAAAGACTTACTTGCATGGAATAATTAAGGTAACGCTATCATGAGTTTAAGCATGCATAAGGAATCTCATTCAATATAAGCAAGAGTAGTGCATAAAGAGAACACATGTGATAGAACCAAGACATGGATCCTAGACTTTGTGGGAGTATACCATAACTGGCATATAAGACCTTGTGAACTACTACATGGAATCCAACATAACTCCCTACGTTAGCTCGGGGAGACCATTTGTTGGGTGGAACACCGTTACTTCGAACTCATCATCATTTAACATAATTGGCTTGTGTAAATCCATTAGCCTAGCCTACAAGGGCTCCAATAGTGGCACATAGTTAATGGGGCAGAGGGTTGCTTCTAGGGTTCCCTTACCAAAGCCACCTCGATGCCTCATTCGGTGCTAAGTCATCCTATGAAATTGTTAAAATATATTTTTAGTGATGTCGCCCAAGTTACACCTTCTTTTTAAGGATAAAACATTCGTTGTCAAGAAATAGAAACTAACCAAGGTTAGGATCAAACCCAAGGAAATACATAGACCCAAAAGAATCCAATGACTGCAATTTGAGTAGTTAACCAACCTACTTCCCCGAAAGGGGGGGTTCGCAATAATCAATGGAGAAATAAAACTAACACACGCAAGAGTAAAATCAATATGGAGAGAAACTAGGGTATTTTCCCCATGATTTCCCAACTTAGTATCACCGAATAACCTAATTCACTTCTAGCGTGTAGCATGCAGGACGGTAAGTTAAGTTCACCAAGCCCTTTAGTCAAAGGCAAGAGGTGAATTTTACTATGTGACTTGGACCATCTCCATAGTATGCATTACTAAACCTTACCTATTAGTCCCAGTAGAACCTTCCCTTAGCCCGGTTTGGTTGATTAGACGAGGACACATCAATCGAATCCTGTTAATTAATCTCTTTTCCTATTCATTACGACCTTGGTCCAGTTAGTAACACTAGGCGGGTTCTAATGTTTGCCACCACTAGAAAACATGCAAAACAAAGAGGAGTATGAATACATGCATGCAGACTTTTCATGAATTATTAATTATCCGGTTTTACCTTGTTAGTTCTTCATGGTTTCCACAACCCTAATTGTGGATTTAGCTACTCATACTTTGTGTAAATGCAAGCCTTATAAATTGGAACAACATAATAGAGCACTTACACAATTGAATTAAGAAAAAGCAAATCCAACTTCAAAGAGAATCACAAGATTTAAGATAAAATCAAAGTACAAGTATTTTCAATACTCTCTAATGTAATCTAACTATTTTCTCTCTTATTACTGAGTTTTCTGTGTGCTATGCAAAAACAATCTAGAAAAATAACCTAAAAAACCTATTTATAATATTTTAAAATATATGTCCTAAACAAAATAGGATAGTTGGGTCGGCACACCTCACGAACTAGTTTATGGGTCGTATTGCATTCCATGGCCCGTAAACGTGGCCTCGTACAAAGCTATTGGAATTCTGGACTTCAAATCTATGACACACCCTCTACGACCCGTAAAGTGGTTTATGACCCTTACGAGGTTTCGTTTGATGAATCTTCATAAAGTCTCAATCTCTGATCCTCAGGATACGAACCATGTTCTACGACTCGTAAATCTTTCCATGACCTGTCTGCATATTCGTAGAACCAACTTTGGAAAATCAGCCCCTCACTGGAATTGTCCATGAAACCACTCTATGATCTGCAGAATGACCTACAGCCCGTAAAGGCTCTCGTGCTGCATAAAAAATAAAAAACTTCTGTATTTTTTCAATAAATCAAGGCCAACCTTGAAATTCTTCTAATATAACACAAAAAACACATAAAACCAACTAACAAAAAACACGCAAAGTTCAAGTTTTAAGCATCAAAAGTAATGTATTTTGACAGCACATCAACACCCTCAACTTAAAATTATTGATTGTACTCAAGCGAGGGACTCAATCTACATAGGTAATAAAATAATACACAGACCTCAACCAAATGGCATGCATCACATCAATCTTGAACTTAGATACCCATGCCACTTTTTCAAAATAGAATCAGATAGTCATCAACTAAACCAGTATAGACTAGTGCATGTGACAACATAACTATGACATGTGAGGCACTATCAACAATCACCAGTCACTAAATAAGTCTAATGCTAACAATGCAATGCAAGTGCCCTCATAGAAAGAAGCCCCATATTTGTCACTCAATAGTGTTTCATATATAACCTTGGAACTATAAAAAATCGCTCACTCTCACAAAAGATATTCGTGCATCATGCCTAATACTATAGGCTTGCCCCTATACTCGTGATTAAAACCTTCAACTACTCGGACTAGGATCACTTTAGATCTTTCTAGGCTTGTAAAGTAGGCTCAGGGGGTTATGGTATAGTACTTTGGGAACATCTGACTAACTACCCTCCTTGACACTATGTTTTCCTACACATTTGCCCTACCGACTCTATTATTTTCATCTCATCCTCCCTTTCTCCTATTTCAAGATTTTCAGGGTGCTTTCTTAACATTCTTTTCAGCTTTATGCCAATTCATTTTTCTTTTTAACTCACAACAAAGGCATCACTTATTTTTCTTGCACTAGTACATAATTTTCCCTTTTTCTCTGTATCATTGATAGTCCCCCTCATATTTTTGTTTATCCTTACATCAGCCACCTTCAACTTAGGTTTTTGGCCTGAGTTGAAGTGCACAATATCCATCCTCTAAACCAGGGCCACTTTTGGTAACCACCCTCAACTTAGGCTTTTTGCCTCAGTCAAGGTGCACAATGTTGAATGAAGGACCACGGCCAGTTTCATAATTTTACAACTAACAAGGCTAGGTTAATCAGGTGTTTGCAAAGAACCGGTACATGTTTGGCTCAAACATTAGGGACAAGGGATATATTGCAATTTGGGTTAGTAATTTTAGGCTAAGTGGGCTTTTAAGAACAATGGCCTAAGATCCTTTCCTAATCCAATTAATCTTTAGTCTAACTTAGAGTAAAAGGACAAGGTCTAAATTAGCACACAACACATGAATTTAGCAATTTAAAGCTCACACTCACATGACACTGACTATATTAATCACAAAAGACTCTCATGTCATGCTTTTCATCTCAATTTCTCCTCACTTATCGGAACAAACATTATGTAAACACCTAACATGCATGGTTATTAGCTAAACTACTAATCAAACTTTTTAATGGGTATCATTTTACAAAAAAACACAAAGACATGTTGTATGTCATAAGTATTTGTACTATATACTACAAATATTACCTAAACATCCTAAACGTGTCGGTTCAATCGAAAGTAAATATCCGTGGAGAAAAAGAACACAGGCAACAAAACCCCAGGATCAAAAATTGGGGTAGTTATGTACCCAAGCTACTCAGATGTCATTGAGGCCCCTAACTACCCATACCCCATCGAAAAGATATACATTGTCCCCAATGCACACAATCAAAGCAAAACAAAAAGGGGTCAAAAATCATACCTAGGTGCCTAAGCGTCGATGTGTGGCTGAGTCTGACAACCCTCGGCCTATGTGGTGGTCTTCTCAGTAGTAGTATTCTATCCGGAGGGGCCAGCACCCCTCAAAGTCTCAAGTTCTCAATGTTGTCGTCTCTCCTTCTCCTGTCTAGACTCCCTCCAGACAAGCTCGAGCTCTCTTGCTCAGTAAGCCCCGCATGAAATCGTAAGAAATCAGGATCATCATTCGGGCGGGGACTCTTCCTATGGGAAGGTTGGATAGGCTCATCAGGAGAAAAAATGTCTACCAATGGCACCGAGGGCATTGTCTCTTGTAGTGTACCCAATGCTACCAGTGTTGTTGTCATCTCGGCCCGGAGTCCCTAGATCTCCTTCCAAAGGGCCATCAATTCTTGGTCGGGCCACGCTCAAGCTCCATGGTACCCTTGCCTCAAAGGCATCAAAGTGGGTATCAATGGTGGATAGACGGTCCTGAATAGTAGCGACCGTGAATGCCTGCATGCGACCGTCCAAGTCTGTAATCACCTGGCGGACCTATGGCCTAATCTACTGAAGAAGTTAAGTCAACTGTGACTCAACATGAGATAACATCTGTGACATGCCCTGCATAGATATGGTGGACACATAAACCATGCTCGCAGTAGTAGCCTGTAATGACGAGGCCTGTGGTGCAGGAATAGAAATAGCGGGCACCCTCTTCTCATCTGCCTCTGGCTACGGGGGTCTATCTTCTATAGCAGCAGCAGTGCCGGTGGTGGTGGTAGTTTGTGGAATCTCAGTCGATGGCACTGGGGAAAACATCTCAAGTATAGGTGCAGGCTAGTGTTGTGCTCGTTAGAGTGCCATTGGATCTCTTTAGCCTTGATCAGGCTGGGATCCAAGGTACTCTACGCCTCGATTAGTGAGTCCAGCTAGTACAAGCTCTCCACCCTTGACTCTAGACAGAGCCTATATATCAAGCAAGGGAAAGGGATGGAGGTGGACCTCTTCAGGGCAGCCTTGTGAATCTGCTTAGCAATGAGGCAGGCCCAATCAATCTCATAACTAGCCAAGATGCTAGTATTGTACGCTCTGATGTCAAAGTGTTATCAGTAAGAGTTAGGCTGGATGTGTGACCGAACAAATGTCCATACAAACTTTACGGGGAAATTGGGTGAACCCTTGACAATAGGCTCCAAGTGTGTGGCAACCCATGTAGGTTCCAGATCATGCTCAGCAATATAGCCAGCCACCCATCTCATCAAGATGGCTCTGTGCTCTGGATCCCTCATCAACAGAGGGTCCCTAATCTACCCCACCCTATAGTCAAACTCTGTGGTGGATGTAGGATCAGGGAACTCTGGCCCAAATAACCTCTGGCGGATGGTGGTCTCTGATATATCCACCTGTCGGCCCTTCACTCTCGTCTCGATCAGTCTTGGCAGCACGAGGGGCCTCTTCTCCTTGGGAAGAGTTCTATAAATCGTGGATGCATATGAAGCATAGAACTCCCTAACCATGGTCAGGGAGTATCGTCCAAGTAATCTGGTTGGCCACTAGAGCCCGTTTTTATCATCATGTCCTGGAGACCGGAGACACTGTCGAGTCTGCCTGGGATGATGTGGGGCTCCTCAGATATGGAGCGAGTTAGATTACCCGACTCTATCTACTGCATGTCCTCAGCATAAATAGTTTGTATGCCTTCGATGCACCACCGACTAGTAAGAGAGTCATGTGGTGAAGAACGAGGCAATGCAGAGAACTCCATCTTTGATGTATCTTCAGAACCTGACTTAGAATTGGACTCCTCTCTATAGGGAGTCATCTAAATAGAATCGCTCCTGTCGTTTCCTCTCTCACCAAACTGGGAGTGCGGATGATAAGAGCCAGAGTCTGTGCAGCTTTGGCGGCTGCTCTAGTCTGAGGTTTAGCATCCTCCGGGTCCGAGTCGATGCCCAACTCCTCTAATGATCCACTCAGGGTCAGAGTTTGCTCATCTCCCGAAGACTCATCTCTAAGCCTCCTCTTTAGGGTCCTGATCTCATCACGTCTAGCTTTTGGGGCCATAGTACCTGAAACATGAACATTTATGCATCTTGGTTAGCCCCACAAATCAAAAGCCAAAATACAAAAATATTTCAGACTGAGTTGCAGAATGGTGTACGAAAACATCTTTACGGGTCGTAGTGGATACTATGAGCCGTAGAGAGATCTCATAAAACAGTGGTCATAACAATTTTTAGACATTAGAAAAGTCTACGAGACTTGGTACGACTCGTAAAATAGTTTAAGAGCCATAAACTGAATCATAGAAAGTTCAAGTGTTTGAACTTATTCTAGGCAGGGATCTACGAGCTGTAAACTATTATATGACTCATAGAAGGTCTCATCTAATGGATACTCAAAAACTCTAAGTTTCAGGAATTTTGTACGAGGGGCAATTATGACTCATAGAATGTTTCATGCATTATAAAAGCCACTCACAAACAAGAAACTCAATTACCTGAAATATCAAGTTCATCACCACAGACCCCATATGAATTTTTCAACTTTATTTTAATAGAATCAAAGCAAAAATGCACACACCTAAATGATTTTCAGACCACAATCAAGACACTAACATGTTATTCAATTTGTATACCCCATCAAAAATGATTTAGCATGTTTCCCTAACCCTTCCAACCATGTATGAACAATTGCACAACACAATTATGCACCTATGTCATCACGCACCAAATTACACACAAAAATTAATCTATCTCACATGGTAGGTGATTCAATATGTGCCAAACATATTATTCAAATCATACTATCAAGGTAACGATACGTAATTCCGACTTAGACAAGTACTCAAACATGGGCAACCATAATTCAAATTTCACACATAGGTTTTGTGTCTAAATTACTATTTCCGACATAATTTACAATTCAATCATACAAACATAGGCAAATTAAAGGTTTTTAACCAATCAAAAACTCATCCAGTTGTGTGACTAACTTGTAGAATATGAAGGACATGAGGAGGCACTAAAACCCTTAGTCACTAGAAAATCTTGTTAGAAAATGGGGGTACGGTCGCCATCGGTGGTCGGAATTTCTTAAGGGTGGGGTTGGCCAAGTAGATTTGTAAATTAGGTTTGAAATTGAATCAAAATAATTTGACCCTATTATTTATACATTGACTGGGTCAACTGAAATCTAATGGGCCTGGACTCTTCAAAACCCTGATTACAGACCATAGAGTATTTTACGGCTCATAGACTGTGGTTTCATAGAACATCCAAATCCTAGATTTTAGGACTAGGTTTCACGGACCAGTCTACGAGTTGTAAAATGATGTACAAGTCATAGAGTTGGTCATAGAAACCCCAACGCTTGGAAAAATTTCAAAAAACTTACCTGGGGTTCACGAGCCCCATTCACTACCCGTAGTTTTATCTACGGATCGTAAAGTTGGCTCGTGGACTAGAGTGCATAACGTTTTGCTTACTGGAAATGTCTATGATATGGTGTATGGATCATAAAGTGTTTTACGGTCCATAGAACCAGTCGTAGAGACTCGTCCTAATGCTCTTTTCAGCCAAAAAATGGCTGACCTAGCCATGTACCTACATATTCTTCATAGAACACACTGTTACCCTATATGCAACCAGTGTAGTGTTCAAAATTACAACAAAATAAAAGAAAATAAACTACTGATGAGTCCAAAACTGAAGATAAAGCTACAACTCTACTATTACATCAAAGACCTTGGGTTTCCTCCTAAGTTGCGCCAATTTATTGTTGCGGCATGACTTAGACAAATTGGTTACTCAGACCTTACTAATTGCCCAGACTTCATTCTTCAAATCATGTGGCTGCTTCATGGTCTAGCAGATATTGAAGACAACTTCTTCCTCATTCAATCTGAACCTGAGTTGACCGGCTTCCATATCCACTAATGCTCGCCTAGTTGCTAGAAATGGTCTTCCTAGGATGATTGGGACATTTAAGTCGACTTCACAATCTAGGATCACAAAGTCTGCGGGGAACATGAACATTTAAATTTTGACTAACACATCGTATAATATCCCCATAGGCTTCTTCACCGTGCAATCGGTCATCAATAATTGCATGCTCGTCGGAGTAGGGGCTCCCAATCCAAGTTTTTTGTAGATCGCAGGGGGCATCAAATTAATGCTGGCACCTAGATCACATAGTGCCCTAGCGAACTCCACAACTCCAATGGTGTAAGGTATGGTGAAAGCACCAGTATCTTCTCATTTCTGAATTAAGGACCTTGTAGCAATAGCACTGCAATGCTGAAGCTCTTGGAAGAGCTCCTGACGCACAGTGCACTTTTTAGTAACCAGGTCCTTCATGTACTTTACATACCCTAGAATCTTCTCCAATGCCTCAATGAAAGGTATGTTGATGAAGAGTTTTTTCAGCAAGGAGAGAGAGTGCTTGAACTTGCCCTCCTTTTTCCTCTTTTTGATCCTTCGAGGGAAGAGAGGAAAAGGCCTAGGAATGGGCTTCACCGTCTGGGTGCATCAGCAACTTCACTCACCCCACCATTCTTGCCATGATCATCTCCTTTGTTTGCATTCTTGGAAGCAACTATATCCTCTCGAACATCATCCTCATCAACTGGCGTGGGAGGATCAATGGTGCTCTTGCCACCACGAGTAGTAACCATCATACATTGCCCTTCATTCTTAGGATTTTGAACTGTGTTGCTAGGCAGTATACCCCTCTGATGCTAATTCAGTTGAGTCGGCACTTGACCAAACTATTGTTCCAACTGTTTGATAGCCACAGAATGAGACTCAATTTTCTGATTAATGCTTGAGATCTCAGATTTCATACCCCTTAGAGTCTCATCCTATGTCTCAGCTTTCTTCAATAGGCGATCAAACATCTCCTCAATCCTTGAACTATTTGCACCTGCGACATGGTTATGTGGTGGCACATAGGGACCATTTCTGTAGAAATCTATGCGACCCTAATTAGTATCTCTCTCTGGACCCCTGTTTTGATCATAGTATCCTCTGTGATTGTCCCTGAAAGCTCCATCTTTGTTGAAGTTCTAACCTTGGTTTCCTTGACCTTAGCGCCAACAATCCTAGTTAGACACTTGGGTTGGTCCGGAAACCCCCCATTTGATCAACAACAAAACATATGTCTTCCTCATAATAAGGCTCATCATACATGGATGCACGTGGAGGTTGATAAACTACTGCATTGTCTCGCTGTTGTCTTTGCTTCATCATCACCTCCATACTTGTGTAGATTCGGGCAAGCTCTTGCATAATTTCTTCGTTGACCTTTGCTTTCTTTGGACTAACACTGACAGCGCATGAACTTTTGGTAGATGCTCTATCTCCCTACACCCATGCATGATTACTCTTGACCATTCTCTCCATCCGTTCTGCTATCCTTGTGAATGGGTAATCTAAGAACATGCCCCACATGATAGTGTCAGCACAAGCCTGATTGTTCTCATCAAGGGCATGGTAGAAGATCTTTACCAAGACATCATCAACTATATTGTGGTCTAGGACACTCCTCAAGCATTTGGTGAACTGCTCCCAAGTAGTGTTGATCGAATCACTAGGAAGTTGCTCAAAGTTGTTGATCTGGTCCTTAAACTTGAGTTTCTTCAATTTAGGGAAGTACCTTTCCAATAAGGCCTTCTACAATTCTGCCAACTAGTGATCGAACTCTGCGAGTGCTCAGATAACAATAATTCTGCATTGCTAGTAAGAGACAGTGGGAAGACACAAAGTCCCACAGCATCCATAGATAGATTCTGTGTTTCCATCACACTCTTGCAGACAAGTGCAACATTGTGTTGATGGCTATGAGGGTCCTCTGATGGTAAGCCCATAAATAGCCCACGGGTTTGCAGCATCTGAAGTAACCCACTCGAGACTATGAACTTTGTGTCTACCGGTAGAGATGGCAACACAATAGCTCCAGTCAGCTCCATAGCCATAGGATTTAGCCTATATTGGTTCCACTAATAAGCATTGTCATTAATGTCCTATGGTTGTGGAGCATATCCTCAAGAGGAGGCGGCTTCTCATGATTAGCATTTTCATTCTCATTCTTGTTCAAAGCTGCATTGGATGCATTATTAGCGTTATCTTGGGCCATTCTTCTCAACATTTTGTGGATCTCTGGGTCAAACAGAGTAAGGGTCTGCCTTGACTTCGTGTAATGGGCATACACTACAATTACACCCTACAAAGGAAAGAAAAACAACAAAAAACGTAAAATGTGGGAAATAAGGATTAATACCCAAATCACTATGAACTAACTAAGTCTAGCTGTATTACCCGGCAATGGCGCCAAAATCCTGATCGCCCAAGTTACACCTCCTTTTTGAGGAAAAAGCGGTCATTGTCAAGAAATAGAACCTAACCAAGGTTAGTGTGGAACCCAAGGGAATACGTAGACTCAAGAGAATTAGATGACAATAATTTAGTAGTTAACTAACGTACTTCCCCAAAGGAGGGTTTTTGCAATAATCAATGGAGAAATAAAACTATCACAAGAGTGAAATCAATACGGAGAGAAACTAAGGTATTTTGTTCCCCGTGATTCCCTAACTTAGTATCACCATAATTTTCTTCTAGTGTGTAGCATGCAGGATAGTAAGTTAAGTTCGCAAAGCTCTTTGGTCAAAGGTGAGAGGCGAATTTCACTATGTGACTTGGCCCATCTCCTTAATGTTCATTAATAAACCTTATCTATTAGTCCCAGCACAACCTCCCATTTGCCCAGTTTGGTTGATTAGATAGAACACGTTAATCGAATCCTATTAATTAATCTCTTTTCCTTTTCATTACTACTTTGGTCTAGTTAGTAACACTAGGCAGGTTCTAATGTTGGCCACCACTACAAAATATGCAAAATGAAGAGAGTTAATTAATACATGCATGTGCACTTTTCAAGAATTATGAATTATCTGGTTTTACCTTGTTAGTTCTTCATGGTTCGTACAACCCTAGATATGGATTTAGCTACTCATACTTTGTGTAGATGCAAGAATTATGAATTGGAACAACATAATAGAGCATTTACACTACTGATTTAAGAACAGGCAAATCCAACTTCAAAGAGAATCACAAGATTAAAGATGAAATCAAAATACAAGTGTTCTCAATATTGTCCAATGTAATCTCACTATTTTCTGTCTCTAATTACTGAGTTTTCTATGTACTATGAGGAAAAACTCCTGAAAAATAACCTAAAACCCCTATTTATAATATTTAAAATATGTCTTACACAAAATAAGATAGTTGGGTTGGCACACCTCACGAACTGGTTTACAGGTCATATTGCATTCCACGGCACGTAATCGGAGTCTCGTACAAAGCTGCTGAAATTCTGGACTTCAAGTCTACGACAAATCCTTTATGACCCGTAAAGTAGTATATGACCCGTAGGGGGTTTCCTCTGATGAATCTCCCAATCTCTTATCCTCAGGGTACAAACTATGTTCTACGACTCGTAAATCATTCTATGACTCGTCTGCGTGTTTGTAGAACTAACTTCAGAAAATCATCCTCTTACTAGAATTATCCACAAAACCATTCTACGACTCGTGCTGCATCAAAAATCAACAACTTTTGTATTTATTCCCAAAATCAAGGCCAATCCTGAAATCCTGCAAATGGAACACAAAAACACATAAAAGCAACTAACAATGCATTGAGAACACACAAAATTCCAAGTTTTAAGCATCAAAAGTGTTGTATTTTGACAGCACATCAGTTAGTCAAATTAGGACACTTAGAATCATAAGTGGCAACCTCAAGAGTAGCTCGAAACTTTAAGGAACCACCAAGTAAGAATTGTCCTTTCATCTTGGGACCTTCATAAATATCTTTTAGGGCATGGTCAACAAACTTATATCTTTAACAAATCATGACTTTAAAATTTTCTTTTATGCCTTAATACTTATCATATACCATGCAAGACTTGACATGAAACTTAGTGGGCTTAGTCACAAGATGAAACATTTATAAATCATGTGATTCATGCATGATCATGGGAAAATATGCTAATTCAAAATATGTAAAACATCCCACACTTCATCATTCAAACCCACAACATTAGGGTTATCATTATCAACTTAAAACACATAAAAGTACTTAATAAAACATCATATGGTAACATTGAAGACATGTAGTAACATAAAACATCATGAAATATGCATGAGCATACATGGAAGCATTTAAGGAACTTAAAAAAAGTAAAAGTTTTTATGTAGGATTTTGTGGGTGAAAGAATACCCACAAATCAACTCACATACCATGAGTAAGCCTATAAAGAAGGAACTTGTTGTTACAAAAGAGATCCTTGAAAACCCTAGCCTCCTTAGCTTGTTTTTGAAGAGAAAGAATACCTTACGAATTTTTAAAATGGAAGAATGAAGTAAAGGCATGGGAATCTAGGGCTTTATGGTCTCATTAGGGGCATAAATATTCACCATAATGATGTAGTTTAGGTTTACGATAGGTAGAAAGGTCAAAATTGCCCTTTATTAAAATTGTCAGACACCTTCCACGAGACCTTGATTTTGGGCCGAGGATGGAACCACAAGCCATAGTTCTCATTGTATTGTTCTCCTTTTCCAATCTTTAGAAACTTTTTACCAACCACCAACAACAAAAACCCTATCCACGGGTTATACATCAATCCACACATCGTGGATGGTCTTGTGGAGCCCTTCCACACTTAGCAAACTTTCCTCTATTCTGGACCTCATCTACAAAGGATAATCATGGGTCATGCATGGGACTACGGACCATACTTTTAATTGTGGTTTACCTTCCAGAAGATCAAAATTTCCTTCATGTTTTGAACTCACACCTACAACCCTTTTCACAGACTGTAATTTCTTCTACGGGATGTGTGTACCATTCGTGGACCATTTTACACTTAGTAAATCTTCAACTTCCTAAGATTCCCATCAATGAGTCTTGTCTACGACTCATGGTATAAATCATGAGTCATGGACTTGGCATCATGAATTGACCATTAGCATTTCCAGACAAACTTTTTGCACTTTCTAGGCTCCTAACTTGAAGGTCGTTACGATATCTTGCCCTTGAGAACATTCATCCTCGAATGTGCTTAAGCTTAGGCTTTAAGGAGTTAAACATCATGTAACAACACAATATGCATGCAAAAATGCAATTCAAACATCTTTTCATGAAATTTTCAAAATCGAATTTAAACATATGTCTCAAAACAATCCATAAGCATGAAAATAAGTGTATGCATTATACAAAACCTAAATGCATAAAGTTGGAGGTTTAGGCAAGAATGAATTAATACCTTAGGCTTGAATAGAGTAGAATGGATACGGGTAATGCTTCGTGATGTCCACTTCTTCTTCCCATATGGCACCCTCAACTTGACGATTTCTCTAAAGCACTTTAACGGATGTAACTTCCTTGGTCCTTAGCTTTTTCACTTGTCAGTCTAAAATCTCCATTGGTACTTTTTCATAACTCAAGTTGTCTTCAATGTTCACATCTTCCAAGGGAAGTACAGATTTGTATCGCCAATGAACATCCTCAACATTGACACATGAAAGACTGGATTAATCAAATTCATTTCCATAGGAACCTCCAACTCATATGCTACCTAGCCAACTCTTCTCACCATCATATAGGGCCCTACATACCTAGGTATTAACTTTTCCTTTTTGCTAAACCGAATCACACTTTTCATAGGGGACACCTTCAAATACACCAAATCACCAAGTTGAAGTCAAGATCCCTTCTCCTTGACTCCGAGTGTTGAGCACACGATACTCGTACACCCTGCAAATAAAAAAAAACAAAAGTAAAATAAAGAGAACTAAGGATTAACACTTGAATTACTAATGAATTTACTAATCTAGCCGTATTCCTCGAAAACGGTGCCAAAATCTTAGTTGTCGCCTAAGTTACACCTCATTTTTAGTCGGAATGAAATGGTCACTATCAAGATATAGAACCTAACATAGGTTAGGGTCGAACCCACAGGGAATATGTAGACTTGAGGCAAATTCACCAAGAAGCAATTTGAGTAGTTAATCAACTCAATTCCCCAAAACGGGGGGTTTTGCAAAAATGAATGAGAAAAATAAATTTACTATGATGAGAGAAAGATTAATAACAGAGAGCAACTAGGGTATTGTGTTTCCCATGATTCCCCAACTCAGTATCACCAGATAACCTAATTCTTGTCTAATGTATAGTATGCAGGATGGTAATTAAAGTTCACGAAGCCCTTTGGTCAAAGGTGAGAGGCGAATCTCACTGTGCGACTTGGCCCATCTCCATAGTGTGCATTACTAACCATTACCTATAAGTCCCAGTACAACCTCCCCTTGGCCCAGTTTGGCTGATCTATTTTCCTATTCATTACTACCTTGGCCCAATCAGTAACACTAGGCGGGTTCTAATGTTAGCCACCATCAATAAACATGCAAAACGAAGAGTGCTAATTAATACATGCATATACACCTTCCAAGAAACATGAATTATCCGGTTTTACTTTGTTATTTTTTCATAGTTCCCACAACCCTAGTTGTGGATTTAGTTAATCATGCTTTGTGTAGATGAAGAGATCATGAATTCGAAGGACATAATTAAACATTTATACAATTGAATTAAGAACAAGCAAATCCAACTTCAATGAAAACCACAAGCTTGAAGATTGAATTAAAACCACAAGTGTTTCAAAGACTCTCTCACAATTTTCTCTCCAAGAATATTGAGTTCTCTAACCTAAACTACTCTAAACTCACGTGAACTGTCCTCTCTCTTTCTAAAAATAACCCTAAAAATCTATTTATAATAAGTAAAAACAAATCCTAAATAAATTAGGAAAACCGGTTGGCAAACTCCACGAAATTACTTTACGACTCGTGTTGTCCTTAACGACTCGTAGTGGGGGTCTTGCAATCAGCTGCTAGAATTTTGGACTTATCTTCTATGACACCCCTTCACAACTTGTAAAGTGATTTATAGCCCGTAAGGTGGGTTTCATCTGATAACTTTCCTGAAAATTGACTTCTTTGATCCTCAGGGCACGGAAGGTCTTCTACAACTCGTATAATGATCTACGACTCATCTGCATGTTCATAGAATTATCTTCCAAAACATGGTCCCTCACTAGAATTCCTTACGAAAAACCTTTACAACTCGTAGAATGCTCAACGACCTATAGAAGGTATTATACAATAGCAAAAACCAGCAACTTTTACAATTTTTCCCCAAACCATTGCCAACCGGTATTCCTGCAAATCTAAACACATAAAACAACTAAATTCACATTGAAAACACATAAAATCCTATGTTTTAAGCATCTAAAGTGTTGCATTTTGGCAGCACATAAAGGAACACCAGCTAACTCATCCGAAAAGATATCGGGAAACTCATTGATAATGGGAACCAACTCAAGAAAAAGAACATTGGAAGTGACATATTTGACCCTTACTAGATGATATATGCATCCCTTTGAAATCATTTTCCTAGCCTTTGGAAAGGAAACAAATAGACCTTTGCATGAAAAATTTTTACCCTCTCACTCAAGGAGAGACTCATTTGAAAAATGGAACTTGACTCTATGAGTCCTACAATCAATAAAGGCATAGGTGGCATGTAACCAATCCGTCCCAAGCATAACATCAAAAACAACCATGGAGAGTTCTACTAAGTCACAAGGGACAACTTTATGCAAGATGGAAATGGAGAAATTTATGTAAACTCTTCGTGCAACAATGGACTCTCATAAGGTGGTATAGACTTCATAAAGCTCATAAAGGACTTCAGGACATGCATGGAATCTATTTGCAAGAAAAGGAGTCATAAATGACAAGTTTGCTTCCAGATCTAACAATGCATATGTATCAAAATTGTAAACTTTCAACATACCAGTGACAACATCTGGGGCCACTTCAACATCTTGTTAGCCATGAAGAACATAGAAATGATTGGTCCTTATGGAATCTTGAACTTTCCCACTTTTCCCTTGGGTTCTTGCACCTCCACTCATACAATCCTTCGCATTGTGTCAGGGATTACCAAACTTGAAGCATGCATTTGAAAAGGCCAAGCACTCTCCCTTGTGGAGCCTTCCATATTTAGGGCAATTTTAGGTTTAACACTTTGGAGCTACCCCTTGTCTTTGTTGGACCAGGGAGAAGAAGTGTTGGTAGACCGTTGGCCACCCTGATTTTTGCCACTTTGGAACTTGTGACCTCCACTCCTTTGGTGAGAATATCCCCCACCGTCAACCTGACTCCTCTTGGACTCCCTATCTCTTTCTCTAAACTTGTCCTCCTCAATTTTCTCATCGTATGTCATCAATCGGGAAATGCCTATCTCCTTCACAAGCATAGCCTCCTTGCACTCCTTTGACACCAAGTTCAATACATTAGAGATGAATTTTCTCATACGGGCTCTTGGATCCACTACTATGAAAGTGATATATTTGGAGAGTTCGGTGAACTTGTGAGGATATTCCCTCATGCTCATGTGCCCTTGTTTGAGGTTGATAAACTCTTGTACCTTTGCCTCCCTCAACTCTACCAGAAAGATTCAGACCAAGAAAGCACCCTTGAACTCTTCCCACTCAATTGGACTCGCTCCTTAGCCCTCTCCTCCACCCATTGTTCATACTATATCTTGGCTACTCCATTTAGTTGGTAGAAACTAACTTGGCCTTCTCTTCCGAGGTAACTCCCTTTATGCTAACAATTCGGTAAGCATCATCAACGAAGTCAATGGGATCCTCTTACGTCCTAGAATTGTGGAGCTCTAAAGGACTCATCCTCATAAAATTTCTAACCCGTGTAGTTGGAGTAGGAACTTGTGGAGGAATGCCAATCTCCCTATTAGCTTGATTAGCAAAAGCTTGGGCTAGCATGGTGAACGCGGCTCTCAACTCTGCGTGAGACACTCCATCATCTTGTTGTAGTAAAAGGGCTTGTTGCTTGGGTGTGTTCCTTTGTTGCGGAGCTCTTCTTGGTGGCATGATCTAGAAATAGCAAAGAGAACATCATTAGTTATAGGAGAATGTTAGAAAACTCTAAAGTCAAAACATGAATAAGAAAGAAGGGAAGACTTCCCTAAAGTCCTCATAGCCTCTCATTTAAGAGAGTAGTGCACTTCACATCCTTGAACAAGACTCTACTCGATGTGGTATGTTTTGACATTCGAGGAACATTTTAAAGCCTGGCTTTAATACAAAGTTTGTAACAACCCAGGCCTATGGCCTAGTCGTCATACAACAAATAAGACACTTATAGACACCTCACCCAAGCCATCTTAACATATCAAACATACATAGGCTTAAAACTCAAATTGTGTGAAAGTGAGTAGGGTAGGGTCTATTGGACATCATTTGAAAATAGACAAGATCTTAAAACATACATGGCATCCATAAACATACAAACGAGACCATGGATAAATAGGAACCGGTATCGATTGGTTTCCCTAAAATAGAAAAGATCCCAAATATTAACATTATAGAACGTAAAGCCTTAAAAACTAACATATACATTAATTCGAAAATACAAAACAAGAATGGAAATAGGTAGGGTCCAAAACCAAGGGCTCACCACAAATAAACTAGTCTTGAATGTTGAAAGAACTAGCCACCAGCCGAGGAAGGAGCACCTATCCCTATATGGTAAAATCACGTAGGAAAAATATACGTTATTACTTTTGGAATGTACTAAGTATGTGAGATGCAATGCAAATATGAAATTTTAATGCCATTATTCATAAGCAAATACTTACATGCATGGAACAATAAAGGTAACATAATCATGCTCTTAAGCATGCACAAGGAATATCATTCAATATGAGAAAGAGTAATGCATAAATAGAACACATGTGAAGGAACGAAGACATGGATCATAGACCTTATGGAAATGGACCATAACTGACATATAAGACCATGTGAGCTACTCTATGGAATCAAACATAACCCCCTATGTTGTCACGGGGAGACCACTTATCGGGTGGAACTCCTTCACTTCGATTGCATCATCATTTAACATTATTGGCCTACATAGATCAACTAGCCTAGCCTACAAGGGCTTCTATGGTGACACATAATTAATGGAGCAAAGGGTTGCTTCTAGGGTTCCCCTACCAAACCACACCTCGATGCCTCATTCGATACTAAGTCATCCCGCGGAATCTTTAAAACATATGCGTAGTCAAATTATGACACTTAGAATCATAAGTAGCAATCTAAAAAGTAGCTCAAAACTTTAAGGAATCACCAAGTGAGAATTGTCCTTTGATCTTAGGGACCTTCATAAACATCTTTTTAGGAAATTATCAACATATTTATATCTTTGAAAAATCATGACTTTAAAACTTATCTTTTATTCCCTAATCCTTATCGTATATCATGCAAGACTTGACTTGAAACTTAGTGGGCTTAGTGAGAAGTTGAAACATTTAAAAATCATGTGGTTCATGCATGATCATGGGAAAATACGCTTATTCAAAACATGAAAAACTACCCACACTTCATTATTCAAACCCACGTCATTGGGGTCTTCATTATCAACTTAAAACACACAAAAATACTCTGTAGAACATCATATGGTAACATTAAAGACAAGTGATAACATAAAACATTATGAAATTAGCATTAGCATGCATGGTGGTATTTAAGTACCATAGAAAAAGGTAAAAGCTTTTATGTAGGACTTTGTGGCTGAAAGGATACCTACAAATGAACTCACATACCTTGGCTAATCCTATAAATAGGAACTTGTTTTAGGGAAAAGACCCTTGGAAACCCTAGCCTCATTAACTTGTTCTTAAAGAGGAAGAATGCCTTAGGAATTTTGAAAGTGGAAAAATAAAGTAAAGGAATGGGAATATAGCGTATTATGGTCTGATTAGGGGCCTAAAGTTTCACCAAAAATGACATCCTTTAGGTTTAGGATTGAAGGAAGGGACAAAATTGTATTTTATTAAAACTGCCAGACACCTTCCACGAGACCCTAATTACAGGTCGTGAACCACGAGTCATGGTTCTCGTCATTCTATTCTCCTTTTCTTATCTTCCAAAACTAGTTACCAACCACAAAATCTCTATCCATGGGTCGTACATCAATCCATGGGTCTTGGATGGTCTCATGGAGTCCTTCCACACTTCACAAAATTTCCTTTATTTTGGACCTCATCTATGAAGGATAATCATGGACCGTGCATGGGACTATGGAACATCCTATTAATCGTGGTTTACCTTCAGGAAACTACAAATTTCCTATATGTTTGAAACTCACACCTAAGACCCTTTGCACTGACCGTAATCCTTTCTATGCGGCATATATACCCTTCATGTACCATTTTACACTTAGGAAAACTTAAACTTCCCGAGATTCCAAGTAAATCTTCAACTTCCTGAGATTCCCATCCAGGAGCCTGGTTTATGTCTCATGGTGTAAATCATGGCCCATGCACTTGGCTTCGTGGACCTACATGGGCATTTCTAGCCCAACTTTTCTGCACTTTCTAGGCTTCTAACTTGAGGGTCGTTACAATATTTCCCCCTTGGGAACATTCATCTCTGCATGTTCTTAAGCTTAGGCTCTAAGGAGTTAAACCTTAGCTAACAACCCAGCATGCATGATAAAAATACAATTTAAACATCCTTTTAGGAAATTTTCAAAATCCATTTTCAACATATTTCTCAGAACAGTCTATAAGCATGTAAATGAGTGTATGCATCATGCAAAAACTAAAATGCAAGAAATTGGAGGTTTCAGCAAGAATGACTTAATACCTTAGGCTTGAATAGAGTGGAATAGATATTGGTAATGATTAATCATATCCGCTTCAGCTTTCCATGTCAAACCCTCAACCTGATAATTCCTTTAAAGCACTTTAAAGGATGCAACATCCTTTTTCCTTAGCATTTTTACTCGTCTGCCTAAAATCTCAACAAGTACTTCTTCATAACTCAAGTTCTCTTCAATGTTCACATCTTCCGAGGGAACTACAGAGTTTGCATTTCCTATGAACTTTCTCAACATTGACACATGAAAGACCAGATGAATCAAATTTATTTCCACAGATAGCTCCAACTCATATGCTACGTTGCTAACTCTTCTCATCGCCCTACATAACCAGTGCTTAACTTTCCCTTTTTTTCCAAACCAGATCACACCTTTCATAGGGGACACCTTCAAATAGACCAAATCACCAAGTTAGAACTCATGAACCCTTCTCCTTACATCGGAGTAGGACCTTTCCCGACTTTGAGTTGTTTTCAACTTTTCCCTTATAAGCCTCAACTTCTCCAACTTTTCCCTTATAAGCCTCAACTTCTCCATCACATCCATGACTAAGTCTTGTCCTATCAATGGCATCTCACAAACTTCAAACCACCCAATACATGATCTACATCGTCCACCATAAAGGGGCCTCAAAAGTTGCTATCTAGATGCTTGCATTGAAACATTATTATTGGAAAATTTGATGAGAGGAAAATGCTCATCCCTACATCTTTGAACTCCAAGACGCAAGATCTTAAAATCTCTTACAATGTTTGAATGGTTTTCATGGCCCAGACCTAGGGCCTAGGAGTGACATTAGGAATGGGAACTCGAGAGTCCCCAAACAAGCCACAAAGTATCCATTTTCACAACATCGGTTTGGAAGTCGATATGAAGAGTAAACACATAGTACAAAGGGACGGGAAAGTAGGACTCACGCTATGGGGATATCATAGGGAAAGGGATCAATATCGATCCACATAACATGTGGCATATAAAGACTAAGGGGCGGGTAAGTATGACTCACTCTATGGGAAAAATTCGGGACTTAAGATCTTTCCCATCATAACATAAACGCACATATTTATACTGATAGCCAATAAACATAGCAATATCCAATATATAGCCATGTCCATAGATATGATCTATGAATAAAGCACTTAGCAAATAGCTATAAAAAGAGTCTACAAGATGTCCAACAATGCCTCTAATCATAAGATCATATGGGGGCCAAGACATATCTCGGGCTCACCATAAAAGTAAATCACATAATAAAAACTTCATAGTTAGAGGAATGGTTGCTTGTCCTTGGAAGATAGGACTCATCAAAACAAGTATCTCAAGATCAAATCTAGCCATCGTACGATGGATGAGGAATTTTCCAATCCCTACATGGTTAGATCGTGTAGGCAAAAATATGCATTAGTATGTTTGAATGTACTAAGTATGCAGGTATGCAATGCAAATGACTAACCAAACTCACATTCAATATTAGATGACAAGGGAACGTAGTATCTAAAGAAGTATATATACAGAGAAGAGTACATAACAATATGCCATGAAATCCATGATGTATAAAATACAAAAAAATGCTTATAGAAGAGTAGATGAGACCTCAACTGACATATATGACCAAATAAGCTATTACTTGAAATCCCGATTGTTACAAAATGTATATAGACATCATTCTTAGTAATATACATAGTCATAATTAGCTAGCAGATCTTTAGGAATCCCTTGTAATTACTAGCAGATCTTTAGGAATCTCTCTTTATTTTCTTCCCTAAATTAGCACCTAATGTATTGTATTTATATCTTGCTTACCTATTGAAATAAAGGATCAACTTCTATTCGGTTACATAATATCAAAGCCTATAGGTTCCTTGATCTTATTTTGGCTTTGTTTAAAAAAAAGACAGCTCGATGTTATTTTGCTGTCTTTTGGGATTCAACATCTAGTGTCATCTAATCAGTTACTACCCGAGTTTCGTTTGGTGTTGATATATTGTTTGGAGAACACTTCATCACTTCTAGGTTCCTGGGTTTCTGAAAACTACTTCCAAGACCATATTTTCTTTGTAGCTTCAGCGATTCAGATTTGGTTTTCTGTTTGGTGCTACTGCGATTCTCAAGTTCTGTCCAATATTAGTGATTTGTGGATGTTCTTGATTTTGAGCATCGGCTACAATTATTTTGCTAGGTGAATTGGCTTCTACATTTTCTTGGAATCTAATATTATTGGGGACCTTTTGAAGCTTGTCTATTCTTAAGTTCTTCATTGAGACGGAAGTATGACTACAAATCAGAAGGGTGAGAAAATTTTTGTTTTGGCGGATGAGTTCGCACAATTCTCTCAGTATCATGAATCCATTAAAGAATTCGCTTCAGTTACTACCCTTGTTGATTCAAGAAAAACATGTTTGGTCTCCTCTCCGAACAATTGGGGAATTGATTCAGGTGCTACAGACATATGACAGGTAATCCTAATATATTTTCTACCTTTCGATCACACAAACCACCCTCTCCTGTCACAATAGTCAATGGGTCAACATGTAACAATTGTGGGATCTGGGACAGTCAAAGTAACCTCCTCTATTACCCTATCATCTGTATTAAATTTACTAAAGTTGGCCTTCAATTTGATTTCTGTGAGTAAACTTACCAGAGATCTTAACTGTTATATTTCCTTTTTTCCTGATCATTGCTTGTTTTGTGATCTTGCGGTGCATAAGGTCATTGGTAAAGGATATGTAATTGATGATCTATATATCCTTGAGGAATATGAGCCTCGATTTATTGTCTGTTCAAGTGTCATCTCTCCATTTGAAGCACATTGTCGATTGGGACATCCTTCTTTACCTTTGTTAAAGAAGCTTTGTCCCCAGTTTCAAAATATTCCTTCTTTGGAGTATGAATCATGCCGATTTACAAAACATCACCACATCACATTAGCTCCAAGGCTTAATAAGCGAGTTGGGTCAGCTTTTGAGTTAATTCATTCTGATGTTTGGGGCCATGTCCTGTTGTTTATAAAATTGGATATAAGTATTTTGTCACTTTTATGGATGATTTCTCTCAAATGACTTGGATTTATTTTATGAAAAGTCGCTCTGAAGTATTTACTCACTTTTGTGCCTTTTCTGCTGAAGTCAAAACACAACTCAAAAGTGTGAAAGAGGGTTTGCATCATCCCGAATGGTCAAATGCGATGCTTGAGGAATACATGCATTGGAGGAAAATCACACATGGGATTTGGTGGATTTACCAGACGAGAAGAAACCAGTAGGATGTAAGTAGGTGTTCATAGTGAAAGTTAATCCAGATGGTTCTGTGGCAAGACTTAAGGCCAGGCTTGTGGCTAATGGATATATTCAGACTTATGGAATGGACTATTCAAACATCTTTTCTCCGGTTGCCAAACTCACTTCTGTACGCTTATTCATTTCTTTAGCTGCTTCTGGGAATTGGCCTTTACATCAACTAGATATCAAGAATGCATTTCTTCATGGCAATCTTCAAGAGGAAGTATATATGGAGCAACCACCCGGTTTTATTGCTCAAGGGGAGTATAGAGAAGTATGTCATTTGAAGAAATCCTTGTATGGATTGAAGCAGAGTCCACGGGCTTGGTTTGGCAAGTTCAGTAAGGTAGTTTAGGAGTTTTGGCTAAAAATGAGCAAATGTGATCACTCGGTCTTCTACGAACTATCTGCAGCTGGCAGTATCCTTTCTTGCATACTAGGTTCCATACGAAGGACTTAGGCCAGTTGAAATACTTTTGGGGAGTAGAAGTAAATATAAGCAAGTGAGAAATTTTTCTATCTCAAAGAACGTATATTCTTGACCTACTTGCAGGAACTAGAAAATTGGCAGCCAAACCTAGCAATACTCCAATGGTTCCCAATGAACATCTTATGAAAGATGATAGCGAGCCTTTTGATAACCCAAAGAGATATAGGAGGATAATTGGGAAGTTAAACTACCTCACAATGACTCATCCAGATATTGTTTTGTGGTAAGTGTCATTAGTCAATTCATGTCTACACCTACGGTGAAGCATTGGGCAGCTTTGGAACAAATTCTATGTTACTTGAAGGGAGCTCCCCGACTTTGGCATACTATATAGCAATCACAACCATACTCGTATTGACTGTTTTGCAGATCCCGATTAGGCTGGTTCCAAAATTGACAGAAGATCTACTACAGGCTATTGTGTCTTTGTTAGAGGAAACTTAGTATCATGGAGGAGTAAGAAGCAAAGTATTGTATCTCGATCCAGTGCAGAATCTGAGTATAGAGCTATGTCACAGTCTACGAGTAAAATCATGTGGATACATCATCTTTTAACTGAAATTGGGTTAAAGCATCATATGCCGACAAAACTTTAGTGTGATAATCAAGATGCTATTCATATTGCCTCAAACCCAGTGTATCATGAAAGAACTAAACATATTGAAGTTGATTTCCACTTTATTCGTGAGAAGATTCAAGAAAACTTGATTTCTACTAGTTATGTGAAGACAGGAGAGCAGGTAGCTGATTTGCTTACAAAGGCAGTGAATGGAATTTGGGCTGATTACCTTTGCAACAAGTTGGGCATGATCAATATCTATGCTCCAACTTGAGGGGGAGTGTTACAAAATGTATATAGACATCATTCTTAGTAATATACATAGTCATAATTAGCTAGCAGATCTTTAGGAATCCCTCTCTTTATTTTCTTTCCTAAAGTAGCACCTAATATATTGTATGTATATCTGGCTTACCTATTGAAATAAAAGATCAACTTATATTCGATTACACCGATGTTATCCCCACACCGGAAAAGAGGTGGTCTACTTGTCAAAGGTGAACCAAACTTCTCCTTACGGGTCTCCCATTTCGGAGAAGTGGCCTTCCTAACGGGCCTCCTATTTCAATTAGGATTTTCAATTCATATCATATCAATATTGTAACCACACCCTACGGGCCTTCCATTTCGATGAGGGGTTACCATATGCATATACCTATGCTAGCACATAGTTCAAGGAAAGGGAGATGACCTTTGTGGAGAGCCCTGACGCCCCCAATGCATAGGTATTAATTCCTCTCATCCCACAAGAATATATATATATATATATATATATATATATGTATACATGCTTTCAAAAGAGATGCAAGTCATTTCAAATCATTTCAATACATACTTGGGCTTAAAAGCCAAACATCATTCATAATGATTCATAATTTGGCTCAAATATATAATCATGTTTCGTATCATACTTTCATGCATAGAAATAGCCCATTCACTATATCCAAATGAGGTGTAAACATCCAATATGCTCAATGAGCCAATATGATAGATATTTATGTGATCACATTCTTGTCATAACCATATTTGTGAGTTTAACCCACCAATTCATTTTCAAAACATATGAGAGCTTAACCTACTATTTCATTTTCAACAAAATTCAATGCTTATGAATGCATATGATATGAATTATATGTGAATAGCAATTGTAATATATATTCAATCCAATATCAATAATATGATATGAAATTCAAGTAAACCTATAAGTGAAATCCACATTCAAATCATAATATTGATTACCCATGCTTAGATCAAACTTTAAAGGGACAATACATATTCAAATGTTCATAATAATCATGTAATTCAACATATTAGGGCTTAAATCAAGTTAAAATCACCAAATAAGCATAGACCATACTTCAATTGAATTTAATAAACATTAATCCTCAAAACCCATATTTAAAATAAGTACAATTTAATGTAAAATCAAGTGAAAAGAGTTTGGGTCTTCTTGGTTTAAAAGGACTAAGAATTAATCCCAGATACCTTAGCTAATGAAGAAGATTCAAGAAGAAACTTGATGAAGAAAAGGGGTTTTCCCTGATTCCCAAGGCTATCTTCACAAGAGCCTTTGAGAGAGTTTTTAGGAGAGTTCAATACAATTCTAAGTGTAAGGAATAAATTTGAATGAGAAGAATAAAGTATAGGTCATTTGAATGTCTTTAGATAGCATAGAGAGTCACAAAAGACCCTTAGGATAAATCGTAATTACGAAAATGCCATTGATGAAACGAGTAGAAAAAATTGAAGTCAGGGGTCTTAGGAGGGGTATATGGTCCATGTAAGGGTATATAGACCATATACTTGGTCCGTGATCCAACACTTAGAGAACTTCTTCCTAACGAAGGTCCGAAATGGTAATCTAATACTTAGAAAAATTCAACGTAGGCACCCATACGGAGGGCTTCACGGTTCGTACCAAGGCATACGGACAGTATGCCTCCTCCTTTCCAGTCCACTTATAAAATAATTCTTCACTACAAAGTTTCAAGATGATGGTCTAATACTTAGAAAATTTTCACTTCGGTACCTATACAGGGGACCTCATGTACCGTGAAGGGTCATACGATCTGTGTGACATGCCTTGGCTTCAAAAATGTGAAATTTCAAGGCCAAGGCTACTACACGGTGCACCACATGGTCCGTGAAGCCTCACACGGCCCGTGTGGGGTCCATGTGTAGTATGTCTTAGTCCCAAACTCCATGTTAAAGCCCACACACCCCACACAAGGGCAAGGATCACCCCAAAGAGGCTCCACACAGTCCGTATAGCCTCACCCGGACCGTGAAGGCTTCCATAGAGCATCACCTTAGTCCAAAACATCCCAGAACCAAATTCCCAATCTCCATTGAGGTCGTACAAAGTCTGGGTCCTTACATCATCTCCCCCTTGGGAACTTTCATCCTCGAATGTGCTAAACAAGGCTTGAAAGGCTTGAATTAGAACATGAAACATTTAAACACAAGATACAATCCATATTTCATCACTTGATAATCATAAAATTAATAAAACTCATGTCAAAACGTATTCAAATCATTCAAAACATCTTAAAAATCATTTTTATGCACATGTATGCATGTCGTGTCATGAAACTCCAAAGTGAAAGAATTAGGACCACACGAAGAAGGAAGAACCTGATACCTTAGACTTGAGTAGATTGGAAAAGATGGGGATATCGTTTCATCATGTCAAACTTCGCCTCCTATGTAGCACTCTCCACATGTTGATTTCTCCAAAGTACCTCAACCAAAGCCACATCCTTGTTACGAATCTACTTTACTTTCCTATCCAAAATCTCAACCGAAACTTCCTCATAAGAGGAGTTCTCCTCCACCTACATACCAGGGACTCAACTTGCCCTTCTTACCAAAATGCATCACCCCCTTCATAGGTGATACCTTCACATACACCCAATCACCAATATGGAACTCAGCATCTCTCTTTCTAACATCCGAATAGGGCTTTTGGCGACTTTGGGTCGTCTTCAACCTCTCCTTAGTCAACTTCACCTTCTTCATAGCCTCCAACACCAAATCTGGGCTAATCAAGGCCATCTCTCCCAACTCAAACCTCCCCACCAGAGATCTACACCTCCTTCCATACAAAGCCACAAACAGTGTCACACAAATACTAGCATGAAAGCTATTATTATAAGCTAACTCAATGAGTGGGAGATGATTATCCCAATTACCTTTGAATTCCAACACACAAGCCCTCAACATGTCCATCAAAGTTTGAATTGTCCTCTCGGCTTGCCCATCGGTTTGAGGATGAAAAGTGGTACTCAACTTCACCTTAGCACCTAGTCCTCTTTGAAATGACTTCCAAAAGTGTGAAGTAAATTGGGTGCCACGGTCTGATATGATAGACCTAGAAACACCATGTAACCTCACCAACTCTTAGATATACAACCATGCATAATCTTCGGCACTAAATGTAGTCTTGATGGGTAGGAAATTAGTTGACTTAGTCATCTTATCAAAAATAACCCAAATGCAGTCAAATTGTGTTTAGGTCTGAGGCAAACCAACCATAAAATCCTTGTTCACATCTTCCCACTTCTAAGTAGGAATTTCAATATCTTGAGTCAACCCACCTAGACTTTGGTGCTCTCTCTTCACTTGTTGACAATTAGGGCATTCTGACACAAACTTGGCTATATCCTTCTTCATACCATGCCACCAATACACTTCTCTCAAATCCCGATACATCTCAGTGGATCCAGGGTGAATAGAATAATGAGAGTTATGGGCTTCACTCATGATCACCCTCCTAAGATCATCCACATCCAGACACATAACTGATCTTGATACCGAAGCACACCATCTCCCCCAATGGGAGAAGACCTTTATCTTCTTTTCGACAACCAACTTCTTCAACTCAACCAATGATGGATCTAAATCTTGCTTAGCCTTTACATCAACAACCACTGAAGATTTGGCCCCATTCTGAACATGAATACCACCATCATTAGAGTCGGCCAACCTAACACCCAATCTAGCCAAATGATAAACATGTCTTGCCAACTTTTTCTTCCCTTCCTCAACATGAACCATACTTCCCATAAATAGCCTACTAAGAGCATCGGCTAGAATTTGTCTTGTCGGGATGATATTGCACACTCATGTCATAGTCCTTAAGGATTTCCAACCATCTCTGTTGCCTCAAGTTGTGATCCCTTTGAGTGAACACATATTTCAACTCTTGTGGTCGGTGAAAACATCGACATGCACCCTATACAAATATTTTCTCCAAATCTTCAAGGCAAACACCACCGCCGCTAACTCAAGATGATGAGTTGGGTAATTACGTTCATGCAATTTCAATTGTCTTGATGCATAAGCTATCACATTACCATGTTGCATAAGCACACATGCCAACCCAATCCAAGAAGCATAACAATTCATCACAAACCCATCTAAGCCATCTGGTAGAGTCAAAATAGGAGTTGATGTAAGTCGATCCTTTAATGTCTTAAAACATTCTCACATTCATCCGACTATACAAACTTGGCCTTCTTTTGAGTCAACTTAGTCAATGGGGATGCAATAGATGAGCATCCTTCAACAAACCTTCTATAATAACCAGCCAACCCAAGAAAACTTCAAATATCTGTCGGAGTCAATAGTCTAGGCAATTCTTCACAACCTCGATTTTCTTCGGGTCAACCTTAATACCATCACCGAATACCACATGACCAAGTAAAGCTACTTCACCCAACTAGAACTCACATTTTCTAAACTTAGCATACAATCTCTTGTCCTCAAAGTCTAAAGAACCAACCTCAGATGATCCATATGCTCCCCCTCACTTTGAAAATAAATAGGATATCATTAATAAAGACAACCACAAAACTATCAAGAAAAGGCTTGAACACCTTATTCATAAGATTTATAAACACAACCCAAATGACATCACCCCAAATTCAAAGTGTCCATATCTAGTTCGAAAAGTCATCTTAGGGATGTCGCACTCCCTGACCTTCAATTGTTGATAACCGAAGTGGAGGTCAATCTTTGAGAAATGGGTGGCCCCTTGAAGTTGATCAAATAAGTTTTCAATCCTAGGCAATGGCTACTTATTCTTGATGGTCGCCTTATTCAGTTGATTATAATATTTGCACATCCGAAGAGATCCATATTTCTTTCTTACAAACAACACTGGAGCACCTCATGGAGATGTACTTGTCCTAATGAAGTCGTTCTCCAACAAATCCTTCAACTGATCTTTCAACTCCTTCAACCCAGATGGTGCCATACAATAAGGAGAGATAGAGATAGGCTCTTCCATAGGCCTTGGGGAACTTGATCCACATAAGTCAGGGCCAGTCTTGGTAGGGGAGCTCTTCATGGAGGTAGCTTCTGTAATGTAGCAAGGATACCATCAGGATAAGGAAACAAAAACATACGGTCCAAAGCACGACATAAGACATGAAGAAGTGAGACGATTCCTAGAACATCATCATAGCCTTCCACTCATAGGTATGGTGCACTTCACACCTATGAATAGGACTCTACTCGACGCAGCATGTTGAACTCCGAGGATCATTTAGAAACCTAGTGCTCTGATACCAAGCTTGTAATGACCCAAACATAGGGCCTAGGAGCGACATGGCGAATGGGAACTCGACAGTCTCTCAACAAGCCTCAAAGTATCCATTTTCACATCATCGGTCAGAAGCACATACGAAGAGTAAACACATAGTTCTAAAAGATGAAAAAGTAGGACTCACGCTATGGGGATGTCATAGGAAAAGGGGTTAACATATATCCACATAACAGGTAGCACATAAAGACTATGGGGTGGGTAAGTATGACTCACTCTATAGGGGAAATTCGGGACTTAAAATCTTTCACATCATAACATAAAAGCACATCTTAATACTCAAAGTCAATACACATAATAATATCCAATAGACAGCCATATCCATAAACATGATGCAGCAAGGGGTGTTTTGATGGCTTATCAGTTTTTGTAGTTCCACCGGTGTTTGTGCAAAGCCAATGGACTGCAGACAACCTAGGAACTAGTTTTGTAAAGAAAGTAAGAAAGGAAAATACTTCATATGTGGGTCGTGATGTGGCCCAAAATAATGTTTTTGTTATAAACACTATGGTATGTAACCTAACTGCTGACAACGACCCAGACTAAATGTATCTCCCTCTTAATGCATTATTAGATTTGTGCTATAAAAAAAAAGATAAAAATAGGTTAGAATCATTTAATCCAATTCATATTTGACTAAATACATTTTTTACAGATATATATATGGATGGATTACAATCCAATCCATTTAACTCAATTTATTTTATATTTGATATTTGTCACACCAATTTGCATGTGTGTATTATTTTAATTATACACTCTATGAGTTTAATAATATCACACAATTACTTGTAACAAATTAATAATGACAGGAAGGATTATGGTAAAGCAAAAAATGACAACATAAAAGTTGTGATTCAATAAACTGAAAATAATCTACCCAGAGGCCAACATCAAGATAGTTATACCACTAAATCATAAAATAATAATCTATTTATAGAAGTGTTTTTTCTCTAATTTAAACTGGCAAAATTTGAGAGATTACAAAATTACATGCTCAAATGTGTGAAACCGTCGATACACTATTTCACATTTGCAGTGTTAATTCAGAACTATTTAATGTCTTACAGTTATGTTGATGAAAGAAATTTTTAGAACTGTTATCATGCATTTTTCTTTTACCATATATTTTAGAATATTTTTAATTTTTAAAGTACTATATTGTTCTCTTACCATATATTTTATAATTCCTTAATTATTAATTCTCCTAATACCTCTTCTCGTGTATTTTTCTCTTACCATATATTTTGACTCTTTAATTTGTAAATAGTATAAAGATAATGAATAATTTGCAAAAAATAGTAAATGACAATTTTATATATAGTAGACTCTTTTAAATGATAAAAAGTTAAATCGACATTTGTAAGGACTTTCTTGCTTTTAAGATATATAGATAAATTATGTCCATTTAGAATTTAAACTATTTCTATTTAATAAATATCTCCTAAAAATGAAATAGTATTAAGAAAATTGAGTATAAGAGTGTAGTTGGAAAAACATATTGTTTTTATCTTCAAGTCTTAAGATGACACTCATTTTGAAATAATTATTTTTGCTAAGGAAGACTTATTTGAGATGGAAGGACTAATAATTTTATGGGTAAAAGTCCTTTTATATTATTCCGTGTCTATTTTATCCTTGCCATTTTTAATCCTCCATTTATATAACATCTTCTTATATTATATATATAATATTTTTATTTTTTTAATCTATAAATTTATTTAGATTCCTTAACATTATAAGTATAATAATCTTTATGTAAGTTTGTTGCAATGTCTAATGTTAGTTTTGCTTTGGTTGTTATTTTAAAATTATATGCATCATGTACATATGTATGTGGCTTATGGGTTTTTGTGATGAGGGTTCCCAGAAAACAGTCTCTCTACCTCTATGAGGTAGTGGTAAGGTCTACGTACATTCTACCCTCCCCAGACCCTACTTGTGGGATTCCACTAGGTATGTTGTTGTTGTATGTACATATGTATGTATTATGTGCATGCATATGTAAGTCTTAGGCATAATAAATGGGAAAAGGAATAAATTCCCCTTCAACTTGTCTTGAAAAGTCAATTACACATTTAAACTATTATAACAATCTATTGCACACCTTTACTATTCAAAAGTGAATTTATTTACTCCCTAAAATTGACGTGGAATTTTTTTAAAAAAATAATTAAATAAGCGCGTCAGAAAAGGAAAGTGTCATAAAAAGCAAAGTGAAAAAAAAAAAAAATCAACCCCCTTTCCCTCTTTTTCTTCACACCTCACCAATTATCCTCTTCTTCTTCTTCATTCTTTTTTTACTCATTTGCCTCGTGCCAGGAAGAAAATCCTCTTCTTCCTTACACTGATGTGATGAATCATTGTAAATCCGATAAAGAAGAGTAAGAGGATTTTAAATCCTGTAAATAACACTGATGCTAGGAATTATTTTCCTCGTCTTAGAAGGTTCCCAATTTAAGCAAGTCAATCATTTTTTATTTTAAATCTTAGATTGTTGGGTTTTAGTTTATGAATTGGGTTTTTTAAGTTTGCGTCTGATTTAAAATTGGGGGTTTTCAAAGATGTTCCTAATTGTAATGTTCAGGATTCAAGATAGATGTCAATTTTAATTTTTTATGATAAAATTGTCTAGATTCGAAAAAGATAAAAAAAAAAGGGGGGGGGGGGGGGGGGGAGTTTGTTTTGTTGTTTGTCGTTGGTGATTTGATTTAGGTTTGCAAGCTGCTTTGTGGTGGTTTATGTGACTATTTGGCAGCTATTTAGGTGGTTGTATGATGGTTGTATGATGACTTCTAGTTCGTTGGAAAAAAAAAAGACGGAATGTATTGTAGAGGTGGATTTATGGTGGTGATGAGTTGGTTGTTCTTCGCCAGAGAATACAAAAAGAATTGTGATGTATTTTCTTTTCCGATGACTTCTCATTATTTTCCAGATGAAGAGTTTACGATATGAAATGGAGGGGTCAATGGAATGTAGATGCTTAGGCAGCACGAATTAGTCACCCATTTCTTGTTCTTTTCCAGTGACTTATCATTAACATGAAGTGGATGAATAAAAATTATTTTTCTGGTGAGATTAGAGATGAAGTGAGTGGGATTATATGAAGAAGAAGATATGATTATTAGAGAATTTTAATAATTAATTAGTATAAAAATATAATTAACAAAGGAAAAGTTAATTAATAGAAAGAAAAACAAAAAAATAAAAAGTTGTAATTTCTGACATGGCGCTGATGTAGCGTTGGTGTGGCAGCGAGTGTAATGCACTACACACTGTGAGAGTAGTATTACATGTCTCAGGGGTGCATTATATTCACTTTTAAGTAGTAAAGTTGTGTAATAGGTCATTGTGATAGTTTATGTTTGTAAATGACTATTCGAAACAAGTTCAAACGGAAATTTACGCCTTTTCCCTATAATAAAATGACGTGTTCTTTAATTTGTCATCAATTAACATATATAATATTAAATTTTAGGCACGTACAAGTAGACAACATAAATAGATAATCATTTAAGAAGTTGTTATGTAAGAAATTTCTTTATTTTTTAATATTATTTTTTTAATTACTTGCAGCCAAATATGATTGTAAGGTTATAACATTATAGATCCATCAAACTCATAAAAAAAAATTAGATTGTTCATCTGCTTCTTTATTGAACATCATTACCTTATATATTTAATTAATATTTCTCACTTTGTTTTTTGGAAGAAATTTATGTATTTTTATAGAAATTTTTTACATAGATTAAATAATAAAAATATTATGATTCTAAAGAAGTATATCTATATATATAAGGATGATAAAAATTGATAATTTAACAAGTCGATTAGAAAAAAAAGAAGTATTAGAAGAGAAAATGATACTTTCTCAAAGTTGAGGAGGAAATTTAATTTTTAAAATGAAATTAGGATGATAAATTATTTTCAGCATAATTTTATTCACACAGGTTGTTCTTCATTTAAGAAGTGATCTGAAAAGTTCTAATTACTTATTAAAAGATCACTAACTGATGTATTGTGGTTAAATCTTAAAGGAGTTCACACATAACAAAAGAACATCCCAAATTAGCGTTCACACTGCTATTTACAATTTTTTACTAATTTCAAGTATTTACTTTTTCAGAATTTCCTCTTTCCACGTATTTTATTATTCGTGGCTAAGATCGGCCTAATATATGTTTTTTTTTTTAATTTTTATGACTTAAATAAAATTTATATATTTTTAAATTATTTAAATTTATAATATTTTGAGCAGTTTTTAAATAATACACATTACTCCTAGATGGGAAAATAATTTATTACGGGTAATATTGTAATTTCATAGTTGAAGTAGATGAAGAAATAATTAAATTAATAATTATTAGAAATGACAGAGTAAAATCAAATAGAAACGTTAATAGTCACAGTAATTAAACAACCACGTTATAGTCAGACATAGAAAAATAATTTATTACGGATAATATTATAATTTCATAGTTGAAGTAAATGAAGAAATAATTAAATAAATTAATAGAAATGACGTAGTAAAATTAGTTAGACATTTAATAACCACCTTAAAATTAAGCAGATAATGTTTTTGTAGTAGATGAAGAAATAATTACATAATAATTGATAGAAAAGACATAGTAAAATTAAGTAGACACTTTAATAGTCATCGTAAAATTAAATAGATACGTTATAGTAATTTCATAGTTAAAGTAGCTGAAAAAATAATCAAATAATAATTAATAGAAATGACATGTTAAATTAAGTAAATACTTTCGTAACTACCGTAAATATTATAATCACCTACCTATTTGAAATAGCTAAAACAAACACAACAATCCTAAGTTGATCAACCTAACGCTTATTAAATATTTTTTATTTGTGGATGCATGAATAAATAATACAAAGTGAGTCAAAAACAAATATATTTTCATAAATAGAAATTTAATAAAATACCTAAAATACACATATTTTTAAAAGTTGACTTGTATTAATTTTGGTTGGTAAATTAGATTCACATTCACCCCTTTTTTCTCACCTGGGCTGGATTTTAAAAATCAGTGAGGAGAAAAGTTTGAGCTTATCTGTCAAAAAAAAAAAAAAAAACTTTTCTCTTGTTACCAGTGTCTCTCTACGCACAAAGAGAAAACAGAAGAGTGACAGATATGAAAGGAGGGAAAAACAAGAATTCCAGTTTGCTATCAGATACAGAGACACCACCACCCGTCGCCGGCGACAATGATGTGAATTCGGAGAAGCCTTTGGAAGTTGAGGAGCAAGAAAGAGATGGGGGTGCTGAAGGGGGTGACAAAGAAGAAAAAAATGGCGGGGATGGAGAAGATGTGGGTATCCAAGAAGAGGAGGCTGAAGAGGAATTGGCTGATGCTGAGAAACCCAAACTTGCTGAAGGGTTTTATGAGATTGAGACCGTAAGAAGAAAGAGGATTCGAAAGGTTAGTTTCATTGGTTTGGTTTGATAATTAACTAGTTTCATTTGAACCATTTTTGTTCTGACTTCAATTACTGTGTCTTTTTATTGATTTGCGAATGCTATGGAAACCAAAGGGCAAAATTCAGTATCTAGTCAAATGGTAAGTCATATATAAAGTTGCTTCCATTTTCCATTTTTTTAATTTGTCAAGACAGAAAGAAAGCCCATGAATTTTGCTTGATTGATGGACAAGATTCTGTTTTTTTTTTCACAGGCGAGGTTGGCCGGAGACTGCAAACACGTGGGAACCTGTGGAGAATCTGGTGACGTGCTATGATGTTATCGATGCATTTGAAGAGAGGTGTCCTATTACTGCCACATTACTTGTCCATTACGCTTTTACTTTGATGAGTATACTAGTTAGCAGACTTGCTGCTTTGATTGGAGTATGGTATGTTGAATTTTGGAGATGTTTTTCTTATTTGTTGTGCTTTCTTTTCCTTTTTGAAGCTTGCAATCAGGGAAACAGCGATCTACACGTAAACGTAAGCGGACTCATGCACTGACTCACTCTCAAATAAAAAATAAGCAGCAGCAGCGGAAACAACAACATTCGCCTGTAGATGCTACATATAATGTGCCTACAGTGAAGGTTAGAGTAACTGAGGAACCTGTGCCTTCACATCCTCTGGCTAGCTTGAATGTGATTGATCATGTGGATAGAAATGGCAGTGGTTTGAATAATATTGAAGTGGACATATTGGCGAATGACAATGATTTAATGTTGGATTCCTGTGTCAAAGAAATTGAAGAGAAAAATGAATTGTATTTGAAGCTTAGTGAACTAAAGGGAGTGATCACAACAAAAGAGACCTGTGTGGAAAAGGGAGTGATCGCAACAGAAGAGACCTGTGTGGAAAACGGAGTGAGGGCAACAAAAGAGACCCGAGTGGAAAAGGGAGTGATGGCAACAAAAGAGACTTGTGTGGAAAAGGGAGTGATGGAAACAAGACAGACCTCTGTGGAAAAGGGGGTGATGGAAACAAGAGACACCTCTGTGGACAAGGGAGTAATGGCAACAAGAGAGACCTTTGTTAACAAGGGACTGATGGAAACAAAAGAGACCTCCGTGAAAAAGGGAGTGATGGCAACAAGAGAGACTTCTGTGGACAAGGGAATGATGGCAACAAGAGAGACATCTGTCGACAAGGGACTGATGGCAACAAAAGAGATCCCTATGGGTAGATCCGAAAATGGTATCACAAGTGGAGTTTCAATTGCCAATGGAACAGAATCACTTCAATCTGGTCGCCACACAGGAGCTAAAAGGAGGAAGTCTACTTCTGTTCGGAGGTTTAAACAGCAAGCTACTTCAGGTGTAGTGAAGGATCCCCACGATGCTGTAGCAAATGCTACTAGTGGCCATTTGGTTGCATTCATGCGGGAAGAAATTTACGATCATGGACTTGTGGGAAATGCTTTGGGTTGTAATAATAAGTGTGATGAGTTCAAAGATACATATGCCATAACAGAAATTATCAAGGCAATGAGCTATTCAGCACCTAATATAGGAAATGACTTGACGGATGTGTCTGTGACCTTTCTAGCTAAGAGGTCTGTGACTTCTAACCTACTTTTTTGTTTTAATCACATTTATCTTTGTGTCTATTATGTTTCTATGTCACTCATATGCAAAGAATCGTAGCTTCAACTTTTAGGTAGAGTGAAATTGGTGAACTTTCTTCAAACGAACGAAAGACATGTGCTGCAGATTAAAATTTTTGTTTCTCAGCTATCTAACTTAAGTTATTCTTGGATGTAACTATTGTCTTTGTATGATTAATTACTTTTCTTGATTATAGTGTATCTATCATTGTCTCAAATCATCCTGTTTGGTGTTTGCCATTTTTCTTCTAATAATGGCATGAGAAATATAAGAGAGAAAAATATTATTGAATTTGTGTATTTATATTATTACGCCGAGTCCTATTTATATACAGTACATTACAATCCTTATTCAAGTAGGGTTCTATATACTATTCCTATTCTAATTCTAATTCTAATTCTAATACTCCCCCTCAAGCTGGTGTTTACAAGTCATACGTACTAAGTTTGTTACAGATTTAACTAATATGAGGATCTACGAGGGACTTGGTAAAGATATCTGCAAGCTGATCACTCTATCACAAATTTTGTAATAATATCTCCAGAAGATATCTTTCTCTGAAAAAGTGATAACCGATCTTAATGTGTATAGGCCTCATGAAATATCAAATTTAATGCGATATGAAGAGCCGTTTGGTTATCATATGCAAGTTCCAAGAATTTGCTCATTAGCTTGGCCCTCGAAGAGTAGTCCTTTACTTGGAGCTGACTTTATATATTGCAGAATACAAACAACTGCATCCCAATAATTATCAGAGGAGGATTTCATAAACTGATCTACAACACTCACAGGAAAAGAAATGTGAGGTCTAGTCACTGTGAGATTATTCAATTTTTCAACTAGTTGTCTATATCGACCTAGATCGCTGAGTAGTTCCCCCTATCTCGATAGGAGATTAGCATTTGGATCCATAGGAGTGTCATTGAGTCTATATCCCATCATTTTTGTCTCCTTGAGAATGTCTAAAGTATACTTACATAGCAAAATAACAATACCTAATCTGCATTGAGCCACATTAATACCTCGAAAATACTTTACTCTGTTGAGGTCTTTAGTCTGGAAATGTTGAAAGAGATGTTGCTTCAAATTAGTGATACCATCCTTATCATCGTTTGTGATAAAGATATTATCAATATAAACCACCAAATAAATACACAGATTTGGTGCATAATGTCGATAAAACACGGAGTGACCAATTCCACTATGAATCATGCCAAACTCCTAAATTACCATGCTGAACTTCAGAAACCAAGCTCGAGAAGACTGTTTCAAACCATAGAGTGACCTGCACAATTGGCATACCAAGATAATAAACTCCCCTTGAGCAATAAAATTAGGTGGTTGCTCCATGTAAGACTTATTCATCACGATCACCGTGAAGAAAAGCAGGCTTAGTGTTCAACTAAAAAAGAGACCAACGGAAAACGATAGTCATAGATTGAAAAAGACAGACAAATGTTATTCTAGCCATGGGAGAAAAAGTATTACTATTATTCAAATTAAATGTCTGAGTATACTCTTTGACAAAAGTGAATCTGAAACAGAGAGGAAACACTTGATGGAAAACTCGGATATGTCGAATACATGCAACAGTCACTAGAAGAGTGATTTCCTCACTGAAAAGTGCTCAAAATCTGATATAAACTGTTGGGTTGTCTCAGAATCAAGAGAGAGTAATCTTGAACAAAGAAAGTTGTTGAAAAACAGGTTGGAATAGACTCACGCATTGGTGTGTGGTCAGATCTCGCTGGAGGTGACAAGCTCCTAGGAGGCGCGTGGAGGGTCGACTGAGGTTTGATCGGTGGAGGGTGGGGGACCCTGTAGTGGTGTTGATTTTTGCACAACATCATCATCAGAAGAAGATGAAGAAAACAGTCGCCAGAAAATTAAGGCATGGTGATTGTGACTTTGTTTGCTTTTCCCCGATATTTCTCACCTATGGGCTGATAGCACGTGAGAAAAATATTATTGAATTTGTGTATTTACATTATTATACAGAGACTTATCTGTAGATGATACATTACAATACTTATCCAAGTAGAACTATATATACTATTCCTATTCCTATTCTAATTCTAACACATGGTAATGCAAAGTTTTGTCTTTTCTTCTGGAATAGAATATGTCAGGTGGAGTCCAGGGGTTGATCCTAAAGAGAATTAGGTTTCAAGCTGCGTATGCGCTGAAATCCTTGATCAATGGAAAAGGATCAGTCTTACACCTTGTTTGGATGGTTTTACCTGTTATATTATATTATATTGTTAAATTAAGACCATGTTTGTTTCGATTATTACTTAAATTTTCTTGTATCATGTCGTTTAAATCCTCGTTAGGCAATCATGAAAAATCCTATTTCTTGTTAAACAAATGATTTGGTGTAATTGTGTCATGACCATAATGTTTTCTTTACGTTTTGTTTTTATTTATCATTTAATAATCTTATTTTATTCTTTATCCTACCTATTTATTAAGGCTCTACCCCGTATGCCAGTTTTCTCGTAGGTTCATCATTCAAATTGATGATATGTGATACTATGTAATGATGGAGAATGAAATATTTTAGTCAAACATTGTATTCCTTAAAACAATAAAATATAATACGATAATACGTAACAACCATCCAAACAGAGTGTTAAGGTGAGTAAAGATCAGAAACTTTGTGAGGTCTTTGACTAGAAAAGAAAGAGAAATTGATTTCCTTAGGTGAATTAGCTTGTCAGGTTTTAGAGTATCATCATTTACTTAGTTAATCCCTTTTATCCCAGTTAGTTTGAACTTGTTTTGTTACCTATAGTGATTAAGAAGTTATTTCATCTGATCAATTGATCGTTCCTAGACATAAACATCACTATCACTGACTTCACTTTCCCCTCATCTAACAAGGCAACTCCATTCAACTTTTGCACAATTTCTTTAACTGTCCAAATGGAATGGCAATCCTTTTTGAGAACTTGTCCTTGCTCCTGGAATACTCTAACCATGATGAATAGAGAAGTTCTATTCTCTAACTTACTCACAAATTTGTTAAAATTGTGTTGAAACTACTAAAGTTGTCCTGGGGTGGGCTATTCACTGGCTGATGATGACGATAAACTGCAATTTCTAGTGCAGTTGGTTGTCAGTGTGAAGTTGATATTGTCTATGGTGCTTTGGTTGGTGTTTTGACCATAGTTACTTTGCACATTGTTTTAAGTTCCATATTTGGTTGAGGATGTGTGTCGTTATCTACTTATAAGGTTTTGAGTAATCCTGAGGTAATTGTGGTTTAGTTTAACCAAACATCCAGTTCCTGAATATGGTCTCTGAGTCAGGCCTGTCCTTGTTTTCGGTTTGCAAAAACTTGAGCCCCTTTGAGCATCCGATCAAAAAATCTTTAAGCATTGGTGGAGTGACTGTATGTTCTAAATTCATCTGGAAGCTCTTAGATAATCAATGAGGGACAAGTATATTCTCTAACACCCTCCTGCACATGTCCATACAAGTCCTCTTGTGCATTGAAAAGCTCTTTTCTTTTACATATATTTTTTTTAAAAAAAAAAATTCAAGAGTCAACTTGAGGGCATGGGGGTGGGTCAAGCTCAAGCTCAACATTGGCAAATGAGTTCAATTGAATTCCCATCACCAGAAAATTGTATTGTGCAAAACTATGTTGCTCGGATTCTTCGAAAATGTCAACGGGTGTATCAGATCCTCCAAAATAGTGTATTTTTGAAGGATCCGACACGAGTGCGGCAACATGTTGGGAGAGTCCGAGCAACTTAGGTACAAAATAAGACAAATGGGTTTCTTATTAATTATTTTCTATGAATTATTGAACCCCCTTGACATTAGGGAGGATTTTAGTCTACTGTGGAATGGGTTCAAAACATGCTTTACGTCACCTGGTCAATCTTGGATGTGACATTACAGTAATTGTTTTGATTCCCTTGTTATGAATTGTTGGATCTGGAACAGGAGAGTTTGGGAGAGTAGGTTCTATAGGGTGAGTGGACGTGGAGCAAAGTTTGTGGATCGATGGACTAAATTAAGAGAGAAATAAGAGAAGTTCAGAGGCTTGATAAGTCAGTTTGAGAGAGAAGCCCGGGGCAATACAATAAATGTATAAAGATGGTTTTGAAATGGACTGTCCAAAGTTTGCATCTAATACCATCTAAAAGAATTTGTGCATCCAATCAAACTTTAAGGCTCTAGGTGGAGTGGCCTAGGACATTATATACCCGTTTTGAAACACTTACATATTCAATCAGGAACATGAGATTCTACTATGTAGTGAAGTGAATATGGCTATTTGTACCGATTGTCAAATCTGTCTGATGCCACAGTATCTAACTATAGACACCATTACACTTGGAACTTCACTGTCAGGAATCTTAATGATTCGGAAGCTAGAAATGTAACAGCTTTGCTCAAATCTTTTGGAACCTTGCCAAAACCTCAATTGCAGAGAGAATGCTTTACTATGGAAGCAATATAGCCAGGGTTATTTTGGTGCGAAGTGTTGCTACTAGACCTATATTCAGTAACCAACAAAGTTCTATTATAAGGAGGCCTCTCATTTTGTAACTTCCGGCACTAGCTTAGTACTTGGGTTCTTTTCTCAATAAAATTTTAACTTACACATAAAAAAAAGAAGGTATTTTTCTTTTTGGCCTTGGTTGTGCTGAAATTGGAAGTCTTTCTTCCCATAATTATTTTAATATTTCAAATATAATCCATAAGGTTCAAGCTCTCTTTTGCCTGGCATTCTCATTTCTTGTATGCTTGGTTTTGGTTAATTGTTCTACCCGAAGGTATATAAGAAAGGAACCCTCTTCTAATCAGGATGAGCTAATTGCCCTCAAGATTTTCAGTTTTGTTTTTCTCCCTTTAGTACGTAGTTTGCTTTTAATGTAATTGGGTCTTAGATTCCCTAATATGGAACATGTGATTTTTGTGATAATTGTGTCTGTTCTGTAGCAGCAATATTTTGTATCCATTTTTTGGATGCGCAATATGTAGGTGTAATCAGATTGATTACATCCCCGTCTCGTCCTTCCTGGAGAGACTTTTCTTTTTCACTCATGGTTTGACTATTCTCATCAGCTTTTACCCAGTTGAATACTTGAATTAGTGCTTTGTTTCTTGGATAGGCAGCTATAGCCTTGTCGCTTTATGATCTAGTTCTATTTTGTCAGCTTGTTGATATTATTTTGGTGAGTATTTTTTTAAATTTCTATGTATATGATGGCATTTTGGTATGACTTCCTGCAGGTCAGATGGAAAGGAAGTTATGGTGGATAACAAGTTTATGAAGACAAATAATCCACTTTTGGTAGCTGTTTTTCTTTTTCTCCTATTACTTCTTTCATCATCATAAATTGTGTGCTCTTATAATTCTAATATGGATTATATATAAGGACCTTCTCTGGTGTTTCAAAGCTACAGTTCTTTTCTTAATATATCAGCTCTAGGACCTGAACTTATGTTGTTAAAAAATAATAGTGCACTTGAGATAATAATTTGTGGCTGTGATAGGTATTTTTATTATTGCTATCAACTCTTTGGGAACCATCACTTCCACTTGTAATTTCTTCATGCATCTTAATTAATTCAAAATAAAAAATATGTTGGTTCTTTGTCATTAAAGGTTTGGTGATAGTCATTTTATGTGTTATTTGACAAAAGTATTAATCTACTGGTTTGTGAAGTAGTTTCAGAAAGTTTATTTATTGTAACAAAAGTGAAGTAGGTTACTGTAATTTATTTTTTCTGTGTTATGCTATTTCATAAGTTGAACTACTTTTTGCTTTCTTTTGCAGCTGATTAGCTTTTATGAGAAGCATCTTCGACATCATCACCCTCAGTGAGAGCTACGGTGAAGGTGGAACTGGTCTAGCTCGACTTGTCTCTATGTAAAGAGTGTTGGAATTTGTTGCAACAGACTGTAGGTGTTAAACCTGTTAGATACAATTATTAGGGAGGTCAGTAAATCAATACAGTTAATGCTGCATCTTATGAGAAACTTTGCATTAGCTTCAGCAGTTTTTCCCCCAGAAAGAAAAACAAACAAAAAAACAACTAGAATTTTAAAGTTTTATCTGATATCACCCAATACATGCAATGTACATTATGATAATATTCTTTTCACATGTTAGGTGGCAAAACCATTATAGGTTCTGTAGTTGCAGACATCATAAATGTCTTGAGTTTGTGGAATTGCTCTGTTGGTGGCCATAATATGTTATGGTAACACCTTTTGTTAGAAGAACACAAGGCAGAATTATTTAATCTAGCTGGTGGGCTTGTTTAATATTGGATCCTTGCTCTCTTTTACGTCTCAATTGAACTTTTTTTTTTTTTTGCCTTTTTATAGAATGATGTGATAATATTGTGTTTTGTCAATTGGAGCAACACTGAAGGACTGGTTTTCACAGGTGGTCAAACAATTCTCTGAAATTTCAAGGCATTCTTACCCTCAGAAGGATTGGTTTGCATTCGAGTTTTAGATTATAACTCTCTCCGTCCCATATTACATTTATCATTTTCCTTTTTTCATGCATATTCAACAAATCATAAGCACCTATTTAGAAAGCTTCCTTGGCAATTGGATTTGGTGTAACTTGGTGAATTTATATTGTTTGGTATGTTTGATTGCTTATGTAATTACTTGATTAACAAATAATTTGGCGTAATTGGTAGGGGTAATTACACTTTCCAATTCTTAGGTGGAGACTATGAATTGTTAGTAATTACATGGTGTAACTACCCATTAGTTGCTCTTTGTTTTCTCTCTCTTTTTTAAATATTTTTTGTTTGAATTTATTTGTATTATTATAATATTTTTAAAATTTATTTTTATTTTTATTTTTTGTTATTTATATTTCATTTCCTTCTCATTCTCAACTTTTATTTAGTGTGATTTCATGCAATTGTGTATTTTTTATTTTTTTTATCAGCATATTTTTGTTAATATTCTAATTTTTGAATCAAAGTTGAAATCATTGTTGATTAAAGTTACAGACTTACAGTTTTCTTTTCTTTTAACTCATACAAGTATAAGTGCCCATGCGATGCGCGAAAAATTTTAAGTATATAAAATTTGCAAAAAAAATTATTCATAAATAAATACTAAAAACATTGATAACATCAATACTTTCTTTATAAACATTAGTTATACAATAAAATATCTCTAAGTGATCTAATGATGACTTAAATTTATGATCAAGTAATGTGAAGCCAAAGCATAGTACAATCTCAACTTATGTTAGAATATCATGATTAAATTATAAAAATAAAGAGCATATCATAGAATTCTGACATCTTTATTATATAGAATTTAAATAAACTCTCAAAACCAATGTAAAAAGGAAATTATATCAGCCAACTTTAAAATTAAAAAGATCTGCATAATTTGTCAATAAATGACTTAGATATATGTCTACATAAATAAATTAAATATAATTGTATTATTATATTTATGTACGATGATATATATAAAAATATCCTGTGGAAAGAGAATAAACTTCAATAGATAATACATTTATTATTGTAATAAATGACTAAATTAGATTAAAAAAAAATAGATAATTATGTTTTGAAGGTATCTTCAATATATTTTATAAAAGTATTTTCCTTATGATGTTGCAAGAATATTTTTAATATAATTTTCAAAAGATTTTTCTCTTTTATTTTTTGAATAATATATTTTATTTTTAAAAAGATAAATCCGTTTTAAAAATTGTAACAATACAAATCATTTTTCTTATCACTTTGAGATCTTTTTAATTTGTTTTGTGACAGGAATACTTCTTATTAATTTTATTTTTGAAAATAAAGATTAATTAATTCATTTTTAAAAAATATTTCTTTTGAAACCATAAATATTTATTTATTTAACTTTTTTCAATTTATTTTTAAAACACACTATTTAATTGCAACATGTTTTTTTTAAACATAAAAATCAATTCATTATTTAAATTGTGAGTTTTGTTTTTTTTTTTTTTTACCTTAAAACTTGTTCAATTTTTTTAGAAGTAGGATTGTAATGGGAAGCTTTAAATTACCAATTTACTTGGAACACATGTCTTTTTTTTTAATAGAAAAAAAAAGGATAATTCTTGATTATGTAATTTTTAATTTTATCTTTTTTGAATAATAACTAACTTATCTAATCATTTTATATTTAAAAAGAAAAATTCATTTTTAAAATTGTAACTTTTCAAATTGTGTATTTTTTTTAATCACGTTGAAACTTTTACAATTTGTTTCGTAAGGGGAAGTGTTAAAATTTCCTATTAACTGGGATACATGTTTTTTAGTTTTCAAAATAAATATTAATTAATTATTTATTTAAATTGTTACTCCTGAAACCGTAAATTGTTATTTATTTCAATTTTTTAGTAGGATTATAATGGGAAGTTTTAAATTCACTATTTACTTGTTTATGTGTTTTTGTAAAACATAAAAACTAATTCATTATATAATTGTGACTTTTGATTATTTTTTTACCTTAAATCTTTTTCAATTTATTTAGAAGTAGGATTGCAATGGGAACTTTTAAAATCTCTATTTATTTGGAAACAATTTTTTTTAATAATATGGATAATTCTTAAGTATTTTTTTTATTTTGTAATTTTCTTTTTAAGATAAATAGCATTTTTTATGGTAAAGAAAAATAGTTACAAAAATGGGAATCTAATTCTAACTGTTTCTAAAAATACGAAAAATGAGTAATGGGGATTGGAATGTGAAAGTGTGTAAATGAGGTTAGTATGATATAAAGAATGTAAAGTTTTTTAAAAAATTCATTTTAAAACAAATCATTCAAATTTAAATTTTTAATGTTTGTATTCAAATAGGTTTTTTAAATGGTTATATCAATATAATTTTAAGTAATTATTTGATAAAATATATTTTTAAATTTTTTTGTTTTCCTAATTCAATATAATTACAAATTATAAAATTTTTAATAAAGGGAATTTAGTTTTCCATGATGCAATAACTTTGTAGAAATCCAATCTTGACACTCTTCACTTAAGTCATAAGTTATATATTCAAACACGTTATAATTTAAAAAAAATCTATAAGTAATATAATAGTTTTATGAATCTTTACAAAAAAGATAAAAAAAAACATAAACAGCATTTCTTAACACATCCTACTTTCTACAACAATACTTCTTAAAGGCCATGAAATATAATAAGCAAAACCCATTTTAAAAATACAAACTTATATAATTTATATAATTTTATGTACATGAAATAGAAACATAATGCTTCGATAATAACCACATAAACGTAGTAGATTCTGTGGCGTAATATAGTGAAACTTTTAACTTCAATTATAAATTTTATCGTGATTTTGTTATTTCACGTATACCTTTAACCTTTTAATCGTTATCATAATGATAAATAAGCACTCCCGACTAACAAAAGATGAAGAATTAAAAAGTTACTTACGCGTAGGTGAAATTATGTGTGCGAGGCATCCTCACACATCAAAGTTGAGATGAACATGCAAATGCATAAACAAAAATAATATTTTCACTGCCATGAACTACCTCATCTTCACATTTCGTCATTTCTGTATCATCAATTTCTGCTTTTTCCTGCATATCAAAACTATTAAATTTTGTGTTTAAAATACCAAAAAAGTATTGAGATTTTTTTTACTTGTGATGTTGATTGTACAACAAACCCATGTGTGGAGGTAATTTTCATTATTCACCTATTTGAATTCATATTGGAAGAATTAGTTTTAGAGGGTGTGGAATAGGAGTTCACATTTCGTCATTTCTGTATCATCAAATTTCTGCTTTTTCCTGCATATTAAAATTATTAAATTTTGTGTTTAGAATACCAAAAAAGTAGTGGGATTTTTTTTACTTGTGATGTTGATTGTACAACAAACCCATGTATGGAGGTAATTTTCATTATTCACCTATTTGAATTCATATTGGAAGAATTAGTTTTAGAGAGTGTGGAATAGGAGTCTTGATTTATTTATTTTTTTTTAAAAGAGAAGGGGGTTATGAGATAAGGTGTTTTCTAAAGATAAGGTTAGTTATTTTTTGAAATTCAAATAAAAATTAATTATTCAGGTATTTTGTCAGAGATCATTTTGTGTATTTTTTATCAAACACTTTGATTTTTTTCTATTTTTTTATACAAAATTATATTTTAAAGTACCTATGATTAGGGGTGGGTTCGGTTTTTGCGGTTCGATTTTTCCCTAAAATCAAAGACAGAACGGAAGGTAATTTGACAGTTCGGTTCGATTTTGGGAAAAAAAAAGTAAACCATTGGTTTTTCGGTTTGGTTTTTTCGGTTCATTCTTTGGTTTTTTTCGGTTTTTCGATTATTAAAAATAATTTTTTAAAGTAAAATAATATGTTGGGTAGAGACATATCATTGTATAGATATGCCAAACAATTGGTAAAGAGTAAAGTTTGGATTAGTACATTATCACAATATAAGAACTACAGTTATCGCCAAGAAAATTGCAATCATATGTTCTAGAAAAACAAATATCAAATACTCCTTGGAAGGTTCAAGTCAATTGTGTGTAGCCAAAAGAAATTATCAAACAATTCAAATACTCCTTGAAGTATCAATTAACTGCAGGTGACAGTAGCCAAAAGACTTCTCCTTGGAAGTTTCAAATCTATGTCTCTTTCGTGCAACAAGAAAGACTTTCCTTCTTAGCCATGTAGCTTATAAAGTATAAACGACGTAGTATAGCAAAATCGGTTATTAACGGTTCGGTTCGATTTTAGAATATCAAAACCAAAACCGAAACCGCACAGAATCGGTTCGACTTTTTTGCGTTCGGTTTCGATTTTTACAGTGCAGTTTTTTTTTTAATATTTTTCGATTGGTTTCGGTTCAGTTTTCGATTTTCGATTTTACGGACCCACCCCTACTTATGATTTAGGAACACTTTTATTCACCCATATATAAATGATATGATACAATTACTCGTTTAATGTGTACCTATTTTTTAGGATATCTTTTTAGGAATTTATTTGTAACCATTAGTATTATATTTAAATATAAAATAATAATTTACTATTTAATCCTATTATATGTGGTGCTATCAGTTCTATACACACACACATATATATATAGAGAGAGAGAGATAGATAGATAGATAGATATAGATATAGATAATCCTTAAAAAAACTACCCCATTTTCTCATAAATCATTGTTTTTAAGTATTTTGTTTTATTTCTTTTTTTGTTTTCTAAAAAGTATAAAAATAAATTTAAAATAGTAATTAATAACTAACCTAAATGATTATTTTGATAAAATGCCAAATCTCTTATTCATATAATGCCACTTGATTAAATGTGGAGGCTTTATCTTCTCTCATTAATAAAATAAAATAGATATAGATACTAAATAAATTCATTATATTTTAAGTATATTATTTTATGTTTTGATTTAGATTAAATTTTATTACATTGACTGATAATTAAAAATCATATTTAGGTTTTATAAAATACGAAATTTTAAATATGTAATAATAATATTTCTTTCATTTCAAATTTTTTACTATTTAGTATGTGAGTATTATATAATATTTAGTAATTGAGTATTTAAAGTTAATTAAAATCATAAATATTAAAATCATAAAAATATTACATGATTAGGATATTGATTTGGATAAGTATAATTTTAAAATTTTTAATTAGAATAATTAAAAATATTTAGTTGCTACAAATAAGGAGAAAACTGATATTAGGTGAAAAAAAGAGATATTTACTATGTTAAATTTTTTAATTAATTGATTTGCAGTTTAAGTTTTATTTAATTAATGCAATAATAAATGTGCATGTGTGATTGAGAGTTAGTGGGGAAAGAGACATGCAAAAAACTGCTATTGCAGTTAAAAGTAAATTTTTACTATTTTAAAGATTTTTTTTTTAACAATGGAATGCATGTAATAAAATAGGTTTAATTAATTATGCAAAAAAAAAAAACGTGCATAAGTGATTGTGATTTAGTGGGACTATGGAGGGATATGCAGTTATTTTGTTTAATTGTTTAGGTGGTTTTAATTAATTATGAAAAAACGTGCATAAGTGATTGTGATTTAGTGCGACTATGGAGGGGATATGCAGTTAATTTTTTGTATTGTTTAGGTTTACTATTCTAAAAAGTATTATTAACATATACTATATATACTTTATATTAACATAAATAATAAATTTATTCTTTATATTTTCAGTATATTATTGTATGTTTTGGTTTATAAATTTTTTTTTGGGTAGTTTCAAAGCAATCAATGTAAATTTAAATATTAATTTATATTTTTATAAGAAAATATATGAAAATATTTAGGTGGTAATCTTTTTTATATAATTTAGAAAAAAAACAGAGAAAAAAAATCTATATAATGAAACTTTACTTAAAGTTTTTATTTTTATTATTATAACCTTTTATATTTATTTTTTTGGTTTTATGACTATATTTTTTTTATTAATATAATTTATTATTTAAATTAACTAATAACTAATTAAACTAATTGTCCTAAGATGCCACATGGCATATGTATAAGTTGCCAAGTGGCTGAATGTGGTGGCTTTACCTCTCCTTTTAATAATATATAGAAATAAAATAAAAATAGATATAGATAGTAAATAAATTCATAATATTTTAAGTATATTATTTTATGTTTTGATTTAGATTAAATTTTATTACATTGAATGATAATTAAAAATCATATTTAGGTTTTATGAAATACGAAATTTTAAATATGTAATAATAATATTTCTTTCATTTCAAATTTTTTACTATTTAGTATGTGAGTATTATATAATATTTAGCAATTGAGTATTTAAAGTTATTTAAAATCATAAATATTAAAATCATAAAAATATTACATGATTAGGATATTGATTTGGATAAGTATAATTTTAAATTTTTTAATTAGAATAATTAATAATATTTAGTTGCTACAAATAAGGAGAAAACTGATATTAGGTGAAAAAAAGAGATATTTACTATGTTAAGTTTTTTAATTAAGTGATTTGCAGTTTAAGTTTTATTTAATTAATGCAATAATAAATGTGCATGTGTGATTGGGAGTTAGTGGGGAAAGAGACGTGCAAAAAACTGCTATTGCAGTTAAAAGTAAATATTTACTATTTTAAAGATTTTTTTTTTACAATGGAATGCATGTAATAAAATAGGTTTAATTAATTATGAAAAAAAAACGTGCATAAGTGATTGTGATTTAGTGGGACTATGGAGAGATATGCAGTTAATTTTTTTTTTATTGTTTAGGTGGTTTTAATTAATTATGAAAAAACGTGCATAAGTGATTGTGATTTAATACGACTATAAAGGGGGAATGCAGTTAATTTTTTTTTATTGTTTAGGTTTACTTTTCTAAAAAGTATTCTTAACATATACTTTATATACTTTATGTTAACATAAATAATAAATTTATTCTTTATATTTTTAGTATATTATTGTATATTTTGATTTATAATTTTTTTTTGGAAGTTTTAAAGCAATCAATATAAATTTAAATATTAATTTGTATTTTTATAAGAAAATATATGAAAATATTTAGGAGGTAATCTTTTTTATATAATTTAGAAAAAATACAGAGAAAAAAATCTATATAATGAAACTTTACTTAAAGTTTTTATTTTTATTATTATAACCTTTTATATTTATTTTTTTGGTTTTATGACTATATTTTTTTTATTAATTTAATTTATTATTTAAATTAACTAATAACTAATTAAATTAATTGACCTAAGATGCCACATGGCATATGTATAAGTTGCCAAGTGGCTGATGTGGTTGCTTTATCCTCTCCTTTTAATAATATATAGATTTGTGTATATTATGTTGAAAACTTGATATAAGAGAATTATGTGAATTTCATAATCCCTTCCCGAACCAAACATGAATCTTTCGATTCATTTGGCTTTCACGCTCAATTTTGAATTCAAAACTTATGTTATATTTTCAGTTTCATTTATTTTAGTGGTATCTACTTGATATTTCACATTGCAAGTCATTTACCTTTTAGTTAGATTTAATAGATTATCTTTTATCAAATATTTTTGTAATTTTATGGCATTATATATATAATATTAATATTTTTGTCAAATATGCATTTTATGATGTTTATAGAAATTTTGTATTTTTAATTTTTATAAATAATTTAATTAAAATATATTAATTTAAAAAATATAAATTAATTTTTTTAGAATATTATTTATGAATATATGTTTGTCAATTAATATCAACGGAATATCTTAAATATTTAATTTAATATCATTAATAAAGCTTTTCTAATATAAATTTTTAATATTAGATAATTAACTTTTATTCTAAAAATTTCAATATAATCTTGTGATTAGATATGTGCAATCAAACAAAAACAAAAAATAATTATTAGGTTATGACATTACTGTTGTATTAATTACGTCAATTTTAGTTACTAAGTAGCTTTTTAGGTATACTTAACTAAGAAGATAATTTTACTAATTCATCGTTAAAACATTTCTTGGGAATTTTACAAAAAAATATAAATACTTTCTAAAAGAACTTATTGTGAGGGTAATAGAGGAAATATTTTTATTAATTTTTTTTATTATTTAGTAAGATGGACAATTAACGGGAACTATTTGTAGAAAAATGATGAGTGAGAGTAACTATGAAGGTGGTTGGGTAAGAAAACATGCACGAGAGATGGCGGTATGGGTTTAGGCAAGACCCCTACCTATACATTAGCAACCTAATGAAGTCGGGGAATTACAATTTTGTCCACCACAACTTCTAAAGCAAGGAGTAGCTATTCCACCTTATATAAAAATTACAGGTCTTGATGGAACATTTAACGACACATAAGTAAATAAAATCTATAAAACTTTACATTAAAACGATTCTTGCTAGTTCTAACTCCGAAGTTGGTCATTTGGTCCTTATCCATCTTCAAAAATGCTCTCATCTTGGTGGAAAACTTGCAACAGTGTTAGCTCTCTATAGCAGTGAGCAAAATATAATTGTCCTTTCTCTCCAAATCTTTAATCTTTTCTATAATGCTCTGCTGATGGAGTTGATCACAATCATAGAATCAGATTCAATTATCACAGTCAAGACCCCATTGTCGATGCACCAGCTCATACCAATTAGAGTAGCAAAAGATTCTGCAAAATTGTTGTACAGTTCCCCAAAAAAGATCTAAAAGCCATGACCAAATTTCTATCATGATCTCTTAGACATCTTCATCCTCCACTCACTCCAGAATTACCCTTAGAGCATCCATTTGTGTTAAGCTTGTAGTCAGGTGGTTTAGCCCATTTAGTAAGAATGCGTTTTTAATATAGGCCTGATCCTCATCAGCTTTTCCATGAGGGGGTTCTAATCAAAGATATGAGGAAGGTCAAATCGAACTCTTACAAGAAGCAACATAGAATTTTCGATAAGATTAATAAACTTATAGGAGGATGTCTTTTCTTTAGCATATTTGAATCCACATCTTGTCTTCCAAAAATGATGTTTGGAAGGACATTGCATAATGAACTTGTGGACTTTATTTTAGGTTTTTCCATCCACAAAGTCATTAAGATCTGTCTCAGGCTAGTAGATTTAATTAGTCCAACAAACTTTTTAAAGTATTCCTAGATTTTAGTAGGTTGCTCTCCTTGAAAGAAATCAATAAAATTCAGACCTAGGTGCTTTGCAACAGTGACAATTCTAAAGGCCCGTGAATTCACACTTCTTAGCCACATCATCAGTAGGAAGCCTTCTATTAAGAAGTCTCATCATGAAGAATGACACTTTGAATGGCAGTATTTTATTTCAAATTCTTGAGGCAGTGAATGTAGAACTTCGAATTTGCATACCTGCACGAAAAGTTACCAGCATGAGTAATAGTTCATATAGGATGATCTTATACCTGTTTAGTTGGGGCATTAATGTTGGTAATTCTCTCAACCCATTCTGCAGGAAAAGCCTTTCTTAGTTTATAGTGATCCCAGGCATTATGCTGATTAGAGTTTTTGAATTATTGCATATTAATATCCCTCATTGTGAGCTATTCTAGCAAATGGACCTTGTCCCATCCAAATATCCCACCAAAATGAAGATGATCCATTATCAAGCTCCCATTTGATATGCGTTTCAACTTCTCTAATGTTCATCAATCTCTTCCAAATGTGAGATTTTTCGGGCTTCCAACTAAGTTGATTATGATGTGATTTGCTACAACATTTTTCTTTACTATAATCATGAATAGACCAGAAGCTTGAACCTCTTTGTTGTCACGACCCAAGCTAGGCCTTAGGTGTAACACGACGAATGAGAACCCCAAGGGACCATGAGTCAAGCCTCTTAGAATTCATTCAAGTATTTCATAGGTAATGAATAAATAAACATAAGCGGAAACAGATGGAAAGGGACTATGGGATTCTAGCATAAGATGGAGCAAAGATATCAAGTCATAAATCTAATACATCTTGTTGAATGTACCTCTACATACTAGACTAGGCGGGGACTACGACATGTCCAAAGCTCACCCTGAAAGAAATGCAAAACAATAATCACAAAGTCATAATCATAACAAGCTAGGAAAGAGATACGTTTGTCTTTAAAGCATGAGGACTCACCAATATGTCTTCAGAAGCAATCTGAAATCAATGGGTGTGAGGAGAGGAAGGTCATCTGTCCCTACACTGCGAGATAATGTAGGCATAGAGTATGCATTCGTACTTGAAATGCACTAAGTATGCGGGTATGCAATGCCATAGTAAATACAATCGTAGAATAATTAGTTAAGCAAAATACATATGATACGAAGAATAAGGTCATGAGTAAAGATGAATGAGCAATGTATTAAACCATAAGTAAATCAATGTAAACATCATAAAGAAGACATACATATGTGGTAAAGGACTATAACAATAATAAGACTATGCAAGCTATAGCATGGAATCTAGTGTAATCCCTTTCATTGAAATCAAAAACAACTTGCCAAGTAGAACTCCATCAAAATTCATTGGTAGAACTCTGTCAAAATTCATTCATAAACATTAACATGGGACATATGTGGATCCACTAGCCCAGCCTAAAAAAGCAACTTGTAGTGACAACATAGTTATGAGACTAGGAGCTTCTACTAGGGACCCTTTTAGTCGAGTTCCCACCCCAAGCCTCATTAGGTGCTAAGTAAATCCTCACAAAATAAGTAATAAACATAATCATATGCATTTAACATTTATAAGCTTTGAAATCATAAATTTCATCATAGTAGGAGTAGCTCATTACATTTATAATCCATTCAAGTGAGAATTGTCCTTTCACAAGAAGGATTCATAATTTGGTGAGAATTATCCTTTCACCAATATTCATTTAGTCATAGAAGGGCTTCCATAAATCAATTCATAGTTTTCGTAAAACATTAGTTGAACTCTTTATCATTCAAGTCATATTTTGTTGAAGCATAGAGTAAAACTAGGTGGATTCAATGTATTTGGACGTTAAAACATGCAATGCAAGGAACTGAAGCATAATATTATAAAATCTATCAATTAGAATGATTCATAAGCAACCAATGTGAATTTTAAAGCCCTAAGTAGCTTGACCTGAAATAATCTTATAAGTCATCAAGTTCTTGTAAAATAATATCAAAGTACATCATATAACGGTAAATAAATCATGTTACTTGTATTTAAAATAAAATCTTAACATTCATGAATTTACACAAAGAAATCTAGGATATTTAGTGAAAAACACTTGGGCTTCATGGATGGAAGGTACCCAGGAATAAAACCCACATACCTTGAATAAAATATATGTAAGAAATCCAAACATTGAAGGAGGAAACTTGAAACCCTAGCTTGTATTCAATGGACCCCTTAAGAGAAAATTTTGGAGCTTAGGACTTAGAATTTTAGGAGAACGATTTGGAATAGGATGGGAATGGGTGTTATTAGACTGATATGGGTCATATTAGGAACCAAAATGACATAGTTTAGGACTTAGGATATGAGGAAAAGTTGATAATACCCTTCATTTAAAACTATCAGGGGAAACCACGTGTAACGACCTGACCTAGGGGCCTAGTCGTCACATGGCGATTGAGATACCCGAAGCCACCTCGCCCAAGCCATCTCAAGAATTCATAGGTATTTCATGAAAATAATTTTCAGAAAAACTAAGGGAAATGGACTAAGGGCCAATCTGACAATGAACCAACATTAAAAAGCAGTGGAAATACTACAATCATTTTAGGCTTAACTCATAAAGAGATACCTAAACTTGTCCTCATTTTTCACTTAGACACCTAAACTAAGACAAGTTCCTAATAGACACCTCAGCTGCTCAGATTTGATCCCATTAAACACTTTTATCCTACAAGGCACTCTCCGGTACTTTTTTCTAATTTTTCAGCCAAAAATAAATAGTTGCGGTCCAAATTTTTTTTTTCATAAAAGTAGGTTCTCAAAATTCTCAGTTATCCAAAAAAATCTTTTTTTTCCATAAAAGTAGGTTCTCAAAATTCTCCGTTAACCATATGCGGAAAAAAATTATTACAATTTTAAATAAAATTTTTTTGCACATGGTTAATTGAGAATTTTGAGAATCTACTTTTATGAAATTTTTTTTTGGACCGCAACTATTTATTTTTGGCTGAAAATTAAAAAAATAGTACCGGAGAGTGCCAAGTAGGATAAAAGTGTTTAATGGGATTAAATCTGAGCAGTTGAGGTGTCTATTTGGAACTTGTCTTAGTTTAGGTGTCTAAGTGAAAAATGAGGACAAGTTTATGTGTCTGTTTATGTATTTGGCCATCATTTTATTTGTCCATATGCATACCGACTACATCATACGTCAATGGGACCGGTATCGGTCGATCTCCATCAAATAGAACGAAGTCTAAGATAGTGGAATATAGAAAGTAAATGCCTCAAAAGGGTTACAAATACATCATCTTAAATCAAAGCAAAGATATAAGATAGAATGAAAAAGTGGAGGAGTCCAGGACTAAGGGCTCACCATGAATAATAAAGCTAGTCTGGAACGCTGAGTACTAGCCACGAGTCTGTGGAGGAGTGCCTGTCCATTCATCGTTAAATCATGCAGGCAAAATAAGTATTAGTACGTTTGAAGGTACTATGTATGTGAAATGCAATGCGTAGATGAAATTGTAATTCCATCATTATTAAACATAACATATAAGTATACATATGATAAAAGATATATAAGTAAGCTTAAGTATGCACAAGTAATATGACTCAAGATCAATATGAGACCATATATAAGAAAACGCGTATAATAAAAACATAACATCATATCATAAAGCTTGTGGGAGTAGACCTTAACTGAGATATAATACTAAGTGAGCTACTACATTGAATCCACCATAACCCCCAACGTTGGCTGATATGCTATCAAAATACAACACTTTTGAAGCTTAAAACTTGGATTTTTGTGTGTTCTCAATGTGATGTTAGTTGGTTTTATGGGTTTTTGTGTTATATTTGTAGGATTCCAGGGTTGGCCTTGATTGTGGGAAGAAATATAGAAGTTGCTGATTTTTTATGCAGCACGAGACTCTTTAAAGGCCATAGGTTATTCTCCGGGTCATAGAATGGTTTCGTGGACAATTCCAGTGAGGGGCTGATTTTCTAAAATTGGTTCTATGAACATGCAGATGAGTCGTGGAATGATTTACGAGTCGTAGAACATGGTTCATACCCTGAGGATAAGAGATTGGGACTTTCTGAAGATTCATCAGACAACTCCCCCCTACGGGTCGTAAACCACTTTACGGGTCATAGGGGGTGTGTCATAGACTTGAAGTCCAGAGTTTTAGCGACTTTGTAATAGATCCTAATTACGGGCCGTGGAATGCAATACGACCCATAAGCCAATTCGTGAGCCATGCCAACCCAGCTATTCTATTTTGTTTAGGACATGTATTTTAAATATTATAAAAAAGTTTTTAGGTTATTTTTAAAGTATATACCATAGTACACAGAAAACTCAGTAACTAGAGAGAGAAAATAGTGAGCTTACATTGGAGAGTATTGAGAGCACTTGTACTTTGATTTCATCTTTAATCTTGTGTTATTCTTTGAAGTTGGATTTGCTTGTCCTTAATTCCATCGTGTATGTGCTCTATTATGTTCTAATTCATAAGTCTTGCATCTAAGCAAAGTATGAGTAGGTAAATCCACAACAAGGAAGAACTAACAAGGTAAAATCGGATAATTCATAATTCTTGAAAAGTGTGCATGCATGTATTAATTACCTTTCTTCGTTTTGCATGTTTTCTAGTGGTGGCCAACATTAGAACCTTCCTAGTGTTACTAGCTGGACCAAGTTAGTAATGAATAGGAAAAGAGATTAATTTTTGATTGATGTGTTCTCGTTAATCAACAAAACTAGGCCAAGGGAAGGTTGTACTACGCATAATAGGTAAGAGTTAGTAATGCACACTATGGAGATGGCCGGAGTCACACAGTGAAATTCGCCTCTCACCTTTCACCAAAGGGCTTGGTGAACTTAACTTACCATCCTGCATGCTTCACACTAAAAGAGAATTAGGTTATCCGGTGATACTAAGTTAGGGAATCATGGGGAACACAATACCCTGGATTCTCTCAATATTGATTTCACTTTTGTATTAGTTAGTTGTAATTTCTCCATTGATTATTGCAAACCCCACCCCCTTTTGGGGAAGTGAGTCAATTAACTACTCAAATTGCAGTCATTGAGTTCTCTTGAGTCTACATTTTCCCTTGGGTTTGACCCTAACCTTGGTTAGATTCTATTTCTTGACAACGACCGCTTTATCCTAAAAAAGGAGGTGTAACTTGGGTGACATCAAGATTCTGGTACCGTTATCAGGGAATATAGCTAGATTTAATGAATCTATAGTGATTTGGGTGTTAATACTTATTTCCTACATTTTACGTTTTTTGCTGTTTTTGTTTCCTTCGTAGGGTGTAAGTGTAGTTTATGCCCAATACACGAAGTTGAGGCAGATCCTTGACTCTGTTTGACCTAGAGATCCACAGGACGTTGAGAAGAATGACTCGAGATAACACTAATAATGCAGCCAATGCAACTCTGAATATGAATGAGAATGAAAATGTTGATCATGAGAACCCACCTTCTCTTGATGATGTTGCTTCACAGCCACTGGACATTAATGCCAATCCTTATCAGTTGAACCAATATAGGCTAAATCCTATGGCTATGGAGGTGACTGGAGCTATTATGTTGCCACCTCTACCGACAGATACAAAGTTTGTAGACTTAAGTGTGTTGTTTCAAATGCTGCAAAATCATGGGCTATTTGCGGTCTTACCATTGGAGAATCCTCATAGCCATCTACACAATATTGCATTTGTCTGCACGAGTGTGATGGGAACACAAAATCTGTCTATGGATGCTGTGGGACTTCATGTCTTTCTATTGTCTCTTACTGGCAATGTAGCATTATGGCTATTAGAGCTCCCACAGAGTTCGATCACCAATTGGGCAGAATTGCAGAAGGCCCTTTTGTAGAGGTACTTCCTTAGATCGAAGAAGCTCAAGTTGAAGGACCAGATCAACAACTTTGAGCAACTTCCTGGTGATTCAATCAACACTACTTGGGAGCATTTCACCAAATGCTTGAGGACTATCCCAGACCACAAGATAGTCGATGATGCCTTGGTGGAGATCTTTTATCGTGCCCTTGATGAGAACAGTCAGGCTTGTGTTGACACTATCATGGGGGCATGTTCTTAGATAAGCCATTCACAAGTATAGTATAACAGATGGAGAGAGTGGTCAAGACTAATCATGCATGGGGTAAGAGAGACATAGCATCTACCAAAAATTCGTGCGCTATCAGTGTTGGCCCCGAGCAAGCAAAGATCAACAAAGAAATTATGCAAGATCTTGCCCAAATCCATATAGGTATGGAGGTGATGATGAAGCAGAACAAAGAGCGAGTCAATGTAGTGGTTCATCAACCTCCACGTGCACCCATGTATGATGAGCCTTATTATGAGGAGACACATGTTTTGTTACTGATTATATGGGGGGTATCTGGACCAACGCCCAAGGGTCCAACATGGACTATTGGCGCCAAGGTCAAGGAAACCAAGGTCGGAACTTCAACAGAGATGGTGCTTTCAGGGACAACCGTGGAGGATACTATGATCGGAATAGAGGTCTAGAGAGAGATACAGAATGGGGTCACAGAGATGGCTTCAGAAATGATCCCTATGTACCACCACATAACCACGACGTAGGTGCAAGTAGTTCGAGGATTGAGGAGATGTTTGATCACCTATTGAAGAAAGCTGAGACACAAGATAAGACTCTGAGGGGTATGAAATCTAAGATTTCAAGAATTAATCAGAAAATTGAGTTTCATTCGGTGGCAATCAAACCGCTGGAACAATAGTTTGGTCAAGTGTCGACTCAACTAAATCAACATCAAAGGGGTACACTGCCTAGAAACATAGTTCAAAATCCCAAGAATGAAGGACAATGTATGGTGGTTACTACTCGTGGTGGCAAGAGCACCATTGATCCTCCCATGCTAGTTGATTAGGATGATGTTCGAAGAGAGACAGTTGCGACCAAGGATACAAAACACAGGAGATGATCATGGCAAGGATGGGGTGAGTGAAGTTGTTGATACACCATAGGGTGAAGCCTATTCCTAGGCCTCCTCCTCCCTTCCCTTAAAAAATGAAAAAGAGGGAAAAGGAAGGCAAGTTCAAACATTTTCTCTCCATGCTAAAACAACTCTCCATCAGCATGCCTCTCACAGAAGCATTGGAGATGTAAGGGTATGTGAAGTACATGAAGGACTTGGTTACTAAAAAGCACATTGTGAGTCAGGAGCTCTCCCAAGAGCTTTAGCATTACTGTGCTATTGCTACAAGTTCCTTGGTTCAGAAGCGAGAAAATCCTGCTGCTTTCACCATACCCTGCAACATTGGAGATGTGGAGTTCGCAAGGGCACTATGTGATCTAGGCACCAACATTAATCTGATGCCCCTTGTGGTCTACAAAAAGCTAGGATTGGAAGCCCCTACTTTGACGAGCATGCGGTTATTGATGACTGATCGCACAGTGAAGAAGCCTATGGGGTTATTATACGATGTGCTGATCAAAGTTGAAAAGTTCATATTCCCCGCAGACTTTGTGACCCTAGATTGCAAAGTCGACTTCAACATCCCAATCATCCTAGGAAGACTATTTCTAGCCACTGGGCAAGCACTAGTGGATATGGAAACCGATCAACTCAAGTACATATTGAACGATAAAGAAGTTGTCTTCAATATCTTCCAAACCATAAAACGACCAGATGATTTGAAGAATGAAGTCTTGGCAATTGGTGAAGTCTGAGTTACCAATTTGTCCAAGTTGTGCTGCGACAATAAATCAGGCGCTACTTGGGAGGTAACTCAAGGTCTTTGAGGTAATAGTGTAGTTGTAGCTTTAATTTCAGTTTTAGACTCATAGGTAGTATATTTTCTTGTATTTTGTTGTAATTTCGAACACTGGGCTGGTTGCATATATGGTAACAGTGTGTTCTATGAAAATATGCAGGTACATGGCTAAGCCAGCCATTTTTTTTACTGAAAAGAGCATCATAACGACTGGTTTTATGGGTCATAAAACACTTTATGACCTGTATACCATCTCATAGAGATTTCTAATGAGCAAAACGTTTGCATTCCAGTCCGTGAGCCAACTTTATGATTGTAGATAAAACTATGGGTTGTGAATGGGGCTGGTGGACCCTAGGTAGGTTTTCTGAAATTTTTCCAAGTGTTGGGGTTTCCATGACCAACTCTACGAGTCGTACATCATTCTATGGCTTATAGACTGGTTCGTGAAACCTAGTATTGAAATCTAGGGTTTGGATACCCTAAACAACCACAGTTTACAAGCCATAAAACACTCTATGACCCATAATCGGGGTTTTATAAAGTCCAGGCCCATTAGATTTAAGTTGACCCGGTCAAGGTATAAATAATGGGGTCAAATTATTTTGACCCCATTTCAAACCTAATTTACAAATTCTACCCGGCCAACCCAACCCCCAAGAAATTCTGACCACTGACGGCGACCGTACCCCTATTTTCCAGCAAGATTTTTTGGTGACCTAGGGTTTTAGTGCCTCTTCACCTCCTTCATCTTCTATTAGTTAATCACACAACTTGGTGAGTTTTCAATTAGTTAAAAACCTTTAATTTGCCCAAAGTTTGCATGATTGGATTGGAAATTATGCTAGAATGGTAGTTTAGACACAAAACCCATGCGTGAATTTGAATTATGGTTTCCCATATTTGAATACTTGTCTAAGTCCAGAATTAGGTATCGCTGCCTTGATAGTATGATTTGAATAATATGTTTGGCGCCTATTGAATCACCTGCCATGTGAGATAAATTGCTTTTTGTGTGTAATTTGGTTGGCGATGACATAGGTACGTCATTTTGGTGTGCAATTATTTATACGTGGCCGAAAGAGACCTCAACCCCATGGCATACATCACATAAATCTCAAGCTCAGTTACCCACACTAACTTTTCAAAATAGGATCAGATAGCTATCTAGAAAAGCAATACAAACTGGTGCATGTGACAACACAACTATGACAAGCGAGGTAGTATCAACATCCACAATCACTGAACAAGTCTAGTGCTAACAATGCAATGCAAGTGCCCTCTTAGAAAAAGTCCCATATTTGACACTCAATGATGTATTCATGTATAACCTTGGGACTATGCAAAATTACTCACTCTCACAAAAGGTATTCATGCATCATGCCTAATACCATAGACTTTCCCCTAAACTTATGATTAAGACTTTCAACTAACTAGACTAGGATCACTCTAGGACTTTCTAGGCTTGTAACATAGGCTCAGGGGGCTGTGGTATGACATTATGGGAACATAGTGACTAAAGTCCCTTTGTGATACTGCGTTTTTCTACACTTTTGCCCCACTCTGTCATTTTCACTTTATTCTCTCTTTTTCCTATTTTCAAGCTTTTCTAAGTGCTTTCTTTTCATTTTTCAACATTTTGCCTTATTTTAAGACTTCATTTTGATTTTCAGCTCACAACTAAGAATTTACTTGTTTTTCTCGCACCCAATACATGATTTCTCTGTAGTGATTTCTCTATGTCTCTATAGGCCTGTGTTGAGGTGCACAACATTCATCCTCAAAACCAGGGCCACTTTGGTAGTCACCCTCAACTTAGGATTTTTTCCTCAGTCAAAGTGCACAGTGTTCAAGGAAGGACCAGGTCCAATTTCAAGATTTTACAACTAATAAGGCTAGGTTAATATGTGTTTTTCGAAGAATAGGTACATGTTAGGCTCAAATATTAGGAACAAGGGATATATCATAGTTTTGGTTGGTCATTTTAGGCTAAGTGGACTATTAAGAACAACGATCTTAGATCCTTTCCTAATCCAATTAATGTACCATCTAACTTAGAGTAACAGGGCAAGTTCTGAATTAGGACAAAATACATGAATCTAGCAAATTAAGCTCATACTCACATTGCATTGCATACATCATCAACAAAAGACTCCTAGATCATGCTTCTTATATCAATTTATTTTCACTTATCAGAACAAACATTATCATACACCTAAACATGCAGGTTGTTATCTAACTACTAATCAAAATAAATTTTTTAGTGGGTATCATTTTTCAAACAAAACACAACAAACATGCTATATGCCACAAGTATTGGTACAATATGCTACACATACTATCTAAAAATCCTAAACATGCCAGTTCAATGGAAATTAAATATCCACAGGGAAAAAATACAGGCTAGAAAACCTCGGTATAAAAAATTTGGGTAGTTATGGACCCAAGCTACTCAGACTTCACTGAGGCCTATAACTACCCACACCACATTGAAAAAGAAGTGCATTGTCCCCAATGCACAAAATCAAAGCAAAATAAAACATATATGGGTCAAAAAATATACCTTGGTGCCTAAGCGCCAATGTCCACCTTGGGTTGCCTCCCAAGAAGCAGCACCTGATTTAATGTCGCGGCATGACTTGGACAAATTGGTTACTTAGACTTCATCAATTGCCCAGACTTTGTTCTTCAAATCATCTGGACGCTTCATGTACTGACATATATTGAAGATGACTTCTTTGTCGTTCAATCTAAAACTTGAGTTGATCGACTTCCAAATCCACTAGTGCTCGCCCAGTGGCTAGGAATGGTCTTTTCAAGATGATTGAGATGTTGAAGTCGACTTAGCAATCTAGGATCACAAAGTCTGTGGGGAATATGAACTTTTCAACTTTGACCAGCTCATCATATAGTATCCCACAGGCTTCTTCACTATGTGATCCGCCATTAACAACTGCATACTCATCAGAGTAGGGGCTCGCCATCCAAGATTCTTGTAAACAGCAAGGGGCATCAAGTTAATGCTGGTGTATAGATCACATAGTGCCCTTGCGAACTCCACATCTCCAATTGTGTAGGGTATGGTGAAAGGACTAAGATCTTCTCGCTTCGAGCCAAGGACCTCGTAGCAATAGCACTGCAATATTGAAGCTCTTGGGAGAGCTCCTGACTCATAGTTCACTTTTTGGTGACCAGGTCCTTCATGTACTTCATATGCCCTGACATCTTCTCCAATGCCTCAATGAGAGGGATGTTGATGGAGAGCTATTTAAGCATGGAGAGAAAGTGCTTGAATTTGCCTTCCTCCTCCCTCTTTTTGATTCTTTAAGGGAAGAGAGGAGGAGGCCTTGGAATAGGCTTCAACTTTTGTGGCGCATTGGCAACTTCACTCACCCTATCCTTGCCATAATCATCTCCTTCGTCTACATTCTTGGCCGCAACTATCACCTCTCGAACATCTTTCTCACCAGTTGGCATGGGAGGATCAATGGTGCTATTGCCACCCCGAGTAGTAACCGCTATACACTATTCTTAGTATCCTGAATTGTGTTTCTAGGTAATGTACCCTTCTGACTCTGATTAAGTTGAGTCGACACTTGATCGAACTATTATTCAAGCTATTTGATAGCCACAAAGTGAGACTCAATTTTCTGATTTATGCTAGAAATCTCAAATTTCATGCCCCTTAGAGTCTTATCCTATGTCTCAGCTTTCTTTCACAGGCGATCAAACATCTCCTCACTTCTAGAACTTCTTGCACATGCATCATGGTTATGCAATGGTGCATAAGGACCATTTCTGAAGCCTTCTTTGCGACCCTAATTTTCATCTCTTTCTGGACCCCTGTTCCTATCATAATATCCTTCACGGTTGTCCCTGTAAGCTCCATCTCTATTAAAGTTCTGACCTTGGTTTTCTTGACCTTGGCCCTAATAGTCCTGATTGGACCCTTGGACGTTGGTCTAAAAACCCTCCATCTGATCAACAACAAAACACGCCTCCCCTCATAATATGGCTCATCATACATGGGTGCACGTGGAAGTTGATGAACCACTGCATTCGCTCACTCTTGGTTCTGCTTCATCATCACCTCTATACTTGTGCGAATCTAGCAAGGTGTTGCATGATTTCATCATTAATTCTAGCTTGTTCTAGACCCATACTGATATCACATGAACTTTTAGTGGATGCTCTATCTCTTTTCCCCATGCCCGATTAGTCTTGACTACTCTTTCATTCACTTTGCGATCCTTGCAAATGGCTTATCTAAGAACATGGCCCCATGATAGTGTCAGCATAGGCCTGACTGTTCTTATCAAGGGAACGGTAGAGAAACTCCACCAAGACATCATCAACTATATTGTAGTTTAGGACATTCCTCAAACATTTGGGGAACTGCTCCCACGTAGTACTGATTGAATCACTAGGTAGTTGCTCAAAATTGTTGATCTAGTCCTTTAATTTGATCTTCTTCAATCTAGGGAAATACCTCTCCAAAATAGCCTTCTGCAAGTGTACCCAACTGGTGATTGAACTCCGCAGGAGCTCAGATAGCCATAATGATGCGCCTGTAATAGACAATGGGAAGACACGAAGTCTCATAGCATCCATAGACAGATTCGGTGTTCCCATCACACTCTTGCAAACTAATTCCACATTATGTAGGTGTCTATGAGGATCCTCTGATAGTAAGCCTGCAAATAGCCCACGGTTCTGCAGCATCTAAAGTAACCTACTCGAGACTGTGAACTTTGTGTCTACCGGTAGTGGTGGCAACATAATAGCTTCTGTCACCTCCATAGCCATAGGATTCAGCCTGTATTGATTCTACTGGTAAGTACTAGCATTGCAATCTGAGGCTATGGAGCAATGTCCTCCAGAGGAGGTGGGTTCTCATTCTCAACATCCTCATTTTTGTTCCTTTTCAGAGCTGCAATGGCTGTGTTTTTGGAATTTTCTTGGGCAATTCTCAATGTTCTATGGATCTCTGGGTCAAACGGAGTTAAAGTATTGCCTTGATTCTAGGTGTTGGGCACTACACTACACTTACACCCTAAAAAAGAACAAAAAAAACAAACACAAGTAAAATAAGGGAACCTGGGATTAACACCCGAATTACTTATGAATTCACTAAGTCTAGCCGTATTCCCCGGAATGGTGCCAAAATCTTGATGTCACCCAAGTGACACCTCCTTTGTAAAGGATAAAACGGTCACTGTCAAGAAATAAAAACTAACAAAGTTTAGGGCCAAACCCACAGAGAATATGTAGACTCAAGAGAATTCGATGATCGCAATTTGAATGGTTAACCAACTTACTTTCCCAAGGGAGGGGATTTTTTCTTGCAATAATTGATGAAAAATACAATTAAACTAACTAACAAGAGAGAAGTCAATATGGAGAGAAACTAGGGCATTGTGTTCCCATGATTCCCCAACTCAATATCACCAGATAACCTAATTCTTTTATAGTGTATAATATGCAGGACGGTAAGTTATATTCACCAAGCCGTTTAGTCAAAGGTGAGAGGTGAATTTCACTATGCAACTTGAACCATCTCCATAGTGTGCATTACTAACCCTTACCTATTAGTCTCAGTACAACCTTCCCTTGGACAAGTTTAGTTTATTAGACAAGAATAGATCAATTGAATCCCGTTAATTAATCTCTTTTCCTATTCATTACTACCTTGGTCCAGTTAGTAAGACTAGGGGGGTTCTAATGTTGGCCACCATCAGAAAACATGCAAAACGAGTTAATTAATACATGCATATGAACCTTTCAAGAATTATGAATTATCCAGTTTTACTTTGTTAGTTCTTCATGGTTCCCACAACCCTAGTTGTGGATGTAGCTACTCATGCTTTGTGTAGATGCAAGAATTATGGATTGGGCAAACATAGTTGAACACTTACACAATAAAATTAAAAGCAAGCAAATCCAATTTCTATAAGAATCACAAGCTTAAAGATTAAATTCAAACCTAAGTGTTCTCAAAGACTCTCCGATATGATCTCACAATTTTCTCGCTCTAACTACCGAGTTCTTTGGGTACTAGGTGAAAACTTATCAAAACCTATCTAGACATACAAAATACCCAAAAAACCTATTTATAATAAGTAAAATACAAGTCCTAAATAAAATAGGAGAACTGATCGGCACACTATACGAAATGGGTTTACGGGGCCGTATTACATTCCACCTATCGTCGGGGTCTCATAGTCTGCTACTGGAAATTTTGACTTCAACTCTATGATACCCCTCTATGACGCGTAAAGCAATTTACCACCCATAAAAGGGGTTTCGTCTGATGAACTTCAAAAAGTCCCAATCTCTGATCCTCAGGGCACGAATCGTCTATCTTCTACAACTCATAAAACCTTCTACAACTCATCTGCATGTTCATAGAATAAACTTTAGAAAACAATCTCTCAATGAAATTGTTCACGGAACCACCCTACGACCCGAAGAATGATCTACGACCCATAAAAGGTCTCATATAACAGCAAAAATCAGCAACTTTTGCACATTTTCAAAAACTCAAGGCCAACCTATAATCCTACAAATATAAACATAAAAACACATAAAAACCAACTAACATCGCATTGAGAAGACACAAAATTCCAAGTTATAAACATCAAAAGTGTTGTATTTTGGCAGCACATCAGACGACAGGCTCGAGAGCCTAAGAATTTGAGGGGTGTTGGCCCCTTAGAATAAAGTAGTACTACTGAGGGGACCACCACAAAGGTTGAGAGAGGTCAGACTCAGTTACACACATGTGCTTAGGCACCTAGGTATGATTTTTTACCCCATTTTGTTTTACTTTGATTGTGTGCATTGGGGACAATACACATCTTTTTCGATGGGGTGTGGGTAGTTAGGGGCCTCAGTGAAGTTTGAGTAGTTTGGGTCCATAACTACCCTAGTTTTTGATACTGGAGTTTTCTTGCATGTGTTCTTTTTCTCCATGGATATTTAAGTTCTGTTGAACCGGCATGTTTATGATGTTTTGGTGATATTTGTAGCATATTGTACTAATTCCTTAACATATATCATGTTTTTGTGTTTTGTTTGTAAAATGATACCCACCAAAAAGTTTGATTAGTTGTTTAACTAGTAACCTTGCATGTTTTGGTATGTTGACAATGTTTGTTCTGATAAGTGAGGAGAAATTGAGATAAAAAGCATGATCTGAGAGTCTTTTGTTAATAATATAGTCAATGCCATATGAGTGTGAGCTTTAAATTACTAAATTCACGTGTTGTATGCTAAATCAGAACATGCCTTGTTACTCTAAGTTAGACCATGGGTTGATTGGATTAGGAAAGGGTCTTAGGCCATTGTTCGTAAAATCCCACTTAGCCTAACATGACTAACCAAAATTGTAATATATCCCATGTTCCTAATGTTTGAGCCTAACATGTACCTATTCTTTGCAAATACCTTATTAACCTAGCCTTGTTAGTTGTAAAATCATGAAATTGGCCCTAGTCCTTCTTTGAGCATTTTGCACCTTGACTGAGGCAAAAAGCCTACGTTGAGGGTGGCTACCAAAAGTGGCCCTGGTTCGGAGGATGGATATTCTGCACCTCAACTCAGGCCAAAAGACGAAGTTGAGGGTGGCTGGTGTAAGAATGAAACACAAAAATGATGGGGAGAGTTAGTGATACAGAGAAAAAGGGAAAATCATTTACTAGGTGCAAGAAAAATAAGTGATGCCTTAGTTGTGAGTTAAAAAGAAAAATGAATTGCAAAATCAATGCAAAAAGCTACAAGAATGAAAACAAAGCACCTAGAAAAGCGTGAAATGGGAGAAAGGGAGGATGAGATGAAAATAATAGAGTCGGTAGGGCAAAGGTGTAGGAAAATGCAGTGTCAAGGAGGGTCGTTAGTCACTATGTTCCCAAAATCCCATACCAAAGCCCTCTGAGCCTACGTTACAAGCCTAGAAAATCCTAAAGTGATCCCAGTCTGAGTAGTTGAAGGTCTTAGTCATAAGTGTAGAGGCAAGCCTATAGTATTAGGCATGATGCATGAATATCTTTTGTGAGAGTGAGCGATTTTTCATAGTTCCAAGGTTGTATATGAAAACATCATTGAGTGCCAAATATGAGACTTCTTTCTGTGAGAGCACTTGTATTGCATTGTTAGCATTAGACTTATTCAGTGACCGTGGATTGTTGATGTACCTCACTTGCCATAGTTGTGTTATCACAAGCACTAGTCTATACTTGTTTGTTAGATGGCTATCTAATTCTGTTTTGAAAAAGTTGCATGGGTGTCTAAGTTTGAGATTGATGTGATGTATGGAATTAGGTTGAGGTTCGTCTGTTACTTTATTACCTATGTAGATTGAGTGCGTCACTTGAGGATAAGCCACAATTTTAAGTTGAGGGTGTTGATGTGCTTTCAAAATACAACATTATTGATGCTTAAACCTTGGAATTTTGTGTGTTCTCAATGTGATGTTAGTTGATTTTATGTGTTTTTGTGTTATATTTGCAAGATTCCTGGGTTGGCCTTAATTTTGGGAAGAAATACAGAAGTTGCTGATTTTTGATGTAGCATGAGACCATTTATGGGCCGTACGTCATTCTCCGGGTCGTAGAGTAATTTCGTGGACAATTCCAGTGAGGGGCTAATTTTCTGAAGTTTGTTCTACGAACACGCAGACAGGTAGTGGAATGATTTACGAGTCATAAAACATGGTTCGTACCCTAAGGATCAGAGATTGGGACTTTATGAGGATTCATCAGATGAAACCCTCTACGGGTTTTAAACCACTTTATGGGTTGTAGAGGGTGTGTCGTAGACTTGAAGTCCAAAGTTCTAGCAGCTTTGTACGAGACCCCTATTACGGGCCATGGAATGCAATGCGGCTCGTAAACCAATTCGTGAGGCATGCCGACCTAGCTATCCTATTTTGTTTAGGACATGTATTTTAAATATTATAAATAGTTTTTAGGTTATTTTCAGAAGTTTTCCGCATAGTACACAGTATACTCAGTCATTAGATAGAGAAAATAGTGACATTACATTGGAGAGTATTGAGAACACTTGTACTTTGATTTCATCTTTAATCTTGTGATTCTATTTGAAGTTGGATTTGTTTTTTTCTTAATTCAATTGTGTAATTCATAAGTCTTGCATCAATTCAAAGTATGAGTAGCTGAATTCACAACCAGAATTGTGGGAACCATGAAGAACTAAAAAGAAAAAACCAGATAATTCATAATTCTAGAAAAGTGTGCATGCGTGTATTATTTAACTCTCTTCGTTTTGCATGTTTTCTAAAGGTGGGCAACATTAGAACCTGCGCAATGTTACTGACTGGACCAAGGTAGTAATGAATAGGAAAAAGAGATCAATTAACAAGATTTGCTTGATGTGTTCTTGTCTAATCAACCAAACTGGGCCAAGGGGAGGTTGTACAGGGACTAATAGGTAAGGGTTAGTAGTGCACACTATGGAGATAGGCCAAGTCACATAGTGAAATTTGCCTCTCATCTTTGACCAAAAGGCTTGGTGAACTTAACTTACCGTATTACATGCTACACACTAGAAGGGAATTAGGTTATCCAATGATACTAAGTTAGGGAATCATGGGCAACACAATACCTGGTTTTTCTCCATATTGATTTCACTCTTGTATTAGTTTTGTTTCTCCATTGATTATTGCAACCCGTCCCCCTTGGAGAAGTAAGTTGGTTAACTACTCAAATTACTGTCATTGAGTTCTGTTGAGTCTACGTATTCCTTTGGGTTCGACCCTAACCTTTATTAGTGACTATTTCTTGACAACGACCGCTTTATCCTAAAAAGGAGGTGTAACTTAGGAGAAATCATTGGCACGGGGAGACCATTTTTCGGATGGAGTTCCATCAGCTTTGCATGTAGCATAATAAAATAAATGGCCTACGAGGATCCACTAGCCTAGCCACATGTGCTCCTATGGTGGCACATTGTTAATGTGAGACAGGGTTGCTTCTAAGGTTCCCTTATCGAACCCCACCACAATATCACATTCGGTGCTAAGTCATCCCAAAAAAATCTTTAAATTCCAACTTAGAATCATAAGTAGAAATCATAGGAGTAGCTCGAACATACAAACTACCAAGTGAGAATGTGTCCTTTCATCTTGGGGACCTTTCTTAGAGATCTTTTAAGGAAATTGTCATCATACTCATATCCTTGTTAAATATAACTTTGAAATCCTTCATAAATGCCCTCATCATATTCATAAATCATAGAAAGCTTTACTTGAAAATTAGGTAGGTTAGGCTTTATCATGGAACAATCATAAATCACATAATTCATAAGAAAATTTCTCTTATAATGGAACATTGAAAACACCTAACCTTTATCACATCGAAAACCATCATAGAATCATCATCATTAGTCAAATATGCACATATATACATAGAAAAATAGTTGTTAAACTTCATAAGTATCATTTAATAACAAAAACATCATGAAATCATCATAAGCATGCACATTAATTTGAGCAACTTAAAGAAAAGGTAAAATACTTAATAAGGAACTTCATAGGTGCAAGGATAACCATAAATCAACTCACATACCTTGGGGAACTAGAGAGAAACGAAGTTGAAGCATTTGACGAAAAAACCTTTGAAACTCTAGCCTTGTTCTTGAGAGCCTTTTGCCTTAGATAATTTTATAGTTGAGAGAATGAAGATGATGGGGCTTCTTAGGCATAAAGGCTGATTTTTGGCCCCTTTCCCGTCCCAAAAGTGACGTAGTTTAGGAATACAAAGGACATAAATAACAAAACTGCTCCTCATTTAAACTACCAAAATCAACCTATGAGACCCCGATTATAGGCCATAAGTTGATATACGGGCCGTAAATCCCTCTTGTGTGATAACACATCTGAAATTTCTTGAAAACCAACTTTGGTGGAAACCAAGCTATGAGCCTTTGTTAGGGTCCATATGTTCTTTTACGGACCGTGGTTGTACTCGTGGAGCCCTTCCACACTTAGCCATTTTTTACCTCATCCTTGGCCTTATTCCACAGAGAACCTTACAAGCCGTATCCTAGTTACGGGCTATCTAATAACACGTAGGTCATCATTTAGAAATCTCCAAATTTCTTTCATGTATGATAGTTCCATTCACAGTCCTACCTACAGACCGTATGACTTTCTATGGGCCGCCACTTGGTCCGTACATTACCTTAAACTTGGAAACATTTCCCCCTTCTGAAGTTTTATGTTTAAGAACGGAACCTACGGGCCGTATGTCCACTTACAAGCCATAAGTCACTTCGTAAATCATACATTACGTCTTTTTTCAGGCCAACTTTTCTGTATTCAAGGCTCCTAAACTGGGGTCCTTACAATATCTCCCCCTTGGGAACATTCATCCCCGAATCCCCGAATGTACTGAAAGACAAGCTCTGAAAAAATGCAAGTTAAACATCATTTCTTAAAAGTTTCAGATTTCATACTTAAAATATATCTCAAAACAGGTTATAAACATCAAAATTGACGCATACATCAAGAAAAACTAAAATGCATGGAATTTGATATTTTTGGAAGAATTTCTTACTACTTTAGGCTTGAGTAGAGTGGAATAGTTATGGATAATGCTTCATCATATCCACTTCCACTTTCCATATAGCACCCTTAACTTGTTGATTTCTTCAAAGCACTTTGACGGATGCAACTTCCTTGTTCCTTAACTTTTTCACTTGCCGGTCTAGAATTTTAACTAGTACCTCTTCATAACTTAAATCCTCTTCAATTTTCACATAATGCAAAGGAAGTATGGAACTTGGGTCACCTATGAATTTCCTCAACATTGACACATGGGAGACCGGATGAATCAAATGCAACTCATTGGGTAGATCCAACTGATATGTCACTTTCCCCACTCTTCTTACCATCTTATAGGGTCCCACATATCTAGGACTTAATTTCCCTTTCCTTCCCAACCGGAGCACACCTTTCATAGGAGACACCTTCAAGTAGACCCAATCACCAACTTGAAACTCAAGTTCCCCTTTTCTCACATAAAGTAGTAGGATTTTTCAACTTTGGGTTGTTTGCAATTTCTCTCCCATGCTTTTGCAATTTCTCTCCCATGCTTTTAATTTTCTCCATAGCATTCATCACTAAATCCGTTCCTATTAATGCCACCTCACCAACTTCGAACCACCTGATGGGCGATCTACACCGTCTATCATACAACACTTCAAATGATGCCATCCCAATACTTGTATAGAAGCTATTGTCGAAGGAAACTCAATAAGAGAAAAATGTTTATCCCAACTCCCCTTAAGTTCCAACACCCAAGCCCTAAACATATCTTCCAATGTTTGAATAGTCCTCTCGGCTTTCCCGTTGGTTTGGGGATAAAAAGCTGTACTCAACTTCACCCTAATGCCAAGTCCTCTTTGAAAACATTTCCAAAAGTGAGAAGTGAATTGGACTCCATGATCCAATATAATGGACAATGGGATCCCATGCAACCTCACCAACTCACGAATATACAAGCAGGTATAGTCCTTGGCATAGTCTTGAACAGTAAGAAATGGCTGACTTCGTCATGTGGTCACCTATCACCTATATGGAATCATAATGTTTTTTTCGGTATTTGGCAACCCAGCTACGCAGTCCATGTTGATCTCTTCCCACTTTTAAGTACGAATATCAGTGTCTTGTGCTAGGCCAGCCAACCTTTGGTGTTCAACCTTGACTTGTTGGCAATTGGCACACTTGGAAACAAATTGAGAAATGTCCTTCTTCATACATTCCACTAATAAATCTCCCTCAAATCTCTAAATATCTTGGTAGCGCCAGGATGAATGGAAAAGCAAGAGTTATGGAATTCTTGCATGATCAACTTCTTTAACTCACTATCATTGGGAACACACAACCTTCCTTGATATCAGAGTGCATCATCTCCGGCTTGTGAAAAGACTTCTACCTTGGTTTTAAAATCAACTATGGAAGAATCAATATCTTTCTTGGAATTAACCAAATCAATTAAAGAAGATGCAAACCCATGAAGAACCATTGCACCACCACTTTCGGATTCACTCAATTACACTCTCAGTCTAACCAACCTATAAACAACTTTAGCTAACTCTCTTTTTCAATCATCTTCAATATGTGACACACTACCCATGGAAATTCTACTAAGGGTTTTAGCTACCACATAGGCCTTTTCAAGGTGGTACTTCACACTCATATCATAATACTTGAGTAGCTCTAACCACCCCCGTTGCCTAAAGTTGGGATCCTTTTGGTTGAACATGTGTTGGAGACTCTTGTGGTCAATGAAAACATCCACATGAACTCTATACAAGTAATGTCAACAAATATTTAAGGCAAACACCACCGCTGCAAGCTCAAGATCATGAGTTGGGTAATTCTTCTCATGCACTTTCAACTGCCTTGAAGCATAGGCAATCACTTTACCATGTTGCATTAACACTCAAGCCAACCCAATCCTTGATTTATCATAATACACGATGAACCCATCATTCCTCTCCGACAATGTTAAATAGAGGATAAATTCAAGCGATCCTTTAAAGTTTGGAAAATCCTTTCCGACTACACAAACTTACCCTTCTTTTGAGTTGGATTGGTAGGTGGAGACAAATAAGTGGAGAAGTCCTGCACAAACCTTCTATAGTAATCAACTACACCTAAGATGCTCCTTATGTCGGTAGGAGTCAATGCCCTTGGCCAGTTTCTCACCACTTTAGTCTTCCTAGGATCAAACTCAATGCTCTACACTGCTCTTATCTTAGCTCTACCGGAAGGATTAGAAAGGTTTGTGGTTTATTGTGATGCTTCAAGAATTGGTTTGGGGTGTGTATTGAGGCAAAGTGGCAAGGTTATTTCCTATGCTTCTAGGCTAAAGGTGTATGAGAGTAATTACCCACCCATTATCATGAATTGGCGGCCGTGGTATTTGCTTTGAAGATATGACATCACTATTTATATGGGGTTCATGTAGATATGTTCACCAACCATAAAAGTCTCCAATACGTGTTCACCCAAAGAGATCTTAATGTAAGGAAAAGGCGGTGTTTGGAACTCCTTAAGGATTATTACATGAGTGTGTAATATCATCCTAGCAAGGCTAATGTTATGGTCAATGCTCTAAGACAATGTCCATGGAGAGTATGGAGCATATTGATGATGACAAGAAGGGATTGCCAAAAGAAGTTCATCGATTGGCTAGATTAAGAGTTAGGTTCGATGAAGCCAAAACGGGAGGTGTGGTGATTGTAGATGGTTCCAAGTCTTCTTTGACCAAAAAGGTCAAATCCAAACAAGACCTTGACCCTACTCTGCTGGAATTGAAGGATTTAGTGAAAGATGGCAAGGTGGAGGTTTCTCCCAAAGGGGAGATGGTGTTCTTAGATATCAAGGTAGATTGTGTGTACCAAATGTTGATGGGTTGAGGGACTTGATTTTACAAGAGTAACATAGTTCATCCTATTCTATTCACGCCAATACTACTAAGATATATGAGGATTTGTGGGAAGTGTATTGGTGGGGTGTCACGACCCGGGTCTAGGGCCTAGGAGTGACATGGCAAATGGGAACTCAAGAGTCCCTAAACAAGCCTCATAGCATCCACCTCCACATCATTAGTCCAGAAGTGCAAAATTAGGCAACAAACACGTAATTCTAAGGGATGGTAAAGTATGACTCACGCTAGGGGAATGTCATAGGGATAGGGATTTGCATGGATTCACATAGCACAAAGCGCATAAGAACTAAGAGGCGGGTAAGTATGACTCACGCTATAGGGATAGAAAGGACTTAGGACTTTCCACATTTCCACATCTCATCATGAACATATCATCACATCATCAATATCAATAGATAGCCGTAATCATGATCTCCATAGCAAATAACATAATGCATAACGAACCCATACATAGAGTTTACATGATGTCCAACAATACCTCTAAGTCATGGAATAGGACGAGGGCCCATACATGTCCCAGGTTCACCCTCAAAGTAAAGACATAAGTGTAAATAGCATATAGGTAGATAAAGGTAGCTTTTCCTTAAATGATAGGATTCACCACAAGTAACTCTCACAATAAAAGCTAACCTTCAAGAGGTGGATGAATATAGTTTCCGGTAACTACATGGTTAGATCATGTAGGCAAGAGTATGCATTAGTATGTTTAAATGTACTAAGTATGTATGCATGCAATGCATATAAACTCATTAAAGTTGCATTCAATATTACATGACAAGGGCATATATATAGAAAGAAGTATACAAGAAAGAATAATTTATCAATATGACATGAAATCCATGATGCATGAATGCCAAAATACTTTGTACATAATGGGTATGGGACCTCAACCGACATAAGACCAAGTGAGCTATAACTTGGAACTCCATCATCTTCCTCACAATGGATAAAGAGGTGACCTACTTTCCAAAGATAGATCCTTAACATAATCATCCCTAAGAAGCAGCATAAACATGAACCTATATTTGACACATAGTTATGGGACTTGAGGATTTATATAAGGGACCTTGGGGATATTGATGTTTCCCAAGCTACACCTTCTTTTTGAGGCTAAAGTGGTCATTGTCAAGATATAGAACCTAACAAAGGTTAGGGTCGAACCCAAGGGAATATGGTAGACTTAGAAGAATTCAATGTTGTAACTTGGGTTATTAACCAACTTATCTCCCCCGGGGGGGAGGGTTTATAATAACTAATGAAAGTAATGCTAAAGTAAAACATGTGTTTAAACTAGTATGTAGAGAAACTAGGGTATTGTGTTCTCTATGATTCCCTAACTTAGTATCACCGGATAACCGAATTTTCTTCTAGTGTGTAGCATGCAGAACGAAAAGTTAAGTTCACCAAACCCTTTGGCCCAGGGGAGAGATGAATTTCACTATGTGAAATTGTTGCATCCCCGCAGTGTGACATTACTAACCTTTACCTATTGTCCCAGTACAACCTCCCCTTGGCCCAGTTCGATTGATTAGATGAGAAATATCAAACGAATCGTGTTGATTAATATCTTTTCCTATTCGTTACTACCTTGGTCTAGTCACTAACACTACGCTGGTTTGAATATTGGCCACCATTAGATAACATGCAAAACGAAGAGAATTGAGTAATACGTGCATGCACACTTTCAAGAATTACGAATTATCTAGTTTTACTTGTTAGTTGTTCATGGTTTCCACAACCCTAGTTGTGGATTTAGCTACTCATAATTTGTGTTGATGCAATGCATATGAATTTGAATAACATAATAGAGCACTTAGACAATTGAATTAAGCACAAGAAAATCCAAGCTTCAATGAGAATCACAAGATTGTAATTAGAAGAAGAAATTAAAGTGTACAAGTGTTTCTTAAACTCTCCAATATTTTTCTCTACTGTTTCTCACTCTAAACTTGCTGATTCTTCAACTCTCTAAAACAAACCTAAAAACCTATTTATAATATTTAAAATACAAGTCCTAAACAAAATAGGATAACTGGGTCAGCACACTTCACGAGATGCACTACGGGCTGTATAGTGATTTACGACCTGTAATCGGGTTTCCGTACTTTATTGCTTCAATTCTGGACTTGGCTTCTATGACACCGCTCTATGGACCAAAAAAGGTTCTACAGCCCGTAGGGGGTTTGGTGTGATGAAACTTTAGAAAGTCCTCCTTCTCTAATCCTCAGGGTACGAGACTTGATCTACGACTCGTAAAGTGTTCCACGACTCATTTGCATGTTCGTAGACCAAACTTCAGAAATTTATCCTTCACTAGAATTGCACACAAGACCTCCTTCACGGCTCGTAGAATACTCTACAGCCTGCAAAGGGTCTTGTGGATCCTCAAAATCAGTATTTTCTACATATTTTACCAAAAATCAATGCCAACCCTGAATTCCTGCAAAACAAACACAAACACACATCAAACCTACTAACATCTCTTTGAGAACACACAAAATTTTAAGTTTTAAGCATCAAATGTGTTGTATTTCGACAACACATAAACACCCTCAACTTAAAATTGTTGCTTGTTCTCAAGCGACAGACTCAATCTATATAAGCAACACAGTAACATACATACCTTAATATAATGGCATACAACATAAGCACAGATACCCACATCACTTTTCAAACTACAATCAGATAGCTATCCAGCAAACCAATATTGACTAATGCATACGACAATGCAACTATGACAAGTAAGGTACTATCAACAAGCCACAATCACTAGATAAGTCTAATGTTAACAATGCAATGCAGGTGCCCTTACAGAAAGAAGTCCCATATCTCACTCTCAATGATGTTTTCTTGTATAATCTTGGGACTATGCAAAATCACTCACTCTCACAAAAGATATTCATGTATCATGCCCAATACCATATGCTTGCCCCTATACTCATGGATAAGACCTTTGAATACTTGGACTAGAATAACTTTAGGACTTTTTAGGCTTGTAACGTAGGCTCGGGGGGCTTTGGTATGATATTTCGGGAAAATAGTGGCTAAAGACCCTCCTTGACACTGTGTTTTTCTACACTTTATCCCTACCAACACCGTTACTTTTCATTCTATTCTCCATTTTTCCTATTTCATGTTTTTTTGGGTGCTTTCTTTTCATTTTTTAGCTTTTTGCCTTGTTTTTGCACTTCTTTTTTTCTTTTTTTTCTCATAACTAAGGTATCACTTATTTTTTCTTGCACCCAGTACATGTTGTTTCTCTTTTCTTTCATGTATCACTAACTTTCCCCCTTATTTTGTGTTTTACCCTTAACACCAGTCACCCTCAACTTAGGCTTTTGGCCTGAGTTGAGGTGCACATTATCGAACCTCAGAACCAGGACTACCTTTGGTAGCCGCACTCAACTTAGTCTTTTTGCCTCAGTCAAGGTGCACAATGTTCAAGGAAGGACTAGGGCCAATTTCAGGATTTTACAATTAATAAGGCTGGTTCATTTAGGATTTTACAAAGAATAGGTACATGTCAGGCTCAAACATTAGGATCAAGGAATATTCTACACATTTTGTTTGTTTTTAAGCTAACTGGATAATTATGAACATTGGCCTAAGATTCTTTCCTAACCAACTAACCTAAAGTCTAAATTAGAGTAATAGGGCAAGTTTTCTGAATTGAAACACAATACATGAATTTATTTATTTAAGCTCACACTCACATGGTACTGATTACATTATCAACAAAAGACTCTCAGATCATGCTTTTCATCTCAATTCTATCCTCACTTATCAGAACAAGCATTATCAACATACTTAAATATGCATGGTTGCTATCTAGACCAACTTAAAAAAAATTAGCTGGGTATCATTTTTCAAAAAAAAACACAAAACATACATATGCCACAGATCTCAGTACTACATGCTACAAATACTACCTAAACATGTCGGTTCCACAGAAAATAAATATCCATGATAATAAAAACACAGGCAAGAAAACCCCTAGGATTCAAAAATTGGGGTAGTTATAGGCCAAGGATACTTAGACTTCACTGAGGCCCGTAACTACCCACACCACATTGAAAAAGAGGTGCATTGTCCTCAATGCACACAATAAAAAAAATAAAGTACCGAGGTAAAAAAACATACCTGGGCGCCTAATTGCCGATGTATGGCTGAGTTTGACCTCTCTCAACCTATGTGGTGGCCTCCTAAGTAGTAGTACCATGACCAGAGAGGCCAGCAACCCTTACCTACTTGAGCGCACGAGCTTGTCGTATCTCCTCCTCTTGTCTCGACTACCTCAAGACAAGCTCAAACTCCTCCTACTCTATCAACCTCGATTTAACTATACGACATCTGGATCATTATCTAGGCAGGGCCTCCTCCCGTGGGAAGACTGTTTGTGCTCCTCAGGAGCAAATAGATCTACCTTTAGCACCGAGATTGCAGTCTTTGGTAGTGTCACGGTGCTGCCAATGATGCTGTCATGTTAACCAGAGTCGGTGGATCTCCATCCATATGGCTGTCATATCTGCTGGCCAGGCAATGCTCAAGCTCTACTACACCCACAAAACGAAGGCACTAATGCAGTCATCCACGATGGAAAGAAGGTCTTGAATAGCAGCGACCGTGTATGGCTGCATGCGGCCCTCAGGCTCTGTGATTTCCTAGCGAACCCAAGACCTAATCTGGTGAACAAACTGAGTCAACTGTGAATCAGCATATGAAAATCTCTATGCCATGGTCTGAAAAGATATTGTGGACATATAAACCATGCCCGTGGGTGCTGTATGTGATGCAGTGTTCTATGGTATAGAAGTAGTAGTAGTGGGTCCCCTCTCCTCATCTGCCTCAGTTTGTGAGGGCCTTTCCTCTGTGGCAGCAACAATGGTGGTGGTGGGTGGAACCTCAGGTGGTGGCACTGGGGTGAACATCTTTGGCATGGGAGCTGGCTGGTATGGTGCTCGCTGGAATGCTACCGGGTTCTCGTCAACCTTAATCAGGCTGACATCCAAAGTATGCTGGACCTCGATCTATAAGTTCAGCTGGTATAGACTCTCCACCCCCAATTCTAGACAGAGTCTATAGATCAAGCAAGGAAAGGGGATAGATGTAGAACTTTTCAAGGCCGCCTCGTGCATCTGCTCGATGATGAGGTGGGCCCAATCTATCTCATCGCCAGCTAAGACGCTGGAAACTAACACTGCATGCTCCGACATCAAAGTATTATCTGCAAGCATAGACTAGATATGTGATATAACAACCGCCCACAAAAATCTGGCGGGGAAACTAAGAGAAGCCTTATTAATAGGCTCTAGTGAGTGGCCACCCACACAGGCTCTACACCATGCTTAGCAGTCAAATCGGCCACCCATCTCATCAAGCTGGCTCTGCGATCTGCATCTTTTATCAGGCTCAAGTCCCTAGTCTGCCCCACTCTATGGTCGAACTCTATTGTGGATATGGGGGCCAGGAACTTGGGCACAAATAACATGTGATGAATGCTAGTCTCCGAGATGTCCACCTATCAGCCCCTCACTCTAGTCTATGTCAGTCTACGCTGGTGAGAGGTTTCTTCCACTTAGGAAGAGTGGTCCGAATGGTGGTTCCATAAGATGCGTAGAACTCTCTCACTATGGTCAGGGAGTACCTCCCTAGCAATTTGGTCAGCCACTGGAGCCTATATCACCTGATAGAGACCGGGGACATTATCTAATCCGGCTGAGATGACTCAGGGCTCCTCATAAATAGAGCGAGTTGGCTTACCCCGTTCTGTAGTCTGCTTGTCCTCTGTGTATATGCATCATATGCCCGTGAAGCACCACCAACTAGTAAGAGCACCTAGGGGTGATAGTGATGCCCGAGGTGCGGCAGAGGACTTTGTCTCAAACTCGTCACCGAAGCCTAACTCTAAGCTAAACTCCTCTCTGGACGGAGTCACCTGAATAGAGCTACTCTTATTGTTATCTCCCTTATCAGACTGGGAGTACGAACAACAAGAGCACAGGTCTATCCAAGTCTTGCGGCATCCCATGTCTATGGTCTGTCAACATCCGGGTCAGGTTGGACATTGAGCTCCTCAAGTGATCCACTTAGTGTGGGGTCTGCTCCTCTCCCGAGGGTTCATCTCTAAGGCTCCTCTACATAGCCTTGACTTTCTCACATCTTGCTTTCGGGGCCATAGTACCTGAAACATACACATTTGCACACCTTGGTTAGCCCCACAAATCAAAAAATGAAATGCAAAAACATATCAGACTTAGTTAAAGAAGGGTCTACGAAAGCACCTCTATGGGCCGTAGTGGAAACTACGGGCCATAGAAGGCTCTTATAAAACAGTGTTCACAAATTTTTTGTTTACTGGAATGATAATTAACAAGTTCAGGTACGACTTGTAGAAGGATCTACGAGTTGTAGACTGAGCCGTAGATGATTCTAGTGTCTAATACATTGTAGGCAAGGATCCACAAGACCTTTCTACGAGCTGTAAAATATTCTATGACCCATAGAAGGTCTCGTCTGTGGGTATTTAGAAACTTCAGGTTTCTAGAATCTTATATGAGGGGCTATTACAACTAGTGCACTGTTCTACGAGTCATAAAAGACCCTCATACACCAACAAACTCAGTCACCTAATTTTCTAAGTCTATTAACATGGACCCCATACGACCTTTTCAAACTACTCCACCAGCATTGAAGCAATACATACACACCCACATGATCCATAACATAAAAACCAATGCCCAACATGATAATTAGCACAAATACCCTATCAAAAATTATTAAACATGATTTACCAACATGATATGGTAAATCTTTAGTGTTTAAAGGACAAGACTCACCAAATTGAGTGATTAGATCATAGAAATTGAAGGAGGTGATGAGATACTAGTAACCCTAGGTTCCCAAAAAAGCTCGTCAGAAAGTGGTGGTGGTGTTGCCGTGGATGGTTGGAAAGATTTGGGGTGAGATTTGGCCGAGTAGTTTTTGTAATTAGGGCGAGAAATGGGGTGAAAATATTTTGACCCGAACATTTATAGTTTGACCACGTCAGTTAAAACTGATGGGCCCGAACACTATGAAACCCCGATTATAGGCCCTAGAGTGTTTTATGGCCTGTAATCATGGTTTCATAGAACATTAAAACACTAGTTTTGAGGACTAGATTTCACGAACCAGCCTACAAGTTGTAAATTGATGTATGACTCATAGAGATGGTCGTAGAGACCCTGACACTTAGTCAATAACACAGAAAAGTTACCTGGGTCCCAAAGCTCCATTCATGACCCCTAGTTATTTTTATGGGTAGTAAAGTTGCTCGTGGATTAGAGTGCACAACCTTTTACCCACTAAAAGTGTCTACGAGATGGTGTACGGGCCGTAGAGTGATGTACGACCCTTACAACAAGTTGTAGAGGCATTTTACTTCCTTTTTAGCCATGGATGACTGACTTAGCCAAGTACTGCACATTCTTCACAAACCACAATGTTACCCTATATGCAACCAGCCCAATGTCCAAAATTACAACCAAAATGCAAAAACAAAAACCACCTATAAGTCCAAAAAGTTAAAGTAAAACTATAACTACAATTATTACGTCAAAACTCTTGGGTTGCCTCTTAAGTAGCGCCTGATTTATTGTCGCGACATGACTTGGAAAACTTAGTTACTCAAACTTCACCAAGTGCTCAAACCTCATTCTTCAAATCATCTAGCCTCTTCATTCATAGATATTGAAGACAATTTCTTTATCATTCAATCTAACCTAAGTTGACCAGCTTCCATATCCAGTGGTGCTCGACCAGTGGATAGGAATGGCCTTCTTGAGATGATTGGGATGTCGAAGTTGACTTCATAATATAGGATTAAAAAGTTTGTGGGGAGTATGAACTTCTTAAACTTAACAAGCACATCATAGAGCATCCCCAGAAGTTTCATCACTGTATAGTCAACCATCAACAAGTGTATGCTCGTTAGAGTAGGGTCTCCCAATCCTAGCATCTTGAAGACCGCAAGGGGCATTAGATTATTGCTTGCACCGATATCATACAATGCCTTTGCGAACTCCAGATCTCCAATGGTGTAGGGTATGGTAAAAGCACTAGGATATTCTCGCTTTTGAACGAAGGATCTCGTAGAAATTGTGCTGCAATATTGAAGCCCTTGGGAGAGCTCCTGACTCATACTGGACTTCTTTGTAACTAGGTGCTTCATCTACTTTATATACCCTGGTATCTTATTTAATGCCTCGATGAGAGAGATGTTGATAGAGAGTTATTTTAGCATGGAGAGAAAGTGCTTGAACTTGCTTTCCTCCTCCTTTTTTTAATTCTTTGAGGGAAGGGAAGAGGAGGCCGAGGAATGGGATTCAACTTCTATGGTGTATATGCAGCTTCACACACCCCATCCTTGCCACGATCATCTCTGGTATCCTAATCTTTGACCTCAAGTATCTCCTTTTGAACCTCATCCTCATCTACCAACATGGGAGGATCAATGGTGCTCTTACCACCATGAGTAGTAACCGCCATGAAGTCTCTTCATCTTTGGGATTCTGAACTATGTTGCCAGGCAGTGTACCTCTCTGACGCTGATTAAGTTGAGTCGACACTTGATCGAAATATTGCTCAAGCTATTTGAGGGCAGTAGAATGAGACTCAATTTTTTGATTTATACTGGAGATCTTAGATTTCATCCCCCTTAGAGTCTCATCCTGCGTCTCAGCTTTCTTTAACAGGCGGTCAAACATCTCCTCAACTCTTGAACTACTAGCACCGGTGTCGCGGTTGTGTGGGGGCACATAAGGACCATTTTGTTAACCATCTCTGTGGCCCCAATATGCATCTCTATCTTGGCCCTAATTCCTATCGTAGTAATCTCTGCAGTTGTTCTAAAAGCTCCATCTTGATTGAAGTTCCGACCTTAGTGCCAATACTCCTGATTGGACTCTTGTGCTTTGGTGTAGAAACCCCTTATCTGATCGGAAATAAAACAAGTTCCCTCCTCACAGTAGCGGTCATCATACATGAGTACTCACAAAGGCTGATAGACGACTACATTAACACATTCTTGATTTTGCTTCATCATCACCTCTATACTTGTACGGATTCGGGCAAGCTTTTGCATTATCTCTCATTTATTTTAGCTTGATTCAAACCAATACTAACAACATACGAACTTTTGGAAGATGCACTCTCTTTTTACCCCCATGCACGACTGGTCTTGACCACTCTCTCTATCCATTTAGTGATCCTTGCAAATGGTTGATCTAAGAACATTCTCCCCATAATTGTATCACCACAGGCTTCACTACTCTCATCCAGGGCATGGTCAAAGATCTCTACCAAAGCATCATCAACAATTTTGTGTTCTGGGATACTCCTCAAGCATTTAATGAATCGCTTCTATGTAGTACTAATCGAGTCACCAGAAAGTTGCTCAAAGTTGTTGATCTGGTCTTTCCACTTGAGCTTCTTCGATCTTGGGTAGTACCTCTCCAAAAAGGCCCTCTATAACATAGCCCAACTAGTGATCTAACTTTACGGGATCTCAAATAGCCATAGTGGTGCAATGCTGTAAGAGACCATGGGTGACACGAAGTCCCGCAGCATCCATAGATAGATTTTGTGTTGCCATTACACTCTTGCAGAAAAATGCAACGTTGTGTTGATGGCTATGAGGATCCTCTGGTAGTAGGCCTGCGAACGACCCACGGTTCTGCAGCATCTAAAGCAACCCACTTGAAACTACAAACTTTGTGTCAGTCGGTAGTGGTGGAAACACAATGGCTCTTGTCACCTCCATAGACATAAGGTTCAGCGGATATTGATTCCACTGATAAACATTGGAATTGAAGTGCTATGGCTGTGGAGCAATGTCCTCAAGGGAAGGTGGGTTTTTATTGTTGTCATTCTCATTCTCATTCCTATTTAGAGCTGCATTTGCCGCATTGCTGGTGTTATCTTGGGCCATTCTTCTCAGTGTTCTCTAGATCTCTGGGTCAAACAGGTCAAGGCTATGCCTCAACTTCGCTTGTCAGGGATACACTACACATACACCCTAAAAGAAAACAAAAACAACAAAAGAACTTAAAATCAGGGAAATAAGGATTAATTCTAAAATTACATGAATTATAAATCTCTAGCCATATTCCCCGGCAATGGCACCGAAATCTTGATGTTGCCCAAGCTACACCTTTTGAGGCTAAAGTGTTTGTTGTCAAGATATATAACCTAACCAAGGTTAGGGTTGAACCCAAGGAAATATGGTAGACTTAGAAGAATCTAATATTGCAATTTGGGTTATTAACCAACTTATCTCCCCAAAGGGGTGGGGGAGGGGGGGTTCTAATAACTAATGAAAGTAATGCTAAACTAAAACAAGTGTTTAAACTAGTAGGGAGAGAAACTAGGGTATTGTGTTCCCATGATTCCCTAACTTAGTATCACCAAATAACTGAATTCTGTTTCTCGTGTGTAGCATGCAGAATGGTAAGTTAAGTTCACCATACCCTTTGGCTCAGGTGAGAGGCGAATTTCACTACATGATATGGTCCATTCTCGCAGTGTGATATTACTAAACCTTACCTATTGTCCTAGTACAACCTCCCCTTGGCCCAGTTCGATTGATAGACGAGAAACATCGATCGAATTCATAGAATTAATCTCTTTTCCTATTCATTATGACCTTGGTCCAGTCAGTAACACTAAGTGGGTTCTAATGTTGGCTATAACTAGAAAACATGCAAAACAAAGAGAATTAACTAATACATACATGCACACTTTTAAAGAATTACGAATTATCTAGTTTTACCTTGGTAGTTCTTCATGGTTCCCACAACCCTAGTTGTGGATTTAGATACTCATGATTTGTATAGATGCAACACTTATGAATTGGAATAACACAATGGAGCACTTGCACAATTGAAATAAGCACAAGAAAATCCAAGCTTCAATGAGAATCACAAGATTATAATTAGAAGAAGAAATTAAAGTGTACATGTGTTTCTCAAACTCTCCAATGTTGTTCTCTACTTTTCTCACTCTAAACTTGTTGACTCTTCGAACTCTTCAAACTCCTCAAACTCTCCGAACATTCTAAAAAAACCTAAAAACCTATTTATAATGTATAATATACGTCCGAAAAAATAGGATGATTGGGTTGGCGCACTTCATGAGATGCACTACGGGCCGTATAGTGATTTACAACCTATAATCGGGCTTTCATACTTTGTTGCTTCAATTCTGGATTTGGCTTCTACGATACCCCTCTATGGCCCGTAAAAGGTTCTATGGCCCGTAGGGAGTTTCGTTTGATGAAACTTCAGAAATCTCCCCTTTTCTGATCCTTAGGGTATGAGACTTGACCTACAATTCGTAAAGTGTTCCACGACTCGTCTGTATGTTCATAAACCAAACTTCAGAAATCAACCCTTCACTAGAATTGCACACGAAACCTCCTTGACGGTCCGTAGAATACTCTATGGCCCATAAAGGGTCTTATGGATCTTCAAAATCAGTAACTTTTGCATATTTTCCCCTAATTCAATGCCAACCCTGAAATCCTGCAAAACAAACACAAAAACACATCAAACCTACTAAAATTGCATTGAGAACACATAAAATTCCAAGTTTTAAGTATCAAAAGTGTTGTACTTTGATAGAACAACAGATATCCCCCTAACACAAGCCAGCTCGGTGCTAAATCATAATACCATGAGAATACATATACATATACGTGCTTGAAAAGGTAGCATAAGTCTTTCAAATCATAACAATGCATTTACAATGCATACTTAAAATTAAAAATCGAAACATACTTCATAATCATGCAAAATCCAAATCATACTTCATGTCATACTTTCATGTATAGGAAGAGCTCCTTCATATTTGTACATAATGGTGTAAACACCCATAATTTCTCAAAGAGCCATATCATAGACATTATGTGATCACATTCTTGTCATACCCATACTTATCTTGAAAACATTTTCATAAACATCATTGAGTCTTAGCCCACATCATAACTTCATTAAAATGAATATTCATATATGCATATGCCATGAATGATGAGAGAATAGCATGGGCAATAGAGATTCATACTTAAAATAACAATATAAGATGAAATTCAAAGTGAATCTATGAAGAAATTCACATTTAAAGCATACTTGAGATTACTCACGCCTAAATCAAGATTTAAAGGGACATGCATATTCAAACCTTCATAATATCAATGCAATTCAACATATTAGGGCTTAAATCACTTTTAAAACATCAATTAAATACAACCCTTATCTCAATTGAATCAAATCAACATATAATTTAAAAGACCCATATTCAAAGTAAGCTTGAAATTCATAATTTAAGAAGTTAGAAATCTTTAGGGTCTTCATTGATAAAAGAGACCATGAATTGATCCCACATATTTTACATATCTAGAGGAATTAAGAAGAAATTGATTTGAGAAGAAGACCCTTCCTGGAGATCCATGTTGAATCTCCAATGGCACATTTGAGAGGAGTTCTTAGAAGAAGACTTTGAATATTCCAAGTGTAATGAATGAATGTGAATAAGAATGAAGGAGTATAGGTCTTTTCAGTGGTTTGGGGTAGGTTAGAAAGTCACAAACAACCCTTAGAAATCGCCAAAATTATGAGAAAGCCACTAATGAAATGAATACTAAAAAGTTCCCAGGTGGCTTGTGAAAGGGCACTATGGCCCATACAACATACCATAGACGATAAAAGGGTCTGGGGTAAGAGTCTTCAGACATTTAGCCAAATTTTCAGACTGAGGACATTTCGACTAATGGTTCACAATCCATTAAAAGGTGCACTGATCATACAACGGTTCGTATAAATGACCCAAGTTCTGAGACGGTAATTTTATACTTAGAACTACATATTAGGACAAAGGCTTCACGAAACACATCACCATGGCTCATAGTGGGTTGCACAGCTCGTGCAGGGGCCCCTTGGTGACAACCTTAGAAAAATTCTTTACTTGAAGGCTGGGGCTCAAACCAAGGGCCCCTTCCACAGCCAGTGCTGAGGACCACGACTCGTGGGAGGTTCCTTGGTGAGCCACCAAGACTAAATTCCTTTCTTAAGCCACAAAAATCCATACACAAGCATCCCCCATGGGTCATACACCTCCAGAAACTCTATTTGAGCGTCAATAAAGTCTTACGCGATTTGAGTCCTTACATCATCTCCACCTTGGGAACATTCGTCCTCGAATGAGAAATGAACTAGCTTGAAAGGCTTGACTTAAGCATGAAACATTTTAACATGAGAGCACAATACATAACCCATTTCTTGACAATCATAAAATCATTAAAACTCATGTCAAAACATCTTTTCAATCATTTTTGTGCACATGTACGCATGCCACATCATGAAACATAAGAGTGAATGAATTAGGATCATTAAGAATAGGAAGAACCTAATACCCTAGGCTTGAGCAGATTAGAAAAGATAGGGATATCGCCTTATCATGTCCGTCTCTGCCTCCTATGTAACACTCTTCATATTTTGATTCCTCCAAAGCACTTTAACCAAAGACACATCCTTGTTGCGAAGCCGTTTTACTTGTCTATCTAAAATCTCAACTGGAACCTCTTTATAGGACAAGTTCTCTTCAACCTCTGCACCTTTAAAAATCACAATCAAACTATGATTACCAATAAACTTTCTCAACATAAACACACAGAAAATTGGATGATTAGAACTCATCTCCAAAGGCAAATCCAGTTAATTGGACACTTTGCCAATCCACTCAACTATCTCATAAGGGCCTGCAAACCGGGGACTTAACATTCCCTTTTTACCAATATGTATTACACTCTCATAGGGCAAACCTTCACATACACCCAATCACCAACATGGAAGTCACGATCTCTCTTTCTGACATCTGAATATGACTTTTGGCAACTTTGAGCCATCTTTAACCTTTCCCTAATCAACTTCATCTTTTTCATGGCCTCCATCACCAAATCAAGGCCAATTAATTCCATCTCATCCAACTCAAACCATCCAACTGGTGATTTACACCTTCTTCCATACAAAGCCTCAAACAGTGCCATACCAATGCTAGCATGAAAACTATCATTGTAGGCAAACTCGATTAGTGGTAGATGATCATCCAATTTCCTTTGAACTCCAATACACAAGCCCTCAACATATCTTCTAATGTTTGAATTGTTCTTTCAAATTTTCCCATTGGTTTGATGATGAAAAGTGGTACTTCACTTCATATTAGTGCCAAGCCCTTTTTGGAATGATTTTTAAAAGTGAGAAGTAAATTGGGTGCCACGATCTGATATGGTAGACATTGGCACACCCTACAACCATATCAACTCTCGAATGTACAACCTTGCATAGTCTTCGGCATTGAAGGTAGTCTTGACGAGTAGGGAATGGGCTGATTTAGTCATCCTATCGACGATAACACAAATGGAATCAAATTGCTTTCGGGCATGAGGAAAACTAACCATAAAATCTATATTCACGTCTTTCTAATTCCAAGTAGGAATCTCAATATCTTGAGCCAAACCATTGGACCTTTGATGTTCTACCTTTACTTGTTGACTATTAGGACATTCAAATACAAACTTAGTTATGTATTTCTTCATACCATGCCACTAATACACTTTCCTCGAAACCCGATACATTTTGGTGGATCCCAGATGTATCGAATAATGAGAGTTATGGTCTTCACTCGTGATCACCTCTCTGAGGCCATCAACATCTAGAACATACAACCGATCGTGATACCAAAGTACACCATTTTCCCTTGGGAGAAAACCTCTACCATCTTTTCTGCAACCAACTTCTGTAATTCAACCAAAGACGGGTCCAAGTCTTGTTTGGCCTTGACATCAACAACCACAAAAGACTCAGCCCTATTCTAAACATGAATACCAACATCACAGAGACAACCTAACACCCAATCTAGACAAATAGGGAACATCCTTTACCAATTAGTTTTTCCTTCATCAACATGGGCTACACTACCCATCGATAGCCTACCAAGAGCATCAACTACAATATTTGACTTGCCGGGATGATATTGAACACTCATGTTGTAATCCTTAAAAAGTTCCAACCACCTTCTTGACCTCAAGTTAAGATTTCTTTGGGTGAAAACATATTGCAAGATCATGTGATCGGTGAACACATCAACATTTCTTTGGGTGAAAACATATTGCAAGATCCTGTGTGATCAGTGAACACATTAACATGAACCCCATATATATAATGTTTTCAAATTTTCAAACTGAACACCATAGCCACCAACTCAAGATCACGAGTTAGATAATTTTGTTCATGCACCTTCAGTTGCCTCAATGCATAAGCTATCACCTTACCGTGTTGCATGAGTAGAAAACCCAACCTAATTTGACAAGCATCACAATACACCACAAACCCATCTAAGCCATCCAGTAAAGACAAAACATGAGCTGATGTAAGCCGACTTTCAAGATCAAGAAACTCTTCTCACACTCATCCAACCATATAAACTTGGCCTTCTTTTGAATTAACTTAGTCTATGGATATGCAATGGATGAGAAACCTTCAAAAAACCTCTTATAGTAACTAGCCAACCTAAGAAAACTTAGAATATTCGAATGGGTCAATGGTCTAGGCTAATTCTTCACGGCCTTAGTCTTGTTTGTGTCAACCTTAATGCCATCACCGGATACCACATGACCAAGATAAGCTACTTCACGCAACAAAAACTCACATTTATTACTAAAATTGGCATACAATTGTTTCTCCATCAAGGTCTTAAGAACCAACCTCAAATGACCCATATACTCCCACTTATTTCGATAATAAATCTGAATATCATCGATGAAGACAACTATAAAACTATGAAGAAATGACTTGAACATGTGATTCATAAGATCCATAAGCACATCTGGAGCATTAGTCAAACCAAACAACATCATCACAAATTCAAATAGCCTATATCTAGTCCGAAAGGCCATTTTGGGATTATCACATCCCCTAGCCTTCAATTGATGATAATCCGATTGGAGGTTAATCTTTGAGAAATGGGTAGCTCCTTGAAATTGATCAAATAAGTTGTCGATCCTTCAGAACAAATATTTATTCTTTATAGTCACTTTATTCAATTGCCTATAGTCAATGCACATCCAAGTGACCCATCTTTATTTTTTAAAAATAACACTGGAGCACCTCATGGTGATATACTTGGTCAAATAAAGCCTTTCTACAATAGATCCTTCAACTAATCCTTCAACTCTTTTAATGCAGTTGTGCCATACAATAAGGAGGAATAGAATAGGCAGAGTATCCGGAAGGAGATCTATGCATAAGTCTACTTCCCTTTTGGAAGAAACACCAGGTAAATCTTTGGGAAATATATTTGGAAACACATTAAGCACTAAAACCGACTCAAGAGTAGGTGACTCAGACTCCACATCTCTAATGCTCACCATAAGATAGACGCACCCTTTAGAAATCATTTTTTGAGCTTTGAGATAGGAAACAAATCGACCTTTAAAAGCAGAGTCACTGCCCTCCCACTCAAGAATAGGCTTATTCGGAAATTAAAACTTGACCTTGCAGGGTTCCATAGTCACTAGAGGTATACGAAGCATGTAACTAATCCATCTCAATAATAATATAAAAGTCAAACATCTCAAGATCCACAAGATCACATGGAACGAATTTATGCAAGACAGAGACAAGACAACCCTGATAGACTCTTTGAGCAATGATAGACTCACCCAAGGAAGTATAAACTGAAAAGGGATCCCCTAAAATTTCAGGAGTCAATCGAAACTTAACAGCCTAAAGAGGAGCCACAAAAGATAAATTTGCACCCAGATCAAGAAAAATATAAGCATCAAAATCAAAGACTTTTAACATACCAGTCACCACATCCAAAGTCTCCTCTACTTCCTGTTGGGCATGCAAATCATAGAACCTATTGTTTTTGGGTGCATCACCCTATTACTCCTTTTCTTGACATTGATTAACTAGAGCCACTTGGCCTTTCTTGGGTGCAATCAATCTGCTTGTGGCCTGCTTCACCAACCTAAAGCAAGCATCGAAACCCGACAAGCACCTTTCGCGGTGGCTCTTTCCACACTTGTCACATTTTGGGATGAACTGGGCCACCTCCAACAGGTACCTTAGGAGGAGGCACTCTATTATTTGTAGCTCTAGCATTGGAATCTAGGCCTTGTTGGAAGCAACCATATCCACCACCATTACTAGAGTTGAAGAACCCACCATCATAATGAGCTCTCATGGAATCATTCACCCTCATGTCCTTGAGCTTCTCCCCTTAAATCTACTCAACATAAGTCATAAGCCTAGAAATATCCATATCCCGAATAAGCATAGCCATATTACACTCTTTCAAAACCAAATAAGAGATCCCAGAGATAAAATTGTCTATTCTTTCATGGGGGTCAACCACTTGCATAGGAGCATACTTGAGAGCTTTGTAAATTTGAGGGCATACTCCCTCATACTCATACCATCCTATTTGAGGTTGATAAATTATGTCATTTCGGCCTCCCAAAGCTTAGAGGAAACAAAGAGTCCAAAAAGGTAAACTTGAACTCTTCCCAACCAACTCCATCATCCTCAACTCTCTCCATCAACCAATGGTTGTACCACACCTGAGCCACGTCCTTCAACTAATAGACAACTAGTTCAGATTTCTCGTCTGAAGTCAGCCCATAATATTCAACACTTTAGGGAGTTCAACAATGAAGTCTAGGGCATCCTCATCAGCTTTCGACCCATAAAACTTTGGAGGGTTTATCCAGGTCAAATCTCTCACTCTAGCAGTCGGAGCGGGATCATGTGAAAGAGGATTGTCCTGCCTAGCTGATGAGTCCATATTTCGAACTCATTTTGGGGCTAGCTTTCAAAGAAACATTATCCTTAGTGTGCTATTTTTCCAATCTCTAACGAATATGCATGTGCTATGTCAAGAAATGGGATTAAAAGTTCACAAATGGATAATACTTCGAAAAATCATGGAAAGGGAGCAAAAGTCAAAAAAGGAAGCATCACCTACACAATCGACGATCCGCCAAACACTTAGAGAGACACCCTAGCATTGCAGCAACATAGGTTGCTCAAGTCAAGAATGAGGTCAGAATTGATATCGCGAATCTAGTGCATCACCAATTGGAACAGGAGACTGTTAGCACCTAATTTTTTTTTACCAAACTTAAGTTATTTAATTTTTAGTATTTAAATATTTCTTTTTGAATCTAAATTAGATACTTTTATATTATGTAGAATTATTGGAGAAAAACAAAAATAGTCACATTTTAATGTAAGTTTTTTTCTGAAGAAGAGAATATTTATAAAAATAAAATATATTTTTCTTTTAATTTTTGATTCTAATAAATAATCTAGTATTGTTATTACTTTCTTAATTATATTTTAGTTTTAACTAGTTAACTTTCTATATCTTATTAATTTAAAATAGTTTTTCAATATTTTTATATATATTTTTCTTTCAAAATAAAACAACACAAAATAAAATAAATAAAGTTAAAAAAACTACCCATTAATTCAAACTCCTTCCCACTCACCTAAACTACCCCACAGTACCCCCCCACAAAACCCACTACTCCCTCACATTTTCCTCTATATACAAGACATTCTACACACATGATTAAAAAAAATCCTACACCACATTCTTTCCTTTTTCCCACTTACACAAACACACCTAGAAAAATATTATGTTTCTTTTTCACACACACTTCATACACACAAGAAAAAGCCTAAACAAATCCAGAAAAAAAAAGCCTCAAAACACACCTAGAAAAAAGTACTACGTTTTATCCTTCACACATATCTCATACACTCCAAAAAAAAAAGTCTCTACAAAAACATGCACACATAAAGAAGAATCTTTCAAAAAACGCAGCTAGAAAAAGAGAGAGTTTTGAGGTTTGCTTTCACAGTTTCGTGTTCGTGGTTCCTATCGTGACCTATTCTTTGTAAATTAATTCTCGCAAGAGGTAACATTTAATATTTCTTGTGTAGTTTAATGTGATTGCAATACATTAGAATTACCAGATTTGATTTGTATTTAACCCATTAATATTCTTTGATGTGGTAATATGAATTATATATGTTCAAACCTTTCATCTCAACTTCATGCCTATATCTTTTATATTGTTCAAATATAGTCTAAAATTGTTATAATAGCCCGCAGTTTATTTCATGTTTAAATAATCAAATGTTTATTTCATGTTTAAGTAAACCTCTTGTCCAAGTCTATCTTTATTTTCATTGTAATTATTTATGATGATTTATGACTTAATAAATTAGAATTACAAGAATAATTGATGACAAGGATCATGCCATTATGTTAAATATCGATTTCAATTAGTAGGTTCTTCTTTTTGATTATAATGACTAAAATAAAGAAAAGAAAATTTTTAGGTGCATATGATTCCTAACATGCTTATACTTGTGAAAACTTTATATGGGAAAAACGTATTTTTGTGTTCTTACAAATATTTTACTCACTTTTTCTTTAGGAAAAAAATAAAAAATTGTAATTTTTTAAAAAAATAATTTTACTTGAGTGATGATTTCTTTTAGAATACCAACTTAACGATTTTATGTTGATTCACATAATTAACATTAAATTCTTGATTTATACTTTTAGTTAATCACAATGATCAACGTTTAATTTAAAAATAAAAGAATTAAAATTCTTCGACTTTGTAAAAAGAATTCAGATTTGAAATAATTTTTACAATTAAATTTCTTTAAATTGAAACATTAAAAGCATGATTAGGCCGACAATAATAGGCAAATTTTTATGATTTGAAAAGGAATACACAAATTTTAGTTGTGACATATAAAATAATAATTCGCGGCAAGGTTGGAAAGCGCTGCTACCAATACACTATATACTAATGAAATAAGACAGTCTTAAATGAGTTCAAAATAAATTAAAGAAGGCGGGTAAATGACCTTTTGAAACTTATAAATACAATAGGTTCAAAATTAAGTTAAGTCATAAACTAGTCAATACAATGACTGTGCTGGAACCACGGGACTCGAGGCATGCCTAACACCTTCCCCTCGATCAACAGAATTCCTTACCCGATCTTTGTTTTCACATACCAAAAAAGGAGTTATTTTCTTTTGATTAGGGATTTACATTAGGTGACTTGGAACACCAAAATCCAATTTCAAGTGGCGACTCTGAATAAATAAAAGAATACTTTTTCCAAAATGTCGCTTTAATTGGACATACTCTATTTTTCAAAACACCTCGCGGAGGAAAAATAGGGGTGTGGCAGGTGGAGACTCTGCTGGGAAAAACCAGAATTCTAACTTATCAATATTGACTTGGATATGACTTTAATATTTTGAATATTATATTCATTGATTTAATGTGGTATTTGTTGCTAATTTATTGCTTTAACATTATTTGAACTGTAATATAATTGTCTTCTCCCCCGTACCCATCTGAGTCTTTTGAAAATACACTTCATTCGGAGATGCGGTCTATGCTCCCAAAACATTCTTTGAGATACTAGAGATGTGATTACGCTCCTGGGAAGGATTTTAGTTGCACAAATTTTAGGACAGGAAGGTCCAAATAGTGAGGTCGGAAAGCCTTTCTACAAGTAAGTTGTTCCTTCCCGGCTCGAGTTGTCCACTCGTTTTTGTAACGCCCGCGAAATTACCGAAATACCCCTCAAGGAGAGGTGTGCGAGAAACGTGCCTTCCGATGCTCGGATCGGAAATCCGAGAGCGGATTCATGATCAGCACGGAAAATGGAGTGGGGGAAAGGTCTCGGTCGAATTTTAGAGCAACCGAGTCAAAAGATAATTTTTCGTTCCAAAACGAAAGACAGTGAGCCTCCGCGACGGAACCGCGACGCGGACTGGTCGCGGAGACACACTTATCTTTTCCTGAAAATTTTGACGGAGTTGAAATTTCCGAAAATACACTGTCCGCGACCAGTCCGCGTCGCAGACTGTGTTATTTCAGGACGGGATTTAATTTCTTAAAATTTCCAAGGGCATTATGGTCCAATCCCACCTATCCTAAACGTACCCCTATGACCCATATAGGTCGGTTTTCACGAAAAAGGGTTGAAAAAAACCCCATTGAAGAAGTCTTCCTAAGGTTCTTAAGGCTAGGGCTTAAAGGAGGTTGAAGAGAGCAAGAGGAAAGAAGGTGCTTTAGTGTGACTATCTTCTTTCAGGTATGTAAGGCTAAACTTAAAACATGGGAATGTCCTCCCATGTGCCCCATGAGTAATGTATTAAAGTTTAATGGTGAATGATGTTAGGGTAATGAAGTGAAACAGGTTAATTCATGTAATGAAATGAATAAATGCCATTATTTTATGCATAAACCTACATATTTTCCTGCATTGATGATGACACTCATAAAAACCCTCATGCATCCTTTTTAAACGATTTTCTTGAAAAGCATTTAGTTAAAAACCCCATACCTATTGTATATGCATCCTAGAAAAGCATGCATGATGAACATGGGTGTGTGTGTAGAGCCTAGAGTAATGATAAATTAATAAATGATGAATGTTGAGAATGTGAGTGTGGGATTGTCTCTAAGTTGAGAGTCAAAGTTCCTAAACGAGTGTCCCTAAAGTCAATGATGTTGATGTTAATGAGATGGAATGACAATGATGTTAATGTTGATGTAAAGGAGATGCTAATGACAATGTAATGGGCCCCTATGGGACAAATAAATGTTGATGCCAATGATAATGTAGTATGCCCTATGGGGACTAATGATGATGAAATGCGTCCTTATGGGACTAATGAATGTTAATGTTTTATGAGCATGTCGAGTTCTGGGAGGAGTATTGAGCACCGAAATGGATAAAAGTGAGTCCCACTTGAGTCCATTAACTACGTGGCCCGCGTAGGAAGAGAGGATTGAACCGCAATGCGGATGGCTCCTATCTTGTCCCAAATGAGGACTAATGTTATGTTTTATGGATCCACTAATGTAATGTCCTTTACCCTGGGCAGGGTAATGGATGGATGTGGCAACGGCATCGCTTCGTTGTATCATCACTGGCTCATAAGTGATGGTTGTCGGTTAAAGAAACTCCCAGTTAGGCTTCCCAGAAAAGGTCTTCCTAATAGTACTGTAATGTAAAGGTCAATGTTAATGTAAAGGTCAATGTTAATGTAAAGGTCAATGTTAATGTAAATGTCAATGTTAATGTAAAGGTCAATGTTAATGTTTCCCTGATATAAATGTTAAGGTCTCATGATGATGTACGTTATGTTCGTATATTCCTAACGATGTGTTCTAGCTATTTTACATGCCAGTACATTCCACGTACTGACGCCATTTGGCGCTGCATCGTTTCATGATGCAGATACAGGAGCTAGAGGACTTCAGCAGCCGCCCCGTTGAGGTCAAGTGTTTCCAAGTTCTGACTGTGGTGAGCCTCCTTGTTTCCGGAGGAAACCTTTATTTATGAATGTTATCCTGTTCTTTGAGTCGAGTAGCCATGGTATGTCATGGTCCTCTTCCTAGATGTTTTAAGGAATGTTAGAGGCTTTGTAGACATAATGATGTAGTCAAGGTGAATGTTTGACAACTGAGCAATAATTCCTTGCTTAGTTTTGATGATCAAATTGAGGTTTGGCCATTGGCCCACTATTTTAAAGTATTGTTTACTATTTCCTTCCGCAATGTCTATAATGAATGATGTGATGAAGCTAAGTGGTTCGCTTGGGGGCTAGCAATAGTCTCTGAGTGCCGGCCACGCCTAGGGTACCCTCCCGGGTCGTGACAAACTTGGTATCAGAGCACAGAGTTCAAGAGTCCTAGGGAGTCTACGAAGCCGTGTCTAGTAGAGTCTCGTTTATGCGTGTGTTGTGCACCACACTTCATAAACAGGATGCTACAGGGCATTAGGAAATGGTTCCACTTCTTTGATGTTCTGAGTCGTGCGCTAGAGCTTGACTTTAAGCAAAACCTCTTTAACTCGTGCTTTACGCGTTTGCAGATAATGCCTCCAAAACGCACTGCTGCACAAAGAGATGGTTCTTTCCCAAGTACTGAGAACCCCTTGCCAGAACGTGAGGTAAGGAGACGGGGACGACCAGCTAGAGCTGCTGAGGCTCCACCAGCACCCCCAGCACAGTCAGCCCCTACTTCAGAGGCAGACTTCAGGGGAGCCATTGCCATGCTCACCCAGTTGGTGGCCTCGCAAAGTGGCAGTCGTGGTCCCCAGGCCCCAAGCTCCAGTTCCCAAGAGCCAACTGCTGCTTCCAGGCTCAGAGATTTTTTGAGGATGAATCCGCCAGTCTATACGGGTTCTAAGGTTGAGGAGGATTTGCAAAACTTTATTGATGAAATGCGCAAGATCCTAAGGGCAATGCATGCAAGTGAGGTTGAAGGAGTGGAGCTGGTCTCACATCAACTTAAGGATGTGGCCAACATTTGGTACAACCAATGGGAGGATGTTAGAGGTGAAAGTGCTGAACCAGCCGAGTGGGAAGAGTTCGAGAGTGCTTTTCTCGATCATTTCTTTCCCCAAGAGTTAAGGGAAGCCAAGGTTGAAGAGTTTGTGAACTTAAAGCAGGAGGGTATGACCACCAAAGAGTATAGCCTAAAGTTCACCCAGCTGTCAAGGTATGCTCCGGAGATGGTTCTTGATATGAGGGCCAGGATGAGAAAATTTGTGTCTGGACTGGGCAGACATGTGAAGAGGGAGTGCAAGGCGGCATTGCTGATCCCAGACATGGATATTTCCAGGCTGATGGTTTACGCTCAACAGACCGAAGAGGACAAGAAGAGGGACAGGGAGGAACAACAAAGCAAGAAAGCCAAGGCTGTGGCCCAGGAACAAAACCAGCAAAAGGGGGACAAGGGCAGCAAGAACTTCTTTCAGAGGAAACCTCCTCGCCATGCAACACCGATGGTGAATGCACCTGTTCAGTAGCACAGGTATGACCAAAGGACCCAGGGCCATCAGAATTTCAGAGCACAGGTATCTCAGTCCCAGGCCAGTGTCGCCCAGGGCCCCAGAGAAAAAGCAACTTGTGGCAGATGTGGCAAACAACATCTTGGTGCGTGCCGGGAAGGCACCAATTTATGCTATACATGTGGACAGCCTGGCCATATCCAGATTGAATGTCCTATGAGGAGCCAGAGGGGAAACGACAGAGGTAATAGAGCCCAGTCATCTACAGCGCCCCCTGCGGGCAGTCAACAGAGGGTTACTGCTACGAATGCTGGAGGCGGAGCGAATCGTCTGTATGCTATGGGAAATCGGCAGGACCGAGAGGTTGCCCCAGAATGTCTACGTGAGCCATATTCCGTTTCAACTCCTACTGGAGAGTCTATTCTGGCAAAAAGGGTCTATAGAAACTGTGTAGTATCCATTTGTTATAGGGATACATTGGCTGATTTGGTAGAATTAGAGATGGTGGATTTTGATGTGATCCTTGGGATGGATTGGCTTCACGCTTGCCATGCATCCATAGACTGTAGAACCCGAGTGGTTAAGTTTCAATTCCCACTTGAACCGGTCTTAGAATGGAAGGGAGGTTATGTTGCACCCAAGGGTATAATTATTTCTTACCTGAGGGCAAGGAAGTTGATCTCTAAGGGGTGTATCTACCACCTAGTAAGAGTTAAAGCTGATAATGTTGAGACCCCTACTCTTGAGTCGGTCTCAGTTGTTAATGAGTTTCCTGAGGTGTTCCCGGAGGATTTACCTGGAGTCCCTCCTGATAGGGAGATTGACTTCGGTATTAATGTACTCCCCGATACGCAGCCTATTTCAATTCCGCCATATAGGATGGCCCCCGCTGAACTGAAGGAGCTAAAAGAACAGTTGAAAGACCTGTTAGAGAAGGGTTTTATTAGACCTAGTGTTTCTCCGTGGGGTGCTCCAGTGTTGTTTGTGCGAAAGAAAGATGGGACGCTTCGAATGTATGTAGATTACAGGCAACTGAACAAGGTCACAGTCAAGAACAAATATCCTCTTCCTAGGATTGACGACTTGTTCGACCAACTTCAGGGTGCCTCATGTTTTTCAAAAATAGACCTCAGATCGGGTTACCATCAGTTAAAGGTGAGGGAGTGTGATATCCCAAAGACAGCTTTCAGGACAAGATATGGTCATTTTGAATTCTTAGTGATGTCCTTTGGGTTGACCAATGCACCAGCAGCCTTTATGGACTTGATGAACAGAGTATTTAGACCCTACTTGGATATGTTTGTAATCGTCTTCATTGATGATATTTTGATATATTCGAAGGATGAGGAAGAGCATACTAAACATCTCAGAGTTGTCCTTCAAACTCTTAAGGACCACGAGTTATATGCTAAGTTCTCCAAGTGTGAATTCTGGCTTAAGTCAGTGGCTTTCCTAGGCCATGTGGTTTCGGGTGATGGTATTCGAGTGGATAACCAGAAGATTGAGGCGGTGGCAAGCTGGCCAAGGCCAACCTCTCCGACTGACATAAGAAGCTTCTTGGGGTTGGCAGGCTACTACCGGAGGTTTGTGGAGGGGTTTTCTTCCCTATCTGCACCATTGACCAAACTGACCCAAAAAGGGGCTAAGTTCCAATGGTCTGACGAATGTGAGAAAAGTTTCCAAGAGCTGAAGACCAGGTTAACCACTGCACCTGTGTTGACATTGCCTGACGGAACAGATGACTTCGTGGTATACTGTGACGCATCTAGAGTTGGGTTGGGGTGCGTGTTAATGCAAAGAGGAAGGGTGGTAGCCTATGCTTCCAGACAGCTTAAGGTTCATGAACGAAACTATCCTACCCATGATCTTGAGTTGGCAGCCGTTGTGTTCGCACTTAAAATCTGGCGCCACTACTTGTATGGAGTGCATGTGGATGTGTTCACAGACCATAAGAGCTTGCAGTATGTATTCAGCCAAAGAGAGCTCAATTTGCGACAGAGGAGATGGTTAGAGTTGCTCAAGGACTATGATATGAGCGTCATGTACCACCCAGGTAAGGCTAACGTTGTTGCTGATGCTCTTAGCAGGTTGTCTATGGGTAGCACGGCCCATGTTGATGAAGAAAAGAAAGAACTGGTGAGAGAGGTGCACAGGTTGGCCCGATTGGGGGTCCAACTGGAAGAGAACGATGAAGGAGGAGTTAGTGTTCAAAATGGGTCTTCATCATCCCTGGTGACTGAAGTTAAAGAGAAGCAGGATCGAGATCCCATTATACTCCAACTAAAAGAAGATGTTCAGAAGCAAAAAGTGATGGCCTTTTCCAAAGGGGGAGATGGGGTACTGAGGTACCAGAACAGATTATATGTCCCTAATATTGATGGTGTTCGAGAAAGGATTTTAGCTGAGGCCCATAATGCTAAGTACTCCATCCATCCAGGTTCCACCAAGATGTATCACGACTTGAAAGAAGTCTATTGGTGGAGTGGAATGAAGAGGGACATCGCATAATTCGTTTCCAGATGCCCCAACTGCCAGCAGGTCAAGGTTGAGCACCAAAGGCCAAGTGGTCTGCCTCAGAATTTTGAAATTCTAGAATGGAAGTGGGAGATGGTGAACATGGACTTTGTCACGGGCTTACCGAAATCCCGGAGGCAACATGACTCCATATGGGTGATTGTAGACAGAATGACGAAATCAGCACATTTCTTAGCAGTCAAGACGACTAACACTGCCGAAGATTATGCCAGAATATATATTCAGGAGATAGTGAGATTGCACGGAGTTCCCTTGTCTATTATTTCAGATAGAGGAGCCCAATTTACCTCTCACTTCTGGAAGTGGTTCCAGAAAGGGCTGGGTACTAAGGTGAACTTGAGCACGACCTTTCATCCACAGATGGATGGCCAGGCAGAACGCACCATCCAGACGTTGGAAGACATGTTGAGAGCATGCGTTCTTGACTTCAAAGGAAATTGGGACGACCATTTACCCTTGATTGAATTCGCATACAACAACAGTTATCATGCGAGTATCTGAATGGCCCCTTATGAGGCCTTGTATGGGAGAAGATGTAGATCGCCCATTGGGTGGTTCGAGGTTGGAGAGGCCGGGCTGATTGGGCCAGACCTTGTCCACCAGTCCATGGAAAAGGTGAAGACTATACGAGAAAGGTTAAAGGCAGCCCAGAGCCGCCAAAAGTCGTACCCGGATGTAAGGAGAAGGGATTTAGAGTTTGAGGTGAATGACTGGGTTTATCTGAAGGTATCACCTATGAAAGGTGTCACGAGGTTCGGGAAGAAAGGGAAGTTGAGTCCTCGCTATATTGGTCCCTACCAAATTGTGCGAAGGATTGGAAAGGTTGCTTATGAGCTGGAACTACCCTCTGAATTAGATGGGATTCATCCAGTGTTCCACGTCTCAATGTTGAAGAAATGTTTAGGGGATCCGGCCTTGGTAGTGCCTGTGGAGAGCACAGGGATCAAGGACAGCCTGTCCTATGAGGAAACCCCAGTCCAAATCCTTGATCGACAGGTTCGCAGACTAAGGAACAAGGAGATAGCTTCTGTTAAGGTACTGTGGAGAAATCAATTCGTTGAAGGATCCACATGGGAAGCTGAGGAGGAGATGAAAGCAAAGTACCCGCACTTGTTCGTGCCCGAGGTCGATAGAAGCATCGAAGGTAATGACCCTACTTAATGTAAATTAATGTATATTACATGAATTCCATGTGAAATTGTTAATGTTAAATAAATGAGCTTAAAGACCAATGAAAGATGAAGGTAGTAGGTTATCAAAGTAATATTGAGGTGAGTCGTGAGCCTATTCGTGCTAAAATACTTCCATACTTATCATTCGAGGACGAATGATCCCAAGGGGGAGATAATGTAACGCCCGCAAAATTACCGAAATACCCCTCAAGGAGAGGTGTGCGAGAAACGTGCCTTCCGATGCTCGGATCGGAAATCCGAGAGCGGATTCATGATCAGCACGGAAAATGGAGTAGGGGAAAGGTCTCGGTCGAATTTTAGAGCAACCGAGTCAAAAGATAATTTTTCGTTCCAAAACGAAAGACAGTGAGCCTCCACGACGGAACCGCGACGCGGACTGGTCGCGGAGACACACTTATCTTTTCCTGAAAATTTCGACGGAGTTGAAATTTTCGAAAATACACTGTCCGCGACCAGTCCGCGTCGCGGACTGTGTTATTTCAGGACGGGATTTAATTTCTTAAAATTTCCAAGGGCATTATGGTCCAATCCCACCTATCCTAAACGTAAACCTATGACCCATATAGGTCGGTTTTCACGAAAAAAGGTTGAAAAAAACCCCATTGAAGAAGTCTTCCTAAGGTTCTTAAGGCTAGGGCTTAAAGGAGGTTGAAGAGAGCAAGAGGAAAGAAGGTGCTTTAGTGTGACTATCTTCTTTCAGGTATGTAAGGCTAAACTTAAAACATGGGAATGTCCTCCCATGTGCCCCATGAGTAATGTATTAAAGTTTAATGGTGAATGATGTTAGGGTAATGAAGTGAAACAGGTTAATTCATGTAATGAAATGAATAAATGCCATTATTTTATGCATAAACCTACATATTTTCCTGCATTGATGATGACACTCATAAAAACCCTCATGCATCCTTTTTAAATGATTTTCTTGAAAAGCATTTAGTTAAAAACCCCATACCTATTGTATATGTATCCTAGAAAAGCATGCATGATGAACATGGGTGTGTGTGTAGAGCCTAGAGTAATGATAAATTAATAAATGATGAATGTTGAGAATGTGAGTGTGGGATTGTCTCTAAGTTGAGAGTCAAAGTTCCTAAACGAGTGTCCCTAAAGTCAATGATGTTGATGTTAATGAGATGGAATGACAATGATGTTAATGTTGATGTAAAGGAGATGCTAATGACAATGTAATGGGCCCCTATGGGACAAATGAATGTTGATGCCAATGATAATGTAGTATGCCCTATGGGGACTAATGATGATGAAATGCGTCCTTATGGGACTAATGAATGTTAATGTTTTATGAGCATGTCGAGTTCTGGGAGGAGTATTGAGCACCGAAATGGATAAAAGTGAGTCCCACTTGAGTCCATTAACTACGTTGCCCGCGTAGGAAGAGAGGATTGAACCGCAATGCGGATGGCTCCTATCTTGTCCCAAATGAGGACTAATGTTATGTTTTATGGATCCACTAATGTAATGTCCTTTACCCTGGGCAGGGTAATGGATGGATGTGGCAACGGCATCGCTTCGTTGTATCATCACTGGCTCATAAGTGATGGTTGTCGGTTAAAGAAACTCCCAGTTAGGCTTCCCAGAAAAGGTCTTCCTAATAGTACTGTAATGTAAAGGTCAATGTTAATGTAAAGGTCAATGTTAATGTAAAGGTCAATGTTAATGTAAATGTCAATGTTAATGTAAAGGTCAATGTTAATGTAAAGGTCAATGTTAATGTTTCCCTGATATAAATGTTAAGGTCTCATGATGATGTACGTTATGTTCGTATATTCCTAACGATGTGTTCTAGCTATTTTACATGCCAGTACATTCCACGTACTGACGCCATTTGGCGCTGCATCGTTTCATGATGCAGATACAGGAGCTAGAGGACTTCAGCAGCCGCCCCGTTGAGGTCAAGTGTTTCCAAGTTCTGACTGTGGTGAGCCTCCTTGTTTCCGGAGGAAACCTTTATTTATGAATGTTATCCTGTTCTTTGAGTCGAGTAGCCATGGTATGTCATGGTCCTCTTCCTAGATGTTTTAAGGAATGTTAGAGGCTTTGTAGACATAATGATGTAGTCAAGGTGAATGTTTGACAACTGAGCAATAATTCCTTGCTTAGTTTTGATGATCAAATTGAGGTTTGGCCATTGGCCCACTATTTTAAAGTATTGTTTACTATTTCCTTCCGCAATGTCTATAATGAATGATGTGATGAAGCTAAGTGGTTCGCTTGGGGGCTAGCAATAGTCTCTGAGTGCCGGCCACGCCTAGGGTACCCTCCCGGGGCGTGACAGTTTTATAGCTGGTCTACACACCACCTCTATAAGGACTTCAAATTTAGTAGAACAAGCCTTATACAAATATTCCTCCTAGGATACACTTTATCTGCATAATCTATTTTTGACTTTATATGGCTAAACACAAGTGTTAGAATATAGAACATTACAATCTTTTAGACCAACATGTTTATGACTATGTGTTACTTGTCACATTTTGAATGTTCTCATCAAATATTTTCTTTTTTGGGTTAAATCTCAAATGATTTGGTCCAAGCATATTTGCAATAAACTTAGGGTGTGCTAAATAAAAAAAGTCATTCAGAAATTCAAATATATCTATAAAAATTTGAGAACTACGCCAACCTGATTCTCATCTAAATGAGATATGTAGGCAACCCTCCTCGGGTTCGGTGATTCTTCTTCAAAAAATAAAATAAAAGGATAAAAAAAAAATTCGTATTAATTTTTTTTAATTAATCTTTCATTCAGAAAATCAAATTCAAAAAGAAAGATTTTGTTTCTCCATTCATAAAAGCTGAACAAAAAAAAAAGGTTTTGTTTATTCAAAAGGAAAAAAAGAAATTATTTTTATATATACATTTTAATAAGAACTACGCACACCTGATTATCATCTTGATGAGATATGTAGGCAACCCTCCTCGTGTTCGGTGATTCTCATTTAAAAATAATAATAATGACTCTTTATCAAAAAAATAATTAAAAAAAATAAATTTTACTCTTTTTTTTAAAAAAGGATCCTCATTCAAGAAATTTCAAAAAAGGAAGATCTTATTTCTTTGTGCAGAAAAGAAAAATATTTTATTCATTCTTATTCAAAAATAAATTAATTTTTTGGTCCCTCTTCAAAACAAAAATACTAAAAATAAAAAGGTACTTCTTGTCTTGATTGGTACCAACATACTTATTAGTGTGCATGAAAAAGTATTAACTATTTGGTGTAATAGAGTGGACCAACTTTGTTGTGACCCATATATATTCTTTTAGCACCTCTTGATCATACTTATGTCACACTTGAAAAATTCACTTGCTCAAAGTTAAGGGTAAATATAAAAAATTTGACCTCATTGTTTCATGTGCATTGCGTGGTGAGCTTTAGATATAATGTTCAATGGCATGATTTGTTGATCTAGAACTTGACTCGAATGTTTGTTGAGGCAAAATTTTGAGCAACATCTAAATTAAAAAAGGATTGTAGGTTTTGTTTGATCCAATTGTGCCTTGTAAGCCTACCAAATAACACTTGATCCCTAGTGCTTTCCTTTTTGAGCCTAAAATATTTTTTTTTGGATAACCATATTTTCGCCCATATCCTTTTGACTGCACAAATGCACTATTCTATTTTTCTCTCATCTCCAAGAATGCACTGACAAAGTCCTAAGTCGGATGGGAAGGTGAAAGTGAAAATGTTATAGTAAAACAACCTCCAATAAAAGGAGAAAAACTCAAAAAAAGAGAGGAGAAAGTCTGAAAAAAGAAGAAAGAAAAGCAACGAAGTAGATAAAGATCAAATGTGAAAATGAATAATATGAATTGAGTGCATAGTGCAATGTTGGGGAGAAAATAGTCAGTTTATACAAAGATTACCTTACCCATTCCAAGTCCACATTTTATACTTAATACAAGTCCTACTTGATTTTATTTTCGATGTTCTCACATTAGTGGATACTTACATGAGGGTCAAGCATATGATATCTCAATCTCATGCATTGAATATTTTTCTGAGTGTGAGTGGCTCTCAAAATGTCCTACGATCTCAACTCTTCTATTCTGTGTGAATTAGGACTTTATTTTACTAAGACACTTGAAACATGAGGACATGAATAATTTAACTCCATCTTTGATGCAAAATGAATAAATCTTTGTTAATACTTAAGTATGCTTGAGGTATCATTTGAAACTACAGTAATTACTTCAAAGTTGACCTCAAATTTGCCTAGGAGTACTTGAAGATGATTCATATGCATAATGCTAATTGTTCGTACCATCTAAAGCCAATACATGATAAAAAAAAATCAATCTCTTTCTATCTAGCATTTTTTTAAAAAGATGTTATTTTGCAAACAAAAAATTAGTTCATATGAACTATGTTAGACCTGATTCTTGCTATGATAAGATACTTAGGAAATCCTACTAACGGGTTCAATCTAAAATAAGAAAAAATTATTTCTAACAAATTGAAACTAGGGCATTGTTTTCTAAAAACAAGATGATGATAAAATAAAAAATAAGTTCACCAATTAAAAAATAAAAAAAAGTTTCAAAATTTCTTATTTTCAAAACTGGGACATATTTTATTTTATTTCTAATAATAAAAAATAAAAGTACAATAAGATAAAACTACTTCATTCTTCATAGGGCATGAACCCTCATAATATTCGTTTAGGGAGCGAACCGTCATAATATTTGCTTAGGGCACGAACCCTCATAATATTCGTTTAGGGAGCGAACGCTTATAATATTTGTTTAGGAAGCGAACCCATATAATATTCGTTTAGGGAGCGAACCCTCATAATATTCATTTAGGGCACAAACCCTCATAATATTCGTTTATGGAGCGAACCCTCATAATATTCGTTTAGGGCATGAACCCTCATAATATTTGTTTAGGGCACGAACCCTCATAATATTCGTTTAGGGAGCGAACCCTCATAATATTCGTTTAGGGCATATACCCTCATAATATTAGTTTAGGGCACGAATCCAACTCTCATAATATTTATTTTGGGAGCGAACCCTCATAATATTCGTGTAGGGCACAAAACCTCATAATATATTTTTAGGGAACGAACCCTCGAAATATTCATTTATTGAGCAAACCCTCATAATATTCATTTAGGGAGAGAACCCTTATAATATTTGTTTAAGGCACAAATCCACATAATATTCGTTTAGGGCACGCATCCTCATAATATTCTTTTACAACGCGAACCCTCATAATATTCATTTAGGGCGTGAACCCTCATAATATTCTTTTAGGGAGCGAACCCTCATAATATTCGTTTAGGGAATGAATCCTCATAATATTTGTTTAGAGAGCTTCGAACCCTCATAATATTCGTTTAGGGAGCAAACCCTCATAATTTGTGTTTAGGGCACGAACCCTCATAAATATTCGTTTAGGGCATGAATCCTCATAATAATCATTTAGGGCACGAACCCTCATAATATTCATTTAGGGAGCAAACTGTAAGGACCAAGATTTTTCCTAGTGGCATTGCCTAAATGTCCTGGAATATTCCCCAGGGAACTGCCAGGCATCACTCCACGGAGGAGCTTGCACTACCCATGTGAAGTCACACAGATCGTGTGGCCTCCCGCGGAGTGACACTTAGGTCGGTTCACGGTTAGGGCAAACATTGAGAAAAAAAGGAAAATTAGCCAAGTGAAGGCACACGGGCTCTCACACGGTCCATGTGGCCTTCCGTGTGACTTACTATGTGGAAAAGTTTCTAAGTACAAAATTACCATCTCGTAACTTTGCCGTGCAAGAATTATTTCAAGTACCTTTACACGATCGATGTCATGACCCGTATGACATCAAATGGTCCGTGAAGTCTTCCGTGTGGTACCACTTAGTTCCGTAAATTTTCCCTCTACGAGATATGGCCGCTGTTCACAGTCCTTGCGATGTTACACAGAACGTGTAGCGAGCCGTGTGACCCAGACGGGCCAAATTTAGGTCCATTTTATTAATGCCATTTATGTAATTTCGATTTGTTGTAATTAAGAATTAAGACTTTTTACCTATCCTAAACCCCTAACTTAGCTGAGAACCCCTCCCCTCTTCATTTATTTACCTAAACAACTCTACTTCTCTCAAGATCACCTCCCTATTTTCCCCAAACTCAAGGATTCAAGCTAGGGTTCCAATTAGAGCCAATTCAAGCCCGATTTCTTCTTATCCAATCAAGGTATGTGGGATTGATTCTTGGTCCCTTTCAACCAAGAAGACCCAAAATCCCTTTCAAGCTATTTCATGAATTTTAGTCACTTTAAATGTGGGTTTCCATTATTTGATTTTATTAAATTCAATTGATGCATGGGTTGTACATTACTCATGCTTTTAAGTTATTTTAATCCCTATAATGATGATTTAGATTGAGTTATGAAATTATTATCATACATGTCCCCTTTAAATTTGATTTATGCATGGGTAACTATTACTATGGTTTAGATGTTGATTTAATTACGGATTATTCAATTTCATATTATGATATCAATTTTAACTTGAATTTATGTTACCCATGCTATCCTCACATTTATGCATTGCATTACATTCATGAGCATTGATATGTGAAAATTATGAAACGGGTTAATCCCAATTATGTTTTATGACATGATTATGATATAATTTTGGTAAGACATTGGTTATGAGAAAAAAGTGATCACTGGTATGTCTATGAATATGGCCCTATAAGCATTATAGGTTCTTGCACCATCTCGTCTATGTGTAGATGAGCTGTTCCTTGCATAAGCATTATGATTATGGTCTTATGGTTTTGGCATTTGAGCCTATACACGCATTGAATGTTTTGGAACGAATATGGAACTTCTTGAAAGCACGTATTTATATATATAAGTATTCATGTGGGATGTTGTTGACTTAGCACCGATGGATTGGGGGCATCAGGGATATCCCCAAGGTCCCTCTCCCTTTCCTTGAACTATTCGCTAGCATAGGACCGATCTCCATTACCGAAAAGACCGGGTCGTAAGGAATGGATATTCATCTATTATGTTTATGCTATAATTATGATATGTGTAGGTAAATCCTTCTGAAAAGTGTGCTTGTAAGGAAGGTGACCATCCACCTAAAATCGTGGCCGTAAGGTGTGATGTAGATTATCTTTGGCAAGTAATCTTCTCCCTATTGGTGGGAGGTCCCAATCGGTCTAATTCATGTAATAGCTTGCATGGATTTGGTTTGTCGGTTATAGTCCATCCCCATTATATAGGAGCATTATCGCATTGCATGCATCATGGATTTCATGGCATCTTGTATACTACCTTTCGTTAGATATATGATTCTTTCTATATTATGTGCCCTTGCCATCTAACATTCAAATGTAGGTTGATAAGTCATATGCATTGCATGCCTGCATACTTAATACATTCAACGTACTAATGCATACTCTATGCCCACATGATTTTACCATGTAGGGACCGAGCACTTTGAATTCCAGCCTATTAAGAAATAGTCCGTTCTTGGAGTATTGTGGTGAGTCCTGTCTTCTGAGGGCGAGCCAATTATCTTCTTATTTGTTATTTATGAATGTTTCTCTTTATTGAGGGTGAGCCTGGAATTTATCTTGGCCCCCGTTCCTTTGACTAGAGGCAATGTTAGGCACTATGTAAATTCTCTTCGGATTTGTTTGTTATGACTATTGTATTGATTTCATTTTCCCTTTGTGATTCCTGAATATGGACTTGGCTATAATCATATGTGTTTGTATGCAAATCTTGAACTGATGATGTGGTTATGGATACTTTAGGCTTGTTTGGGGGCTCTTGAGTCCCCAATCGCCGTGTCACATCTAGACCCAAACCACGGGTCATGACAAAAGATGGTACTAGAGCCCTAGGTTTGTAAATGATCCTTGGAGTGCAACATGCCGCATTGAGTAGAGTCCTATTCATGGGTGTGAAGTGCACCATACCTATACGTGGGAGGCTACGAAGACGTTTTAGGAAATGCCTTACTTCTTCTTGTCTTGTGTCGTGCTGGGACTAGTATATGTAACTCCCCTACTTAAGGATGTCATTGATCCATTTCAACAAATGACTCGAGGAAGACCTTCTCTACCTAGACCGACTCTGGATGACGAAGATCAGGTTCCCCACGAGCCTATGGAGGAGCCTATTTCTAACGGTGAATTCCGCACCACTTTCGCCATGCTTGCTCAGGTGGTGACTTCTCAGGCAAAGTAGGCTAACTTATCATAGAATCTTACACCTGCCTCTAGGGTGAGGGAGTTCACCCGGATGAATCCTCCGGAGTTCTACGGGACAAAGGCTGATGAGGACGCTCAGGAGTTCATCGATGAGCTTACCAAGATATTGAACATCATGGGTGTCACTTTTGAAGAGAAGGTTGAGTTGGCTGCTTATCAACTAAAAGACGTGGCACAAGTGTGGTATACTCAATGGTCCTTGGAAAGGGTTTGTGGTGGTGATGTTAACTGGGAGGAGTGCAAATTTGCATTCCTTGATCGCTTTTTCCCACTTGAGGTGAGGGAGGCCAGAATGACTGAGTTTATTAACCTTAGGCAAGGAAATATAAGTGCAAGGGAATATGCCCTCAAGTTGACAAAGCATTCCAAGTATGCTCCATCTCTGGTGGCTGACCCCCGTGCAAGGATGCACAAATTTGTTTCGGGTATCTCTATCTTGCTTGTAAAAGAATGTCATACTGCTATGCTGATACGGGACATAGATATTGCCAGACACATGGTGTATGCTGAACAAATTGAAGGGGAGAAACTCAAGGAGCGAAGGGTTCATGATCCCCAAAGAGCCCATTTTGATGGTAGGTTCTCCAATTCTCAGAGTGTTGGTTTTGGTCGCTTCCAGCAGGGCCAAGTGTGGGAGACCTCACATGGGGGTTTGTTGGAGGGATTTAGGAGCTTGCTATGGGTGCGGTGATAAGAATCATAAGTTTGCTGACTGTCCTAGGTTTGCCCGCAGAGGCCAGGTTCAAGTGGCTCAGGGTGGGCAAGGTCAACAAAGAGATCCCCAAGGAGTTGCCCCAAGGAACAATAGGTTCTATGTTCGATGCTCGCAAGGATGTTGAGGAGGCTCTGGACGTCATGACTAGTATGTTAAAAGTCTTTTATTTTGATGCTTATGTTTTGCTTGATCCCGGTGCAAATTTGTCTTTTGTGAATCCTCTGTTGGCTGTTAAGTTTGGTTTGAGTCCCCAGATTTTAAGGGATCCTTTCTCGGTCTACACACCCGTGGGTGAATCTATTGTTTCCCATAAAGTCTATCAGGGTTGCCCTGTTGTTGTGTTGCATAAAATCTTTCCGTGTGATATTGTTGAACTTGAGTTGTTTGATTTTGATGTGATTCTTGGGATGGATTGGCTGCATGCATCATATGCTTCTATAGATTGTAGAACCCGAAATGTCAAGTTCCAATCTCTCGATGAGCCCGTTCTTGAATGGAAGGGTGGTGACTCCTCTATTAAATGTTGGTTTATTTCCTACATCAAGGCGTGGAGAATGATTTCTAAGGGGTGCATTTATTATATTGTGAGGGTCAAGGATATGGATTCCAAAGTGCTTACTCTTTAGTCGGTCTTTATGGTGAATGTGTTTTCGGATGTATTTCCCGAAGACTTACCGGGCATCCCTCCAAAAAGAGAGGTAGACTTCAACATAGATCTTCTTCCAGATACTCAGCCTATTCCTATTCCTCCTTACCATATGGAACCGACAGAGTTGAAAGAATTAAAAGAGCAGTTAAAGGATCTATTAGAGAAGGGTTTCATTCAGCCTAGTATATCATCGTGGGGTGCTCCAGTGTTGTTTGTGCGGAGAAAGGATGGGTCTTTTCGAATGTGTAATGACTACAGGCATTTGAATAAGGTGACTTTTAAGAATAAATACCCATTGCCTAGGATTGATGACTTTTTTTATCAACTCCAAGGGGCTACCTATTTCTCAAAGATTGATCTCCATTTTGGGTATCCTCGGTTGAAAGTTAGGGAGTGTGACATTCCCAAGATAGCTTTTTGGATGAGGTATGGGCATTATGAATTTGTGGTGATGTCGTTTGGCCTAACCAATGCTCCGTCCATATTTATGGATCTAATGAACCGAATGTTCAAGTCATTCCTCGGCAGTTTTGTGGTGGTCTTCATTGATGATATTCTAATTTACTCCCAATATGAATAGGAGCACGAGAATCACTTGAGGATGGTTCTCCAAACTTTAAGGAAAAGAAATTGTATGCCAAGTTTAGCAAGTGTTCTGGTTGGGCGAATTGGCTTTCCTTGGTCATGTGGTGTCTGGTGACGGCATCAAGGTGGATCCGAAGAAAATCGAGGTCGTGAAAAATTGGCCTAGACCGTTGACTGCTTTGGATATTCGCAGTTTCCTTGGGTTGGCCGGGTATTAAAAGAGGTCTGTTGAAAGGTGCTCATCTATTGCATCTCCATTGACCAAGTTGACCCAAAAGCAGGTTAAGTTTGTATGGTCAGATGAGTGCGAGAGGATTTTTCAAACCTTAATGGATCAGCTTAGATCGGCTCTCGTCTTGACTTTACCAAATGGTGTGGAAGGATTTGTGGTGTATTGTGATGCCTCGTAGATCAGATTGGGTTATGTGCTTATGCAGAATGGTAAGGTTATAGCGTATGCATCAAGGTAGTTGAAGGTGCATGAACGTAACTAGCTCATGCAGGATCTTGAATTGGCAGCGATGGTTTTTGCTTTAAAGATTTGGAGACACTACTTGTATGGGGTGCATGTTGATGTGTTCACTGATCACAAGAGTTTGCAATATGTTTTCACCAAGAGAGATCTCAACTTGAGGCAAAAGAGGTGGTTAAAGCTCCTAAAGGATTACGACATGAGTGTTCTATATCATTCGGGCAAGGCCAATGATATGAACGACGTGTTCAGCAGGCTAACAATGGGGAGTGTGGCTCACGTTGGGGAAGAAAGGAAGGAGTTGACAAGAGATGTTCACCGGTTTGCTAGGTTGGGTGTCAAGTTGGCTGATGCAAGCGATGGTGGTGTTCGGGTTCAGAATGGGGCAGAATCTTCGTGGTGAATGATGTAAAGGCTAAGCAAGATTTGGACTCCTCATTTCTTGAATTGAAGAAGTTCGTCGCTGAAAAGGAGATTGAGCTGTTCTCCCAAGGCGGAGATGGTGTACTTCGATACCAAGATCGGCTTTGTGTCCCGGATGTGGATGACCTCAGAAGGGTGATTATGAGTGAGGCTCACAACTCTCCTTATTCTATTCACTCGAGGTCTACCAAAATGCATCAGGATTTGAAAGAAATGTATTGATGGAATGGTATGAAGAAGGATATGGCCAATTTTGTGTCTGAATGCCCGAGTTGTTAGCAAGTGAAAGTAGAGCACAAAAGGCCTGGTGGTTTGGCCCAAGACATTGAAATTACCACATGGAAATGGGAAGATGTTAACATGAATTTTGTAGTTTGATTGCCTCGAACCCGAAGGCAATTTGATTCCATTTGGGTTGTTGTGGATCAAATGATGAAGTCGGCTCATTTTCTGCCGATTAAGACTACTTTTGTTGCCGAAGATTATGCAGCGTGCTATATCCAAGAGTTGGTGAGGTTGCATGGTTTACCTAGGTCTATTATATCGGATAGAGGTACCCAGATCACTTCCCACTTTTGGAGGTCTTTTCAGAAGGGGCTTGGGACTTAGATTAAGTTGAGCACCAGTTTTCACCCTCAAACCGATGGCCAAGTGGAGAGAATTATTCAAACCTTGGAGGATATGTTTAGGGCTTGCATGTTGGAGTTTAAGGGAAATTGGCATGATCATCTTCCATTCATTGAGTCTACCTATAATAATAGCTTCCATGCTAGCATTAGTATGGCGTCTTTTGAATCTTTGTATGGGAGAAGGTCTAGATCACCGATGGGGTGGTTGAGTTGGGAGAGATGGCTCTAGTTGGCCCGAATTTTGTAATGGATGCCATGGAGAAATTGAAAGTGATTAGGGAGAGATTGAAAGCAGCCCAAAGTCGTCAAAAGTCCTATTCGGATGTTAGGAGGAGGGACCTTGAATTTTATTTTGGTGATTGGGTGTATGTGAAAGTTTCGCTTATGAAGGGTGTGATGTGTTTTGGGAAGAAGGGCAAGCTAAGCTCCCGGTATGTTGGCCCTTACGAAATTGTGGAGCGGATTGGAGGTGTGGCTTATAGGGTGAAGCTACCTCTGGAGTTGAGTTCTATTCATTCGGCCTTCCATGTGTCTACGTTGAGGAAGCTAATTGGTGATCCTAGAACCATTGTGCCTTTGGATGGAATACAGATTGAGAAAAACTTGTCTTATGAGGAAGTTCTGGTGGAAATCTTTAATAGGCAAGTAAAGCGACTTCCTAACAAGGATGTGGCTTCGGTGAAGGTACTTTGGAGAAATCAACAAGTGGAGAGTCCTACTTGGGAGGCGGAGCTGGACATGGTGAAGCGATGCCCTCATCTATTTCAATCTACTCAAGCTTAAGGTACTAGGAATCTTCCTTTTCTAATGGTGCCCTTTTCTTGCCTTCTTGAGTCTCATGGCAGGACATGCATACATGTGCACAAAAAGGATTTTTATAATTGCTTTGAGTGACTTGGATACAATTTTAATATGAGCTTAAAGGTCTTGAACTATGGACTTGCATAATGCTTTTGGTACAAACTTTTGGTAATGAATTATGCATTGTATCTTGTGTGGTATGTTTCTTGCTCAACTTCAAGCCTTTCAAGCCTTAAACTTTTGCACATTCGGGGACGAATGTTCCTAAGGGGGAGATGATGTAAGGAATATTGACTAAATGTCCTGGAATTTTCCCTAGGGAATTGCCAGGCATCACTCCACGGAGGAGCCCGCACAGCCCATGTGAAGCCACACGGACCGTGTGGCCTCCCATGGAGTGACACTTAGGTCGGTTCACGGTTATAGGCAAACATTGGGTCCCAAAGGAAATTTTCCAAGTGAAGGCACAGGGCGCTCGCACTGTCCGTGTGACGCCACACGGTTTGTGTGGCCTTCCATGTGACTTACTATGTAGAAAATTTTCTAAGTACAAAATTACCATCTCGTAACTTTGCCGTGCAAGAATTATTTCAAGTACCTTTACAGGGTTAATGTCACAGCTCGTGTGACATTAGATGGTCCGTGAAGTCGTCCGTATGATACCACTTAGTTCCATAAATATTTCCCTCTGCGAGACTCTAAGTGTTGGGTCACGATCGCTGTTCATGGTCCATGCGATGTTACACGGACCATGTAGCGTGTTGTGTGACCCAAACGAACCAAATTTAGGTCCGTTTCATTAATGACACTTATATAATTCCGATTTGTTGTAATTAAGAATTAGGACTTTTTACCTATCCGAAACCCCTAACTCAGCTGAGAACCCCTCCACTCTTCATTTATTTACCTAAACAACTATAATCCTCTCAAGTTCACCTCCCTATTTTCCCCCGATTCTCCCTTTTCAAGGATTCAAGCTAGGGTTCCAATTAAAGTCAATTCAAGCCCTATTTCTGCTTCTCCAATCAAGGTATGTGGGATTGATTCTTGGTCCCTTTCAACCAAGAAGAACCAAAATCACTTTCAAGCTATTTCATGAATTTTAGTCACTTTAAATGTGGGTTATCATTATTCGATTTTATCAAATTCAATTGATGCATGGGTTGTACATTACTCATGATTTTAAATTATTTTAAGCCCTATTATGATGATTTACATTGAGTTATGAAATTATGATCATGCATGTCCCCTTTAAATTTGATTTATGCATGGGTGACTATTACTATGATTCAGATGTTGATTTAATTATGGATTATTCAATTTCATATTATGATGTCGATTTTAACTTGAATCTATGTTACCCATGCTATCCTCACATTTATGTATTGCATTACATTCATGAGCATTGATATGTGGAAATTATGAAGTGGGTTAAGCCCAATTATGTTTTATGACATGATAAAGATTTAGTTTTGGTAGGGAATTGGTTATGACAAAAAGGTGATCACCGGTATGTCTATGAATATGGCTCTATGAGCATTATGGGTGCTTGCACCATCTCGTACATGTGTCGATGAGCTATTCCTTGCATGAGCATTATGATTATGGTCTTATGGTTTTGGCATTTGAGCCTATACATGCATTGAATGTTTTGAAACGAATATGGAACCTCTTGAAGCACGTATTTATATATATAAGTATTCATATGGGATGTTGTTGACTTAACACTGATGGATTTGGTGCGTCAGGGATATCCCTAAGGTCCCTCTCTCTTTCCTTGAACTATTTTTCCAACATAGGAACGATCTCCATTACCGAAAAGACCGGGTCGTAAGGAATGGATATTCATCTATTATGTTTATGCTATGATATGATATGTGTAGGGAAATCCTTTTGAAAAGCGTGGTCGTAAGGAAGGTGACCATCCACCAAAAAGCGTGGTCGTAAGGTGTGATGTAGATTACCTTTGGTAAGTAATCTTCTCCATACCAGTGGGAGGTCCCAATTGGTCTAATTCATGCAATAGCTCACATGGATTTGGTTTGTCGATTATAGTCCATTCCCGTTATGTAGGAGCATTATCGCATAGCATGCATCACGGATTTCATGGCATCTTGTATACTACCTTTCGTTGGATATATGATTCTTTCTATATTATGTGCCCTTTCCATCTAACATTCAAATGCAGCTTGATAAGTCATATGCATTGCATGCCCCGATACTTAGTATATTCAAACGTACTAACACATACTCTATGCCTACATGATTTTACCATGTAGGGACTGAGCACTTTGAATACTAGCCTGTTGACAAATATTCCGTTCTTGGAGTATTATGGTGAGTCTTGTCTTCCGAGGGCGAGCCAACTATCTTCTTATTTGTTATTTACGGATGTTTCTTTTTATTGAGGGTGAGCCCGAAATTTTTTCTTGCCCCCCGTTCCTTTGACTAGAGGCAATGTTGGGCACTATGTAAATTCTCTTCGGATTTGTTTGTTATGGCTATTGTATTGATTTCGTATTCCTTATGTGATTCCGGAATTTAGACTTGGCTATAATTGTGTCTGATTGTATGCAAATCTTGAACCAATGATGTGGTTATGGATACTTGAGGCTTGTTTTGTGGCTCTTGGGTCCCCAATCACCACGTCACATCTAGGCTCCGACCATGGGTCGTGACACGAAACCTCATAGTATTCATTTATGGAGCGAACCCTCATAATATTCGCTTAGGACACGAACCCTCATAATATTCATTTAGGGAACGAATCCTCGTAATATTCTCTTAGGGAGCGGACCCTCATAATATTTGCTTAGGGAGTGAACCCTCACAATTTTTGTTTAGGGAGCGAACCCTCATAATAATCGTTTAGGGCATGAACCGTCATAATATTTCTTTAAGGAGCAAACCCTCATAATATTCATTTAGGATATGAACCCTCCATAATATTCGTTTAGCGCATGGACCCTCATAATATTCGTTTAGGGAGCAAACCCTCATAATAGTCATTTAGGGCACAAACCCTCATAATATTCGTTTAGGGTGCGAACCCTCATAATATTCATTTAGGGAGAGAACCTCATAATATTCCTTTAGGACACGAACCCTCATAATATTTGTTTAGGATACGAGCCCTCATAATATTCACTCATATCTTTATAGGGCTTGATAGCTCCCATTTTTATTTTTCATAAAGCATAAAATCTGATTTCATTCAAAAATAGAATATTTGTTTTTTTTCCTTTTTTTAATTTGTTTTATTATTTTTTGTTTTTGTTTAATATGATGTGAGTCAAACAAAGTAACCCACAAAATATTTTTTCGCACAAACTGGGACAAAAATTTTTGTTTTGTTATGGTTGTCTTTGATTGTAGGCGGGTCCTTCTGCGACCACAAATTTGGATTTCAATAATGAAATAACATTTGTCCGATTTGAGAAGTGAAGAATGACATTAAGAGTCGGTTCGCACCCATGTAGCAGCTTAATCTTTGAAGATTCAGCTTCCCAACTTCAATTCAGGAAACAAGTGTTCACGAATAGTGTACTAACTTTCTCCTGGAGAGGCATCAACAACTCAATGAAGATGCAAAGGAAGACTTGAAAGAAAAAGAGGGATGAGACAAATAGAATATAATAGATCTTGTTTGTTTCCTTTCAGTTTTATTATCTTCAATGTAACAATAGGAATAACGGACCGGGATCTCGATAGGTGAAAACTCAACTCTCTAATCCATCCATCCATCCATCGTTGCACCTTTTTGAACTACAAGTGACCTGATTCTCTTATAACCTGAGATACGTAGACTACCCAAAGCCAGGGCTCGGTCACTCTTGCTTGTTCTTTATTTGTTTTGCTTTTTCCTACCTTTTGATAATGGTTTGGACAAAAATTAGGCAAGTTCACTTCTTTGCTTGAAAACTCTTCATGTTCTCAAGCAAAGAGGGGCATTTTGTTAGCACATAATTTTTGACAAACCTTAAGTTATTTACTTTTAAGTATTTAAAATATTTATTTTTGAATCTAAATTAGATACTTTTATCTTATTTAGAATAATTTGAAAACAACAAAAATAGAGTCATATTTTAACGTAAGTTTTGTTCTAAAGAAGAGAAAATTTATAAAAAATATATATGTTTTTTGTTTTAATTTTTTATTCTAATAAATAATCCAGTATTGTTATTACTTATTTAATTATATTTTCGTTTTAACTAGTTAACTTTCTATATCTTAGTAATTTTAAATAGTTTTCCAATATTTTTATATATTTTTCTTTCAAAATAAAAACAAAAATAAATAAAATAAATAAAGTTAAAAAAACTACCCATTAATTCCAACTCTTCCCCTACTCACCTAAACTACCCCACAATGCCCCCACACAAAACCCATTACTCCCTCACATTTTCCTCCATATACAAGACATTCTACACACATGGTTAAAAAAAATCCTACACCACATTCTTTCCTTTTTCCCACATATAGAAACACACCTAGAAAAAATACTACATTTCTTTTTCACACACACTTCATACACACAAGGAAAAAAAACCTGCACAAAACTAGAAAAAGAATCCTCAAAACACACCTAGAAAAAAGTACTACATTTTATCCTTCACACACATCTTATACACTCCAAGAAAAAGTCTCTACAAAAACATGCACATATAAAGAAAAATCTTTCAAATAACGCAACTAGAAAAAGAGAGAGTTTGAGGTTTGCTTTCACAGTTTCGGGTTCGTGGTTCCTATTGTGACCTATTCTTTGTAAATTAATTTTCGTAAGAGGTAACATTTAATCTTTCTTGTGTAGTTTAATGTGATTGCAATACATTGGAGTTATAAGATTTTATTTGTATTTAACCCATTAATATTTTTTGATGTGGTAATATGAAGTATATATGTTCAAAACTTTCATCTCAACTTCATGCCCATATCTTTTATATTGTTTAAATATAGTCTAAAATTATTATAACAGCCCGTAGTTTATTTCATGTTTAAACAATCAAATATTTTTTCCATGTTTAAGTAAATATCTTGTCCAAGTCTATATTTATTTTCATATTTTAATTATCTATGATGATTTATGACTTAATAAATTAAAAAGATAAGAATAATTGATGACAAGGATCATGTCATTATGTTAAATATTGATTTCAATTAGTAGGTTCTATTTTTTGATTATAATGACTAAAATAAAGAAAAGAAAAATTTTAGGTGCACATGATTCCTAACATGCTTATACTTGTGCAAACTTTATATGGGAAAAATATATTTTTGTGTTCTAACAAATATTTTACTCACTTTTTCTTAGGAAAGAAATAAAAAAAATGTAATTTTTTAAAAGAATAATCTTACTTGAGTGATCAACTCAAATTCTTGATTTATACTTTTAGTTAATCACAATGATCAACTTTAAATTTAAAAATATAAGAATTAAAATCCTTCGTAACAAAACAACATACCCAGTGGAATCCCACAAGTGGGGTCTAGGGAAGAATTAAATTCCTTCGGCTTTGTAAAAAGAATTCAAATTTGAAATAATTTTTTACAACTGAATTTCTTTAAATTGAATCGTTAAAAGCATGATTAGGCCGAAAATAATAGGCAAATTTTACGATTTGAAAAGGATTACACAAATTTTAGGTGTGACATATAAAACAATAATTTGTGGCAAGGTTGGAAAGTGTTCCTACCAATTCACCACATACTAATGAAATAAGACAGACTTAAATGAGTTCGAAAAAAATTAAAGAAGGCAGGTAAATGACATTTTTGAAAACTTATAAATACAATAGGTTCAAAATTATGTTAAGTCATAAACTAGCCAATAAAACGACCATGCTAGAACCACGGGACTCGAGGGGTGCCTAACACCTTCCCCTCGGTCAACAGAATTTCTTATCCGATCTTTGTTTTCATAGACCGAAAAAAATAAGGAGTCATTTCCTTTTGTTTAGGGATTTAGATTAGGTGACTTGGAACACCAAAAACCAATTCCAAGTGGTGACTCTGAATAAATCAAACAATCCCTTTTTTCAAAATGTCGCTTTAATTGGAAAAACTCTATTTTGGAAACACCATGCGGGGGAAAAATAGGGGTGTGACAGCGACCGCCTAAAGTTGTAGCACTTAAAACCCTAACAGGAAGGTGATGTGATGGGTACTTTTGTGAATCACTGAATTGAATTAGTGGAGTGAAAAGCCATCTCCTAATTATGAAGAAGAGGAAGCCTAGTGAAGATATACAGAAAAACGATCAAGTGCATATTCAGTGTATCGCCAGAGTGCTCGACAATGGTCTTCCTTGACCGCTGAATAGCATTTCATAATATAAACATTCACACATTTTCATGGAGTACATAAACAATTTAGAAAGGACATTGTACATATCATACCAGAATATATTCTTCTTCTTAGTTTTTAGAGAGTAGAACATAAAACTTTCCTCTTAGAGAACAAGGGTAGATGAGGTTTTCAAGCTTTTGAGAAACAAAGTTAGCGTGGATTAGCTGGTGATAATCAACTAATTTCTATTTGATCTTGTTACCCATGAATGCAGTTGCTATATTTGGTATCAAATCTTTATTTTCTAGCCCGTGTGGCTAAAACCCCCATGTTGGGGGTGTGCTATTGATTGGATTTTTATTTATCTATTGGATCTTTGATATTTTGACATATTTGTAGTTTATTTTAGTGAATTTATATCCATTCCTATGTTTAATCTATAATTTAAAGGTTGCAATATTGGTATTTACTTTAGATCTCTAATTGTTGCCTTAGCCGGAACAATTAGGGTGTGGAATGGATACAATGGAAGAAAACCTCTTGGGGTTTCAGTTGAAGTCCACAACTATGGATAAAATGGCCAAGATATTAAGGATTTTACTGATACTTCTTAGGCCAAGCGTGTGCTTGGTGGTCCGTGTATGATTTCTTTGTTGATTCATACGAAACACCCTTGTATCTTAACTGATATGGGTTACAAGAAATCTAGCCTATTCATTCAATATCAACTCATTTAGTCAAATATTTAGACCCAACTGGTAGATCGATTGACATATTTGCACATACCATCATCTTTTCTTAATTTGCATTTAAATCATAAATTAGATATCATGTAGTTCAATATTGCAACCCCTAGATCCTACAATTGCTTAGTTCAACGAGTCACTTCTATCTTGAACTATGATTCCTTGTAGGATTGTCCTCAACGTCTCAGTTGGGTTATTATGTTGATGATGACCACCCCTACTTCCTTTGAGTAGCCGGGTTGAGTGACATTAAAAATGGCTCTGTTGCCACAGAATCAGTGAGTTCTTAATTGAAGTATTTTTTGAGCTTTGTTCCTGTAGTTAGAGTTATTTTTATTGTTTTTTTGGTTGTTTTTGGTATTGAAAAATAGGTGTTAAAATGGAAGACGATGAGAGTGCCCATGGTTGAATGCTGGAGATATGAATGATATGCAAGGTGTTAATTTGGACCAAGCGGGAAGTACAAGTGCTATCCTACTACCCCTGTTGGTCGGAGGAGTTAATTTTCACATAACAAGTATTATATTGCAATTCCTCTAGCTAAAAGGATTGTTCAGAGGACTTGTCTATGAAGATTCCTATGAACCCCTAAGAAACTTTGTTGATATATGTATCCCATTCAATTTCTGGGGAGTGACCTTAGAGTCCATTTGACTTAGACTATTTCCTTTTTCCATCACTGGAGATGCAGTGAGGTAGCTAACTGAGCTACCTCGTGATTTGATTACTTCATGGGTGGAGCTATGAAATGTACTTCAAGGCGGCCACTGCGACGTTTCCGTCACGACAGCTTAGCCAACGACACGTGCCCTTGGGGGCCGGAGGCCCCTACTGCGGGTCGGCAAGCGGACGGCGGGCGCATGTGTCGCTTCTAGCCCGGATTCTGACTTAGAGTCATTCAGTCATAATCCAACACACGATAGCTTCGTGCCACTGTATTTTTAACCAAGCGCGATGACCAATTGTGTGAATCAATGGTTCTTCTCATACTAGGTTTAATTACTATTGCGACACTGTTATCAGTAGGGTAAAACTAACCTATCTCACGATGGTCTAAACCCAGCTCACATTCCCTATTGGTGATTGAACAATCCAACACTTGGTGAATTCTGCTTTACAATGATAGGAAGAGCCGACATCGAAGGATGAAAAAACAACGTCGCTATGAACGCATGGATGCCACAAGCTAGTTATCCCTGTGGTAATTTTTCTGACACCTCTAGCTTTGAATTCCGAAGGTCTAAAGGATCGTTAGGCCACGCTTTTATGTTTCGTATTCGTATTGGAAATCAGAATTAAATGAGCTTTTACTCTTCTATTCCACACGAGATTTCTGTTCTCGTTGAGCTCATCTTAAGACACCTACGTTATCTTTTAACAAATGTGTCGCCCCAGCCAAACTCTCCACCTGACAATATCTTCCGCCCAGATCGATCCGCAGAGCGAGCCTTGGGTCCAAAAAGAGGGGCAGTGCGCCGCTTTCGATTCACGGAATAAGTAAAATAACATTTAAAGTAAGAAGTATTGAGACTTCAAGCAGCTAGAAAGTGAGTTATTGCATGAAACATAGCTCCAATTTTGAAAACTCTTACTTAAATGTCATAACCATGGAGTTCTGGACCATATGCTTTTGCAACACTTCTATGTAAGCCTCAACACGATTAACAAAGGAGTAGTAGATCAGTTGATGAGAGGAGGACAAATGACATAAACATTCACTGAAGCTTGTGAGCTCCTAGATATCATGACAAATATTAAACGAGCATGGTACACAAGAGGCGATATGGTACCTTAAGGGAACATAGGTCCATCCAAGGAGAGACTTGCTAAGGATTAAGAGAGAGATGAGAACATGGCTAAAATGCTAACTCAACTTGATCTACTGACTAAGCATATCATAGGAGGAAATTGTAAAAATGTGGATGGTAGGGAAGCTATTAGAGATGTGATTTTTGATGGTGAACTATTTGAAGGTGGTTAAAACAAGAGATATACTATATGGGAAACCAACTGGTGGATTCTTGGTCGGCTTTTCCAAGGTCACATGATAATCAAGGTTGGAACAAGAACACTGCATGGCAAGATTATGCATGGGCTGACCAACCTCAAGTTAGGGGTTGGAGGAATTGTGAAGGAGATTGGTATTCACCACTCATGATAGGGTGAAAGTTGCTGACCTTATGGTGATTCAAGAGAATCTTCGGACTGAAGATATGCTCACCTGAATCTCGAGCAAGGTGGAAACCTCTGATAAAGTCTAAAAGGAGATGAAGTCTGACTTTTCTTTGTTGAGTCAAATAGTGATGTCATATTTGAGGTCTATTAAACATATAGAAACTCAGCTTTGAAATATATTGGCTCATCTAAATTAGCGTCCAAAAGGATCTTTGCCTAGTGACATGGTGGCAGATCCCAAGTGTAATGACCGACAATGCTTAGCCATTATTACTTTTAGTGGCAAAATGGTAGAAGGCACAAAGCCATCATTTGTTTTTGAAGAAGGCCCGAATGAAGTGGGAGAAATAGAAGGTGTAATTACTGTTGAAGTGGATGAGTATGAAGCTCATGTTGAAGACGGTGATGCTCTTGGAAATTGCGAGAGTAATAAACAAGAGAAGAGTAGGGATGATGTTGTGAATGTAAAGAAAGTATTCCACAAATATTCAAGTTTAGCTGTGAGGTTGGAAGCACCTTAAGTCAAGGTTGATTCTCCTTTTCCTCAGAAAGAAGAAAAAGGAGGATGCAAAGTTTCACAAAATTCCTCTCTATGTTCAACTCATTGTTGATAAATGTTCCACTTATGGAATCATTGATGTAAATGCTAGGTTATGGTAGATTCATGAAGGAGTTGATCACGAAGAAGCGAACTCTTGAGTATGAGACAATTGAAGTGTCTCACAATTATAGTGCAATCTTAACACAAAAGTTGGTGGTGAAGAAAGAAGAACCAGGTGCATTCACTGTTCCATGCACCATTGGAGCCTCAAAGTTCAATGAGGAACTATGTGGATTGGGATCAAGTATAAACCTCATGCTCCTTGCCATATTTGAAGAATTGGGGCTGGAGACCCCTTCACCGACAACAATGTAGTTGCTTATGGCTGATCATTCCATTAAATGACTAGTTGAGATTTTACATGATGTGTTGGTGAAGGTGGACAAATTCATTCTTCCTACTGATTTTGTGATCTTAGATTATGAGGTGGATACTGACATGCCAATTATCTTTGGTAGGCCGTTATAGCTATCGAAAGAGGTTTTGTGGATGTAGACAATGGAGATCTTATGTTTAGAGTGAATGATAAGGAAGTGGTGTTCAATATATATAAAACTCTAAAGCCGAGAGATGATCTCAAAGTATTTTCAGTGGTGAGCCAATCCGCGGTGACTTGATGAAGTAGAGGAACTATATCGTGCCACGATGTTAACGAAGGTTCTGCGTGGGAGGAAACTTAAGGTGAGTAGTTACTACTTTTAGTCTTAAATAATGGGTGTTGATTTGTGCATGGTTGAAAAATAGAAAAGTTTGTGTACAGAGCTGAGTGGGCGATCACTCGAACCATTCGACGTATCGCCGAGTCAAAACGATGAACATTAGTTTGACTGCCTTTCTAGAAACCTGGTGACTCTTGAGGTGCAGTTGAATTTCTCGAACTAAATGGCAACTTGGTGAATTGCCGAGACCAAAGAGCGATAGTCGATTTCATCTCCTTTCAAGGCTGGAAGAAAGGTATGCATACTGTTAAAAAAGGTGGTCCCTAGAACACTTGGTGTAGCGTTGAATGTGCTAGGTGGTGTGGTTCGGTATCGCTGAACATGCAAGGCTGACTGACCTACTTAAGGCTTTTCAAATGCCTTGGTCATTTCAGTTTCCACCTTCCCTTCTTTTCACTACTTTTGCATGCCCAAACCCTCTTTTTTCTTTGAAAAATCTCACAAAGAAGTTGAGAATATTCATCACTAAAGCATCTTGGAGGATTCTCATTGTGTCTCACCATCGAAGAAATATGTTTTTTGGTCTTGTTTTAGTTCTTTTAGAAGAATGCCATTGATAATAAGGTTGATCAGGGTTTGTGAATGTTATAATCATGCTTTATTGCTTGAAATCTTATTGAGAATTGTGCGGGTAGATCTTTATGGTGTTGCTAAAAACCCTATATTTCATGAATGAGTGATTTATTGAGGGTTTTAATTCCCCTTAAAATGTGTTGAAATTAGTGGTGTCTATGAACTGGGCTATGTTTATGAATGAGTAATTTGTTGACCAATTGTGGAATGTTTGTGGATGTTTTCTCAATTTCATAGTTGTCATTATGTTTGAATGCTTTCACTTGAGAAACTGCCATGATCATGAGAATGCTTGATTAAAAATACTTGGTTGTTTGGATTGATTGTTCTTCTGGGCTATGGGTGAAGTCTGAGTAACCCTTAAACTCCTTTAAGTGACATTAACTTTCCCGATGATGGATTGGGTGATGTCATCTCAAGGTTAGGTCGTCACTTGATTGAGTGTATAGCCATGGAAATGATGTGATTGTGATAATCGATAGCTGAGTATGCATTGATGTGTGATTGTGTGACTCTCGTCCATGTTGTTGGTGTAAAGTTTTTAAACTTTTAAGTGGATGGATGAAGGGCTATGCCAGTAACCTTTGATGATAATTGTTTTGACCATATAAGTGAACTTGGCAATGCGCCTAATTGTCACACACACTGCCTTATTTGACTGATCGTCATTATTTGATTGCTACAACTTTTTGCAATGGATATTTTCATTACCAAATCAATTCGACATATCGCTAAATGTGAACGAGTGTCGCCAAAAGTAGTGGTAGCGTATAGTTGGAAAACTGTGCAAAAACGCGACGGTCTATTTTGACCGAAGAATCAAGTTGGCGCATTGTCGAGTATGTTCTGTGGTCAAACAATCCTCTCTACCCTGAATGATTCTCTTATAATCAAATTTTGCACCTAATTGTTTAATAACTTCCGTTCCCACTACGTTGGAGTATGTCTTGCAGGATGACCAAGCAGAAGCACATTCTAGCTAAGTATACAAGACCATTACCTTTGCTAGCAGAGTCTAGCCCGAAGAGACACAAAAATGAATCCAGGACTAAGGCCATACATGATTCCTTATCAAAGTCTTCATAGAGAACCCAGGACTCTCCAACTCCGAGATTTCTTAAAAGGCTCAGGGCTAAAAGGCATAGGAAAATTTTGGAAGAGAAGTGGTTATCAACTGAGGGAGTAATTGATAAGTACTCGGAGGTTTGGGAAGTCCTTAAATCCCATAATTTCCAAAACTTCACCGAACCTAGAGATCCATACATGTCCAGTCTTATTCAAAGTTCTATGAAGCTTATGGCTAAGCCTTTCCTATTAGCAAAAGTAGAGTGCCAATGGTGCTAAAACCTCTAGATACTGTAGAGGTTAGGGGTGTGCAAGTCCCATGTGGCGAGTCTGAAATTAATGATACCCTAGGCTAAACATTCTAGAGCTGGAGCTACTTGAATAATTTGATGCAGCTCCAGACTTTTGAAGACATTAAAGCATGGTTGGCCTCGTTGATTGTAATCCCAACTCCCTCGTAGTTGAAGGTGGGAGAAATTATTGAGAAAATGGAGATGAAAACCAGCGTGGTTCTAGTATAGATTCATTAGTAGTAATTTAATGCCTTCCCAAAGTGAGTCAATACTTCGATATGCCAAAGTTGCGTGCGTTGGTTGTATTATGGATCAAAAAGAGTTGAATCTTGTGTCAATCATCGCTCTAGAAATCCTCACCAGGGAAAAAAAATAGCAAACCTCTCTGCCTTTCCCAAGCCTCATCACAACTGTGTATGTAAGCCATGGTATTTAGGAACAAAAAGACTAATGTGCAGGTAACTCCATTGACATTCACTGACATTAGGCTGATTGAGGTTGAGTTTTTTAAAGATGAGGAGGACACGGCAAGAAGGAAGCTGACTCCCAAGATGTTGATAGTTGATATTGAGGCCCTTGAGTTTGGCACTACAAAGTTATGCACTGAGATAGGTATAACTTCTCCTTCCCCTGCTTTACACTCATTTTCTGCTCATATTCCATTTGCTGAGGCACAAACAGAGGCACAAGCCACATATGACTAATTCCTACTCACTAAGGCCACCATCATTGGGCAAAGTAGCTGATCTTCAAGCCACGACACTTGAGTCATCTATGCCTAAGCTAGTTGAGGAAGCCATAGCGAATGCTCGGAGGGCATATGTTAAGGATGAGGCAAAGAATAAATGGAGGACCACTAACTAAGGATGGATAAACATGAATTGATGATTGATGACCATGGGAATGAGTTGGGAAGCTTGACAAATAGATTGGTAGCAGTTGAAAAGGCAGCTTGTGGAAATGCAAACACATCGGCTTTAAAAGCTAATCTTGATTCTTTGAAGAAGGAGGTGGCAGCCCTCCAGTCCACAGGCTTGAGTACTTTCATTGATGGGCTAGAAGATCCACTCAAAGTTGATGTGGCTATGGCCTCCAGTGATGAACTGAACATGAATATTCTAGGTGATTGCATTGAAGAGACCCAAGAGGTGAGTACCCCGAAGACAGATGAGTAGACAATGTGAGCTGAGCCTAGCCATGAGGACTGTGAGAAGCTAGCTTGGGTGGAGAGCCGACATTGTTAAAGAAAAATCTTTCTTAGACAAGTCCATGATAGGCACATCCAGTGTGAGTGAGCCTGAGCCCATAAGACCTTTGATTTATCTCGAGAGTGCACTAGTAGATGAGGGAATTGATGCCCCTATAATTACTTCTCCAGTCCAGCCACCACCATTGCAGGATTGATCTAACAGGGGGATTCTCATACTTACTTCTTTCTCTAATGCTTAATCTCTATTGTCCCTTGCACATTGAGCACAATTTTTAATTTTTATGAGGGGTGAGCATGCAGAGTTCCCTATCTTTCGGATGATTAATAATTTATGTTTTGTTATGAATGGGATGAGACTATGGTGTTTAGTTTGATGTTTGATGTGTTGATGGATGTTGAGATTATTTTAATTTGGGTTTTAATAGAGTTGTATTTATTTTGCTATTTTTACTTTTCTTTCTTCTTTTTTAGTTGAATGGATGAATGATTGCAAATGTTGTCCTCGAATTTTGGCAAATCCTGTGCATATATGACAAGCCATTCTAATGTTAATATTGTGTCTCTAGTCCTTAGCAATCTAAGTATGGACAAGCAGCCTGTACTCACTCACCAACTAGTCTTTTCTTGATAAATCAATCCATGCATGGATTTGAGGTATCTTGAGTTGACTATGTGAGCAATTGAGCTTGGATATGCAATGATAAAAAAATTTCAAGTATGTTGTCATTGTTTAAATGCGAATCCATTTTGCCAATGTGAGATTTGGAATTTTTTTGAAATGCATGTTTTGCAATGTCTAGAACTTGACTGGTTTGTTTTGAAGAGTAACTTGGTTGATACCGGATTAGAAGAGGACATTTGGCCTTCTTTAGCTCCACTAAGCCCATTTGAGCATAGTGACATCCTTTGACAATGAAATGAATCCTTAGTGAAGCCCTTTTGAGCCTTGTTCTTTTCTTTGGTAATCATGTAACCTTGACTAATGTTTGTGAAAGAAAATTCCTTCTTCTTCCCTATCGATCCCTCCTTGAGCTTAAAATACTGAGCAGTGGCCAAAGGCTATGTCAGGGGTGTTAGTAGAAAGAAGAGGGTGTCTCCCATGAAAGAGTCCAAAAACAGACAAAAATGAAAGAAAGAAAGTGAGGAGTCCCAGAAATGAATGAAAGAGAAAGTTGAAACACAAAAGTGCTTGAAAATTGAGGACTCTCCAAAAATTGTGAGAAAGAGTGAAAAGAGGGGAGACACTTAGGATGATAACTCAAAAGAAAAAGAGATGTCAAAAAGGAGAAAAATAGAGGAGGACCAAGAAACCTTTGAGCCAGAAAAGAACATATAGAGTTTAAGGAGGGATGAGTCACTACTGTCCATATGTGATCTTACTTAACCTTAATCCTGCATTACAATCCTAGCAAAGTTCTTTGGGATCTTAGTCTGGAAGAAAATCAAGTGAACTCGGATTGACAATAAGGGCAAGCCTCTACATTAAAACTTACATGTTATTTCTCATTTGGGAGAGTAAGAGTTGAAGAGATCCTTTGAAAGTAATGTCATAATCTTGTGTGTTCAGGATCTTCTATGGTGTGAGGGTAAATGGTGATGCCTTTAAGCAGTGATCAACACCTACATGAACAATTATGAGAGTAGCCATATTTTGATTACTCCTTAGTCCTCTCTTGAGGCATTAATGTCGCGTAAATCGTTTGTGGAAGTTCATAAAGGGATGAAAAAGATGGAAACGTATGTGTTGCTCCTAGTGGCCCTGTTTGCAAGCTTTGAAATTGGATGAATTGATGTTTTATTTGCTTGAGGGCAGCCAAAGGCTTAAGTTAGGGGTGTTGATGAGTCTATATTTCAGACTTATTTTGGGGCTAGCTTGCGTAGAAACATTGTTCTTAATGTGCTATTATTTCAAATCTCCAACGAATATGCATTCCTATGTTTAATCTATAATTTAAAGGTTGCAAACTTGGAGTTTACTTTAGATATCTAATTGTTTCCTTAGCCAAAATGATTAGGGTGTAGAACAGATATAGTGGCTGTAAACCTCTTGGGGTTTCAATTGAAGTCCATAGTGGAATTGATATGATGACTAGAAACCTCATGGGGTTTTAGTCGAAATCCATAACTATGGATTCAATGGCCAAGGTATTAGGGGTTTTGCTGAGACATCTTAGGCCAAGTATGTCCTCGACGATCTGCGTATGATTTCGTAGGTGAATCGTATGAAACACTCTTGTATCATAACTGAACAAGGATTACAAGAAACCTAGACTATTCACTCATTATCAGCTTGTTTAGTCAAATATTTAGACCCTACTGGTAGATCGATTCCCATATTTTGCACATCCACAACATCTTCCTTTATTTGTTGATTAAATATTAGTTACATATCGTGTATTTCAAGCCTTACTTTCAATTATTGCAATGATCCTGCAATTGCTTAGTCCAATGAGTCACTTCTATCATAAACTATGATTTCCCGTGGGATTTGACCCCAACCTCTTAGTTGGGCTATTATGCTGATGACAACTGCCCCTGCTTCCTTTGAGTAGCAAAGTTGAGTGATATCACTAGCTTGGTTGGTCATCACTTGGGAAAGCATGGCAAAGGCAGTCCAGAATTCACCACTTAGGCTCTTGAAGGACATGGTCCTTATTGTTCGGGACCTATCTTGGTAGAGGGGCTCTTCGTGGAGGCATCTTTTATAAGGCATCAGGGATATCATAAAAGTTTGAAAGTCTAAATACATTTCTAAAGCACGACATTAGAAATTAAGAAGTGAGAAAAGTCCTGAAACGATATCATAGCCTCCTACTCATAAGTATGGTGCACTTTACACCCATGTATAGGCCTCTACTCGACTGATGTGTTGTAAAAATACAACACTTTTAATGCTTAAAACTTGGAATATGTGTATTCTCAATGATATGTTAGTAGATTTGATGTGTTTTTGTGTTTATTTTGCAAGATTATAGGGTTGGCACAATTTTTACGGGTCATGGAGAATTCTATGCGCCGTAGATATAGCTTCATATACAATCCCAGTGAAGGGTGATTTTCACAAATTAAGTATACGAACATGCAGACGAGTCGTAGACTTAGTGTTGTTGTACCTTGAGGATCAAAAAGTGGGGAGTTGCTAAAAAGTGATCAGACAAAACCCCCTAGAGGACATAGAACTTCATACGGGTCATAGAAGTGTGTCATAGAAGGCAGCCCAAGATTTAAAGAAGCAATCCACGAAAGCCCGACTATAGGCCATAAAACATTATACTGCCTGTAGAAGCTCATGTAGAGTGTGCTGACCTAGTTCTCCTAATCTATTTTGGTTTTGTATTTGAAAGACTATAAATAGGTTTTTCAGGTTATTTTTGATAAGGAACGTGACATAAAAGTAGAGAACAATAGAGAGCTTGAGGGAAACACTTGTAAAACTTTATTTTATCTTTTAATTTCAATCTTGTTATTCTTGGTGAAGAATTTGGATTCCTTGTTCTTAATTCTCTTGTGTAATTTCTCAATTATGTTATTCAAATTCATAAGTCTTGCATCTATAGTGATAATGAGTAGCTAAATCCATAACTAGGATTGTGGGAACGATGGAGAACTAACAAGGTAAAACTAGATAATTCGTAATTCTTGAGAAGTATGCATGCATGTATTAATCAATTCTCTTCGGTTTGAATGCTTTTTAATGGTGTCCAATGTTAGAACTCGCCTAGTGTTACCGACTGGATCAAGGTAGTAATGAATAGGAAATGAGATTAATTATCAGGTTTCGATTGATGTTTCTCATTTAATCAACCGAACTAGGCCAAGAGGACATTCTACTGGAATAATTGGTACGGGTTAGTGATATCACACTGTGGGGATGGACCATCTCACGTAGTGAAATTCACCTTTTGCATGGGTCAAAGAGTTTTGTGAACATAACTTGCCGATCTACGTGTCACACACTTGAAAGGAAATTGATCATCTAGTAATATGAGTTAGGGAATAATAGGGAAAACAATACCCTAGTAACTCTTCATATCGATTTAACACTTGCCTTAGTTTAGAACTACTTTTCATAGTTGTTACGGAACCCCTATTTTGGGGAGATAAACAAGTTCAACCCGAATTCTCTTGAATTCTCTAAGTCTACTATATTCCCTGTAGGATCGACTCTATCCTCGGTTAGGTTATATATCTTGACAACGACCGCTTTAGCCTAAAAAAGGAGGTGTAGATTGGGCAACATCAAAATTTTAGCGCCATTGCCGGGGAATATGGCTAGACTTGTTTAACTCAAGTAGTTTGGGAATTAATCATTATTTCCCTCATTTTATTCTTATTTGTTATTTTTATTCTATTTTAGGGTATAGGTGTAGTGTATGCCCAATACGCGAAGTGAAGGCATTCCCTTGACTTTATTTGACCTAGAGAAGACTTAGAAGGATGGCCCAAGATAACGCAAACAATTTAGCAAATGCTACTTTGAACCTAAATGAGAATGAGAATGCAAAAAATGACAACCCACCTCCTCTTGAGGACATTGATCCCAACCATAGGACATCAATGCCAAAGCTTATCAGTGGAACCAATATCGGTTGAACCGTACGGCTATGGATGTTACTGGAGCCATTGTGTTACCGCCACTACCGGATGACACAAAGTTCATGGTTTCGAGTGAGTTGCTACAGATGCTGCAGAACCATGGGTTGATCACGGGCCTACCATAAGAGGATCTACGTAGTCGTCTACACAATGTCATGTTTGTTTGAAAGAGTGTAATGGGAACACAAAATCTATTCATAGATGCTGTGGGACTTCGTGTCTTCTTATTATCTATGACAGGCAATGCAATGCTATGGCTATCCGAGCTCCTGTGGCTATTCGAGCTCCTGTAGAATTCGATCACCAGTTGGGCTGAGTTACAGAGGTCCTTTTTTAAAGAGGTACTTCTTAAGATCGAAGAAGCTCAAGTTGAAAGATAAAATTAATAACTTTGAGCAACTTCGGGGTGACTCGATCAGTATTACATGGGAGCGATTCACAAAGTGCTTAAGGAGTGTCTCTAACCACAAAATTATTGATGACGCCAAGGTATAGATCTTCTACCGCGCCCTGGATGCAAATAGCCAAGCATATGGTGATACTATCATGGGGGCATGTTCTTAGATCAACCATTTACAAATATCGCCTGAGAAGCTGGAGATGGTGGCAAGATGAATCGTGTATGGGGGCCAAGGAATTAGTCCTCTACCTAAAGCTCGTGTGTCGTAAGCATAATCCCGGAGCAAACAAGGCTAAATGAGGAGATCATGCAATTGCTTTCTCAAAATATTACCAATATGGAGGTGCTGATAAAGCAAACTCAGGAACTAGTTAATTATAGAGACAACAGTAGATGTTATTACAATAAGAATTGGGACCAGGATAGAGATGCAGACTTGGGTCACAAAGATGGCTATAGGAATGGTCATTTTGTGCTACCATGTAATCGTGATACCGGTGCCAGTTGTTCCAGGGTTACGGAGATGCTTGACCAACTATTAGGGAAGGCTTACACATACGATGGGACCTTGAAGGGGATTAAGTTTGATATCTCAAGCATAAATCAGAAGATTGAATCTCATTATGTTGCTATCAAACAGCCGGAGCAACAATTTGGTCAAGTATCAACTTAACTCAGCCAACGCAAGAAAGGCACATTCCCTAACATCATAGTACAGAACCTAAAGAATAACGAGCGGTGTAAGACAGTTACTACTCGTGATGATAAGAGTACCATTGATCCTTCCATGCCGGTTAATGATGATGGTTGGACACTTGGTGAATTCTGAGTACCCATGTCATCTATATCGTGCCACGACATTAAATCATGCACTTCTTGGGAGGTACCCCAAGGTAGAGACCAACGCTTAGGCGCCCAAATATGTGCTTTATGACCTTTGTGCTTTATTTTGCATTTTTGGTGTGCATTGATAATTATCCACCTTTTTTAATAAGGTGTGGGTAGTTATAGGCCTCAGTGATGTTTGAGTAGCCTTTGCCTATAACTATCCCAAATTTTGAATCCTAGGGGTTTTCTTACATGCGATCGTTTTCCCTATAGATATTTACTTTCTGTTGAATTGGCATGTTTAGGATGTGTAGGTAGCATTGGTAGAATATAGTACTAATATCTATGGCATATATGTGTTTTTGTGCTTTTGTATAAAAATTGATACCCACAAAAATTTTATTAGTTAGTCTTAATAGCAACCATGCATGTTTGAGTATTTTAAGGAAGCATGTTCTGATAAGGGAGGATAAACTTGAGATGAAAAACATGATCTGAGAGACTGTGTTGATAGTGTGATTAGTGCCATATGAGTGTGAGCTTTGCTAAATTCATATATTATGTTACTTTGCAGAACTTTCCCTGTTTCTCTGACTTAGACTATAGGTTAGTTGGTTAGGAAAGGATCTTAGGATGTTGTTTATAACAATCCACTTAGCCGAAATGACCAACCAAATTTGTGATATATCCCTTGATCCTAATATTTGAGCATTATGTGCACCTTTTCTTTGAACAAAACAGAAGTTACCAAGCCTTATTAGCTAAAATCCTAAAATTGGCTCTGGCCCTTCTTTGAACATCATGCACCATGACCGAGGCAAAAGGCCTAAGTTGAGGGTGGCTACGAAAAGTGGCCCTCGTTGCTAGGTTGGATATTGTCCACCTTGACTTAGGCCAAAAGCCTAAGTTGAGAGTGGCTGGTATAAGGGTAAACACAAAATGAGTGGCAAAATTAGTGGAAAAAGATAAAAATATGTGTTTGGTGCAACAAAAATGAGTTTGCCTAAGCAATGAGCTAAAAAGAAAAATGATATGATAATACAAGGCAAAAAGCTGAAAATTGAGAATAAGGCCTCCAAAAAAGCTTGAAACAAGAGAAAGGGAGAATGAGATGAAAAATAACAGTGTTGGTAGAGCAAAAGTGTAGAAAACACAGTGTCAAGGAGGGCTGTTAGTCACTATGTTCCCAAAACATCATACCAAAGCTCCCTGAGCCTATGTTACAAGCCAGTAAAGTCCTAAAGTGACCCTAAATCAAGTAGTCAAAGGTCATAGTCATCAGTATAGAGGCAAGCATATGGTATTGAGCATGGTATTAAATGTTTTTTGAGCAAGTGAGTGATTTTACATAGTCCCGAGCATTGAATTTGAAAATATCATTATAAGAGAGATATGGGATTTCTTTCTGTGAGGGCACCTGCGTTGTACTGTTTATATTAGACTAACTCAATGATTATGGGTTGTTGATAATTAACTTCTTGTCATAGTTGCACTATCACATATGTTGATTTGTATTAGCCTGCTCGATAGCTATCTAAAGTGTTTTTAAAGTGGTGTAGGTGTTTGTACTTGAGTTTGATGTGATGTATGTCATTAGATTGAAGTCTGTGTGTTATTGTGCTTCTTATGTAGATTGAGTCCGTCGCTTGATAAAAAGCAACAACTGTAAGTTGAGGGTGTTGATGCACTATCAAAATATAACATTTTTTATGCTTAAAACTTAGAATTTTGTGTGTTCTCAATACGATGGTAGTAGATTTGATGTGTTTTTATGTTTATTTTGTAGGATTACAGGGTTAGCACAATTGTTGGGCTAAGTGTGCAGAATTTGCTGAAGCAGAGGGTTCATGAGACCTTTTACAGGGCATAGAGAATTCCATAGGCGATCGATATGACTTCGTATACGATTCTAGTGAAGGGTGATTTTCTTAAGTTAAGTCTACAAACATGTAGATGAGCCATAGACTTGGTGTCATCCCCTAAGGATCAAAAGTGGGGAGTTGCTAAAAAGTCATCAGACGAAACCCCCTATAGGCCATAGAATTCATACGGGTCTTAGAAGGGCGTCATAGCATTCAGCCCCAGATTTGAAGAGGCAATCCATGAAAGCATGACTACGGGCCGTAAAATATTATACAGCTTGTAGAAGCTCCTGTAGAGTCTACCAACTCAGTTCTTCTAATTCGTTTTGGTTTTCTATTTTAAAGACTATAAATAGATTTCTAGGTTATTTTTCATAACGAACGTGGCAAAACAGTAGAGAACAATAGAGAGTTCTTGAAGTCATGATCGGGTGCCAGAATGAAACTCTGGAGGGATCTTCACAGATAGAAGAAGATTACAGTCAGTTTAATAATGATCGAGGGATATTTCTTCTTTGGACAAATCGAGGAATCCCTTAGATATGATGCAAAAGGGCTCTTGGTGTATCCTTGATCAGAGATTTCTCTATGAAAAAGAAGGTATCATACCTATGTATTTCTAGACCCCTTTTGTGAAACTGGTTCCTGCATTCTTGTTGACTAAAGTAATGTAATCCGGTGGACGGGACCCGCCTCACCACTCCCTATCCCCTTTCTCATGAAAGCAACCAGTTCGCTATGAGAAAGGCCTTTCTTTCAGTACGTGAAATTCGTCCCTCTATCGAAAATATTCTTTCCTTTTTCAAGTTTCTTCCTCAATTTTACCCTTCGATTCCTCTACGATTAAGTTCTTTTCTTTCTAAGAGGTGGAATAGAATAACCTAGTTGAAGCATAATGATCATACATCTGTAATACATAAGAAAAGTTATGGCTATGGCTTCTACTCTTTCTAGGAAGTCGATGACTATTCATAGCTATTACCCTGACACCAAAGTAGAGTTTGACCCAATGCTTTACACATTGACATACGATCTTTCTAGATTAGGGAGTCGAAGCCAGCTTGCGGTAAGAGTTGGGCAGAGGGTCCATCATTGAAATAGTATTTTTAAGCTGGGCTAGTCACTGGCTAGAGGGCTATCGACCTACCGGACCGGAGGCCTACCTAAAAAAAGTCATCAAAAAAATCCCACTCGTAAATCCATTTCCTGCTAAGAGGTCCCAAAAATCTAAAGCAAGGCATTAATCTTGAGAGAAACACTTGTAAAACATTAATCCGTCTTTTAATTTCAATCTTGTGATTCTTGGTGAAAAGTTTGGATTCCCTATGCTTAATTCTCTTGTGTAAGTGCTCAATCATATTATTCAAATTAATAAGTCTTGCATCTATACTGATCATGAGTGGAGAAATACACAGCTAGGGTTGTGGCAATTATGAAGAACTAACAAGGTAAAACCAGATAATTCGTAATTCTTGAAAAGTGTGCATGCATGTATTAATTTATTCTCTTCGATGATTGCTTTTTAACGGCGGACAACGTTAGAACTCGCCTAGTATAACTGACTAGATCATGGTAGTAATGAATGGAAAAAGAGAATATTTAATAGGATTCGATTGATGTTCCTCGTCTAATCAACAGAACTAGGCAAAGAAGAGGTTGTAATGGAACAATAGGGCAGGGTTAGTGATGTCACACTACGGGGATGGACCAAATCACGTAGTGAAATTTGCCTCTCTCCTGGGACAAAGGGTTCGGTGAACTTAACTTACCATTCTGCACGCCACACACTTGAAAAACATTCGATTATTCAGTAATGTTTAGTTAGGGAATCATGGGAAAAAAATATCCTAGTTACTCTTTATACTGATTTAACACTTGTCTTAGTTTAGAATTACTTTTCATAGTTGTTACAAAACCCCCTTTTTGGGGAGATAAGCAGGTTAATCAACCTTAATTGACTTGAATTCTTCTAAGACTACCATATTCATTGCGGGATCAACTCTAACCTCAGTTAGGTTATATAACTTGACAACGATCATTTTAGATTAAAAAAGGAGGTGTAGCTTGGGAAACATCATCGACGCAACTTGTGATGTCATGTCAAAATATAGCACTTATAATGCTTAAAACTTGGAATTTTATGTGTTCTAAATGTGATGTTAGTAGGTTTGATGTGTCTTTATGTCTTTTTTGCAGGATTTCAGGGTTGGCACTATATTTGGGCGCAGTCTGTAGAAGTTGCAGATGTTAATGATCCACGAGACCCTTTACGGGCCATATAGTTTTCTATGAACCATAAAGGGGGGTTTTATAGGTGATAACAGTGTAGGGTGTATTTCTGAAGTTGAGTCTTTGAACATGCAGACGAGCCGTAGAAAACTTTATGAGCCGTAGACTTGGTATCGTATCTTAAGGATCAGAAGATGGACTTTCTGAAATCCCTTCAAATTAAACCCCCTACGGGATATTTAATATTTGATGGACCGTATAGGGGTGTTGTTGAAGACATGTCCATAATCAAAGCAATAGTTCATGAAAGCCCGATCATGAGCCATAAATTGCTATACGGCCCGTAGAGTACCTCGTAGAGCCTGCCAACCCAGTTGTCCTAATTCATTTTAGATTTGTATTTTAAACACTATAAATAGGTTTTCTAGGTTATCCTTCATGGAGAAGAGAGAGGGAACAAAGAGATAAACATTAGAAAGTTTTGACAAACCTTTGTAAAACATTATTTCATCTTCTATTTTCAATCTTGCAATTCTTATTGAAGTGTTGGATTTCTTGTGCTTAATTCTATTGTGTAAGTGTTCTATTATATCATTCAAATTCATAAATCTTGCATTTACACTGTTCATAAAGTAGAAAAATCCACAACTAGAATTGTGGAAACCATGAAGAACTAATATAGTAAAATTGGATAATTCGTAATTCTGCAAAAGTGTGCATACATGTATTAATTAATTCTCTTTGTTTTGAATGATTTTTAATGGTGGCAAACGTTAGAACCCGCCTACTGTCACTGACTAGATCAAGGTAGTAACGAATAGGAAAAGAGATTAATTAACAGGATTTGATCGATGTTTCTTGTCTAGTCAAACAAACTGGGCCAAGAGGAGGTTGTACTCGGATAGTATGTAAGGGTTAATAATGTCAAACTATGCGATGGATCGAATCACATAGTGAAATTCGCTTCTCTCCTGGGCCAAAGGGTTTGGTGAACTTAACTTACCATTCTTCATGCTACATATTGGAAAAGAATTTTATAATCTGGTTATATCGAGTTAGGGAATCATGGGGAACACAATGCCCTAGTTCATTTTCATATTGATTTCACACTTGTCTTAGCTTAGAATTACTTTTAATAGTTATTATAAACCCCTTTTTGGGGAGATAGGTTTCTTAGTCAAACCAAATTACAATTGAATTCTTCTAAGTCTACCATATTCCCTGTGGGATTCGACCTTAACCTTGTTTAGGTTATATCTTGAGAACAACCACTTTAGCCTAAAAAAGGAGATATAGCTTGGGCGACATCAAGATTTTGGCGCCATTGCTGGGGAATAAGGCTAAACTTTTCTAATTCAAGTAATATGGGAACTAATCCTTATTTCCCTTATTTTATGTTTTTTGTTGCTTTTTTTTCTTTTAGAGTATCAGTGTAGTATATGCCCAACACGCGAGTCAAGGCATACTGTTTACTCTTTTTGACCAAGAGATCTAGAGAAGACTAAGAAGAATGGCCCAAGATAATGCAAACAATGCCGCAAATGCAGCTTTGAATTGGAAAGAGAATGAGAATGGAAGCAGTGACAACCCACCTCTACTTGAGGATATTATTCCACATCCATAGGACTTCAATGCCGAAACTTATCAGTGGAATGAATATTGGATGAACCCTATGGCAATGAAGATTACTAGAGCTATTGTGTTGCCACTACTACTTGCTGACACAAAGTTTGTGGTCTCGAGTGGTTGCTTCCGGTGCTACAGAACTCTGGGTCCTTCCCAGGCCTACCATCAGAGGATCTATATCGTCATCTACACGACATTGCATTTGTCTGCAAGAGTATGATGGGAACACAAAATCTGTCTATGGATGTTGACGGACTTCATGTTTTCCCATTATCATTGACAGGCAATGCATAGCTATGGCAATCCAAGCTCCGACAGAGTTTGATCACAAATTGGGCTGAGTTACAGAAGGCCATTTTGGAGAGGTACTTCCCGAGAATGAAGAAACTCAAGCTGAAAGACCAAATAAGAAACTTTGAGTAACTTCCTGGTGACTCGTTTAGTATAACATGGGAGCGATTTAAAAAGTGCTTGAGGAGTGTCCCAAGCCACAAAATTGTTGTTGATGCCTTGGTGGAAATCTTCTACCGTTCCCTGGACAAGAATAATCAATCCTGTATTGATACTATTAAGGGGGGCATGTTCTTAGATGAACCACTTGCAAGGATCAATGAAATGAAGAAAAGGGTGGTCAAGGCAAATCGTGTAGGGGGGGGGGGGGGGGAGGGGGAAGAGACAGAGCATTGATGAGTCATGAAAATACGACTTGTACGACGCTTAATACATAGAATTATTGTGAATTCTTAAGCGCTTTTGTTAGTTTAATAAGTGTGTTTTGATACTGTGTAGGAAAATAATGAAGGCATGGACTGATGAAGGACCTGCTTTAGAAAAACATCCAAATCGCGGTGAAGTGACAGTACACGGACCATCTCACGGGCCATGTAGCATCACACGGACCGTGTGATGGCACGTGAGAGGCCCAGCGTGTAAGGAGTGGAAAATAAGGCCAAGTGAAGTACCATGGAAGGTCTTCACGGGCCATGTCGTAGTACACAGTCCGTGTGATCGACCGTGGAACCACACGTGAAACTGGAATAACACACAAAGTGCACGGACGGGTAAACGGACCATCTACCTTCGGACGGACCGTGTCATGTGCCGTGTAAGTGATGTGAAATCTAAGGGGCCTCGTCGAAAATCAGAGAATTTGTGCAAGTGAAGTCACACGGACGGACAAACGGCCCGTTAGACACAACATGGGCCGTGTCACAACTCGTGAGGAAGCAGCAGGCAGAGGCAGAGGCAGATGGGCCGTTTGACGGGCTGTCTGTTCTCAGACGGTCCATGTAACAAACCGTGTCCGTGCCGAAAGTTATTTTTCCTAATTTGTATCGGATTAGTTTTGTCTGGTATAAATAGTATGTTATTTTATTTCATTAGTGCGTTTTGTGGACGATAGAAACGAGGGAGTAAGAGCGAAAATAATATTTTGACTTTGTATTACGTTTGATTCGTGATTGTGATCATCGTTAGAAGATTGTAACACGGATTCTTTGTTCTTTCTATTGTAAGTCAATCATTATGATTTCATTCTATTGTTGTAGGCAAATTATCACAAATATGCTAGGCTAAACCCACAACTAGGGTTGTGGGAACCATGATGATTCAATAAGATAACGCGAACTGGGGTAAATTCGTGGGAATGATTGTGACATGTATTGTCAAATTCATCGTTCTAACTTCTCCTTAATGAGTCGATGCATTAGGGTAAGCCTATATTCGCTAAATGCCCGAGAGGGATATAGTGATTGGGAAAAGAGTTTAACAACGGAAATTCGGGATTATCAACCTAGTCTAAGTGCCTGAGACCGAAAGGTGAGGGTACTCTGAGATCAAAAACAATGTTTGGAATTGCATAAACTCTGAGATCGAAAGGAGATGAGTGAAATATAACTAGGAAGGACTCAAAGGTGAACTAGGGATTAGCTAATTTGTTGGATCTTGCATGCACCATTAAGAACGAGTTTACCAAGCCAGTTTAGTGATCATATCAGATGTCATGGGGAACACAACCCTAGCTTCTTCTATTTGTTTGAAAACCATATCAACCTTTGTTTTAGTTACATTACATAGGGATTTAAATTGAACTACGCAACCCCCATTTACTTGATGCATTTTTATCTTGGGAATAACATTTACATCTGAAAGCCGGTACTAATAGATCCATTCTTATGTGTTCACTGTGGGATCGACCTCAACTCTGGTTGAGTTCTATATTTGACTAACGACCGCTTTACTCTTCTATTTGGAGTGTAAATGTGGGCATATCAAATTTTGGCGCCGTTGCTGGGGAACGTGGCCAAGAACTAGTCTATTAGTTGCTACTTTCAGTTTGTAAGTCTAGTCCCTAATTTTACTTTATTTCTTGTTTTTGTCTTTGTAAGGAATAAAAATTGCATGCCAAGCACCCGAAGTAAGGGTGAAGCACTTATTCCCTACGATCCCGAACTTACTAAATCGATTCGCAGAATGAACGCCCAGGACTGCGAAGCAACAAGGCAGAGGTGGCAGTGAACCCTGCTGATAGAGGACAGGATGGGTTAGGTATGGATGATCTCGCTGGTAATGTGGTACCACCAGCGGCACCACTTTGCCAGGTACCACTCATACCACCACAACAACACCAACCCCCGTTGAGACCTCAAGGACCTAAGTACCCACCAGCAGTACATGATGATGATGAGGGTGTTGGGACAACTGGGGCAATAGTGTTGCCACCTCTGCCTACTGGTGTCAAGTTCACTATCACTAGCACGATGCTGCAGATGCAGTTAAAGGGATTGTTCACTGGAGCTACCACCGAGGACGCAAATCAACAGTTGATGAATTTCTTGGCGACCTGCCAGTCATCCGAAATTCCAGGAGTTAATCAACAGGCACTGCGATTGAGACTATTTCCACTGTCTCTGTCTGGGGAGGCAATAAGGTGGCTGAACGAGCTCCCCCATGACTCCATCCGTACATAGGGAGAACTAAAGGAGGCCTTTCTAGAAAGATTCTTCCCTGCTTCACGACAATTGAAGGTCAAAGATGAGATCGGGTCTCATAAACAAATGCCGAATGAAGCACTGTGTCAGTCTTGGGAGAATTTTCGACCTGGCCTGCCGGCCCGCTCTGAAGAATTCATGATTTATATATGTTTCAGGCTGGTGAGAGGGAGTGCAGAGTAAGGATTGATTTCACTGTATCAAAAACCTCAAACAATGCCCAAATCATCATCTCACTAATGAACACTTGAAGGCAGTCTTTTACAAGTCCTGCAACTTTGTTACAAAGCCAATCATAGATGCAGCTTGTGGAGGGTCATATATGTCTAGGACTTTCCCGGACATAGTAGTCATCCTAGACCAGGTGGCAAAGAACAACAGGGCATGGTACACCAGAGAGGCAGACTGCTCTGGGATGGTTTTTGAGATGAGTGAGGAGCAACGCAAGAAGGAAGAAGAACGGGACCAGGATATGGCCCATATGCGAACACAAATAGATTTGTTTCAAAGAGGTTCCTTGGTGGGGGCACTGAGAAGGTAAAAGCAATGGAAGCAGTCCTCAATATGATGACCAAGGCAGTGACTGTGATGAGGAAGCTCAGTTTTTCGGTAGTCAGGGGGGTTATTGGGGCTTCAACTCCGGTAACCAAGGTCGGAACTGCAGTCAAGATAATTACCTAGGGAACTGGCAGAACAGAGATGGCTATATAAACCGAGAACGCCAAAATGAAGGTGGCGGCAACTCTAGGCTAGCGGATATGATGACAAATGTTCTTAGCAAAGTGGAGGCCACTGAGTCAGGGGTCCAAGACGTAAAGGGAAAAATGTCCAATGTGAGGCAGCTGGTAGACTCGTACTCCACCTCGATCAAGCAGCTAGAGCAGCAGCTGGGGCAGCTTTCAGCTTCATTGAATCATAGGAAAGCTGGATCACTTTCGAGTGATACGGTGCAAAACCCGAAAAATGATGGCCACTGCATGGCGATCACCACGAGAAGTGGTAAGGTACTTTCTAACCCTGTTGTTGCTAATGATGCAGGTTAGGAGAAAGCAGGTGACAGGGTACTTAGCCCCATGGAGGGTCGTGTGGACGATGGTGGTGATAAACCTGAGGCAGCACCAACAGAGCTAGAGTCGGCTAAGCAGGAAATAGAGATAGACACCTCCAAAAGCCCGGGTCTACCAGCCATCCCGAAACCGAAACCGCCATTCCCCCAAAGGTTAAAAAGAAGGCGGAGGATGGCAAGTTTCAAAAGTTTCTGTCCATGTTGAAGGAGCTGTCTGTGAACATACCCTTGGTTGAAGCACTTGAACAGATGCCTGGCTACGCTAAGTTCATGAAGGAATTAGTTACTAAGAAGAGGACAGCCATGATTGAGCCAGCTGGTAATCTACACCACTGTAGCGCCATCGCTACAAGATCCTTGGTCGAAAAGAAGGGAGATCCAGGAGCCTTCACCATCTCGTGCACTATTAGAGCATATGACTTTGCACGGGCCTTTTGTGACTTGGGTGCCAGCATTAACCTAATGCCGTTGGCAGTATATCAGCAGTTGGGCTTGGGAGTCCCCACACCTACAACCATGCGGCTACTGATGGTAGATAGATCAGTGAAGAGGCCCATGGGGATCCTATGCGATGTTTTAGTTTGGGTTGGTAGGTTCATCTTCCCTGCCGATTTTGTAATCCTTGATTGTAAAGTGGATTTCGAGGTACCAATCATCCTCGGAAGGCCATTTTTGGCAACTGGCAGGGCACTAGTGGACGTAGAGCGCGGAGAACTCACCTTTCGGTTAAACACCGAGGAGGTGAAATTAAGTGTGTGCGCTGCCATGAAGAGGCCTAAGGAGTTGGTTGTGATTTCTGTCATGGATATTGATGACGACGGTTCCTCTGAAGTCTCGCTGGAGGAAAAGATAACTTTAGACACACTGGCGGCAGTGCTTATGAACTTCCCAGGAGATGGTGTTGATGGATACAAAGACACCATCTATGCATTACAGGGCATGGGTACCAGACCATTTGTCCTTCGGAAGATGGACTTGGACTTGAAAAATAGACCAACACCACCGGCAAACCCATCTATCGAGAAGCTGCCTCCTTTAGAGCTCAAGGACTTGCCGCAACACCTCAGGTATGCATTCTTGGGTGCAAATAACATTCTTCCTGTGATTGTGGCTGCAGATCTTCAGGAGACCCAGATGAAGGCGCTGTTGGGGGTCCTCCAAAAGTTCAAGCGAGCTATTGGTTGGACCATTGCAGACATAATTGGCATTCCTCCGGGCATCTGCACTTACAAAATCAAATTGGAGGATGACTGCGTGCCTAGCATCGAGCATCAGAGAAGGCTGAAACCACCCATGCAAGAGGTGGTAAAAAAGGAGATCATCAAGTGGCTGGATGTTGGGGTGGTTATCCTATCTCGGACAGCAAATGGGTAAGCCCAGTGCAGTGTGTCCCAAAAAAGGGGGGCGTGACAGTGGTGGCTAATGACAAGAATGAGCTTGTCCCGCTGAGACTTGTCACCGGATGGCGAGCGTGCATGGACTACAGGAAGTTGAACAGATGGACTCTAAAAGATCACTTCCCCATGCCGTTCATGGATAAGATGTTAGACAGGCTAGCAGGACGAGGGTGGTATTGCTTCCTCGATGGCTATTCGGGCTACAATCAGATATCCATCGCCCTAGAGGATCAGGAGAAAACTACCTTCACTTGCCCCTTTGGGTCATTTGCCTTCAAGCGGATGCCATTTGGACTCTGCAATGCCCCAGCCACTTTCCAGCGTTGCATGATGTCCATCTTTTCAGACATGGTCGAAGACACCCTCGAGGTATTTATGGATGATTTTTCCGTAGTGGGTGATTCCTTTGATGATTGTCTGCAGAATCTAAGCAAGGCACTGCAGTGCTGTGAAGAGGCCCAATAGGTCTTAAATTGGGAGAAATGCCATTTCATGGTCAAGGAGGGCATAGTCCTTGGCCATAAGGTGTCAGATAAGGGTATTGAGGTGGACAAGGCAAAAATTGAAGTCATTGAGAGGTTGCCACCTCCTATCTCAGTAAAGGGGGTCCGGAGTTTTCTTGGGCATGCTGGGTTCTACTGCAGGTTTATCAAGGACTTCTCCAAGATTGCACACCCATTGTGCAAACTGTTGGAGAAGGATGTAAAATTTCAGTTTGATGATGCGTGCCGGCATGCCTTCGAGACCTTGAAGCAGAAGTTGATCTCTGCGCCCGTAGTGGTTGCACCAAACTGGGGTGCCCCGTTTGAGGTGATGTGCGATGCAAGCGAAGTTGCTGTGAGTGTTGTGCTGGGGAAAAAGCACAACAAGATCTTCCATCCAATTTACTACGCCAGCAAGACCTTAAACGAGGCTCAAAGGAATTATACTGTGACTGAGCAGGAGTTGCTAGCTGTGGTGTATGCATTCGATAAGTTTCGAGCATATCTACTGGGCATTAAGGTGATTGTGTATACTGACTATGCAGCGCTCCAGTACCTCGTGGCCAAGAAGGATGCTAAGCCTACATTAATCAGATGGGTGTTTTTGCTACAAGAGTTCGACTTTGAGGTCTAGGACTGTAAAGGCACGTAGAACCAAGTGGCAGACCACCTGTCAAGGCTGGAAGACGCGGCCCGAGCCAATGAGTGGTTGAGCATCGATGATTCATTTCCCGATGAGCAGGTATTAGCCGCTTCTGCGGACTTAATCCCTTGGTATGCTAATTTTGCTAACTTTCTGGTGAGCGACATTATGCCGGAAGGCCTTAACCCTCACCAGAGAAAAAGGTTTCTTCATGATGTGCGCAGGTACTTTTGGGATGACCCATACTTGTTCAAAACATGCGCAGATGGGGTCATCAGAAGATGCATCCCAAAAGCAGAAATGTTGAGCATCCTGGAAGCCTACCACTCCTCCCCAGTGGGGGGGCATCATGGTGATGCCAGGACAGCCAAGAAGATCCTGCAGTATGGGTACTACTGGCCCACTATCTATAAAGATGCCCATGACATGGTGCGAGGGTGCGACCAGTGTCAGCGTCAAGGCAACGTTTTGAGGTAACAAGAGCTACCAATTAACCCTATTCTTGAAATTGAATTATTTGATGTATGGGGCATTGATTTCATGGGTCCGTTCGTGAGAGCTCTTTCGGGATGAAGTATATCCTGGTGGTAGTGGACTACGTCTCCAAATGGGTGTAGGCAACAGCTTTGGCAAACAATGAGAGCAAAATCGTGGTACAGTTCCTGAGGCGGAACATTTTTGCTAGGTTTGGGACACCCAGAACTATCATTAGTGATGGGGGCTCCTACTTCTGCAACAAATCCTTTCAGGCTGTACTTGCTAAGTACGGGGTGCGCCAACATAAGGTTGCCACGCCCTATCATCCGCAGACAAGTGGGCAGGTTGAAGTGTCCAACAGAGAAATCAAGGTGATCCTGACCAAGTCTGTGAACACCATAAGAATGGATTGGGCGCGGAAGCTAGATGATGCATTATGGTCTATAGGACAACTTACAAGATGCCCATTGGTATGTCCCCATATCAGTTGTTGTTTGGTAAGGCCTGTTATTTGCCGATTGAATTGGAGCACAAGGCGCTCTGGGCTCTTAAGGCTCTGAATATGAATTGGAAGGAGGCAGCCAACATGAGGATGGACCAACTAAATGAACCGGACGAATTTGGTCTCCAGGCCTACGAGAGTGTTGCCCTGTACAAGGACAAAATGAAGTCATATCATGACAAGCTTATTGTACCGAGGAGCTTTGAGGTTGGTGACAGAGTTCTGCTCTACAACTCCAGGTTGAGGTTGTTTCCATGAAAGCTAAAATCAAGGTGGTCTGGCCCATACAAGATCACACAAGTGTATAATCATGGAGCAGTTGAGCTGGAGACGGATGACGGGCACCGCTTCAAGGTCAATGGGCAGCGCATGAAAAAGTACTTGGCGGCAGCAGATGAAACCTCTGTGATTGAGGTTCTCCATCTTGACGAAGTTTGAGTAGTCAAAACAACCACGTCGAGCCGTGACGTTAAACCAAGCGCTTAATGGGAGGCAACCCATCAAAAAAACATATTCTATATATGTTCGTCTTATGCATTACATTGGCTTGTATTTTTGTCTCAGGGAAGGATGAACATGGTGAAGGGAAGCATGATCAGGCGTGCGGGCGAAAGAAGTGACAACATCGACCAAATTCGCACAAAGGGGTGTCACACGGGCGTGTACACGGCCCGTGTACCTATAGACGGATCGTTTATTGGTCCGTTTGGTGTGTCCCCCCGGTAAGTGCATCCCAGCCTCAAAGGCAGACCACACGGCCGTCTACACGGCCCATGTGCACTAGAACAACCCGTGTGCACTCGAACGGACCGTGTAACGAACCGTTTGCGCATGCACCTCGGGAAGTGTCACGCATGCTGGCACACGGTACGATATATAAACCGTGCGACGTGGCACGGCCCGTTTGCTGGCATGTCTTGGGTCGCGTGTGAGTGGGTATTTATACCCTCTTTCCCACATTTACTATTACACTCACTCTCTCTCTAACTCCCCTCACACGATCCCTCGTTCCTTTCTCACCCCACAAAAATTTCATCTCTTCTTGTACGTGTGTGCAACCCGCTCACGATCCATACCACTTCCCTTAGGCACTTTTCGAGTTCCACTTTCTACTCTCCTCTATCAAGTAAGTTTTATTTTTCTTGTTTAGTTTAGTTTGTTCTTTGGTTGTAGTTTAATTTTTTCTTCTAGTTTTGGTCCAATGTGTGATTTTATGCGTGTATTTGGTTGATTGCAAAGTATATGATACTATTGGGTACCGGTTCTTGAAGATTTGGTGCTAGGTTGCCCTAAATCACCATTGTTGACATCTTGGACTCTTGCACATAGGGATTTTATGATTTTAGGGTCCTAGAATTGGATGAGTGATGTATCATGTGTGGTACGCATGGTATAATGGCCGATCTTGGGTTTTGGATGCAATATTTCATGTATGAATGTGGGTTCTAGGACTTTGGGGTTGCCTGGGGATGAAAAGCCATGTCACGGTTCCTTACACGGTCCGTATGTCAATACACGGCCGTGTAGTGGTCCGTATGAGACTGCTTCTTGTACCCGCACCAAGGCACCTCTCACGGACCTTCTACACGGACCGTCTGACCCTACACGGGCTATTTGGTGGTCCGTCCCAGGTCCTTTAAACGCTGCCAAGTTCAGTATCACTCACACGGGCCTTTTCATGGACCGTGTACTGTTACACGGCCCGTGTGAGGCCCCCGTGTCAGCATACTGTCCTCTTACATGCTTGATTGTATTAATCCTCGTTGATTCCGACATGCATTCTAGTGCAAAATTCCCTATGATAGACCGGGTGACGTCACTTTTAAGGGTTTTTTTCACTTTACTAACACAGGGGAAGTCTGAGTACCCGTTTGTGTGTCGTCCTATGCATTCTGACGTGACTAACTATTTATTCCCTGTGGTGTTTGCAGGTTAACATAGGCCCATGTCTAAGATCCCGCCAGCCTAGGGACGAGCATAAGTCACATCTCCGGGATTTTATCACTGAATCCTCGAGTCAGCACCAGGGGAGTGACTCAGGTGTTGACTCCTCGGGCGGGTCAGCTGTGCAGATCATCGGCAATGTCTCCCCCCCACTCCCCTCGTACTACATGATCACGTGCAGTGAGACACCATATAGCTCCCCAGTCTGAAGAGAGAGTTCCTGAGGTGGGAGTGGAGGGGGAAGATGCAGCCCCAGAACAGGAGGAGGAGCCTGGCACTCCAGACACCACTGAGCACAATGCAGGGGTGAGGATGAAATCCTGATCCTCCAAGACAGCGACGACGAGGCTACTCACCAGGCGGTTGCTCGGACGTCTGACCCAGAAACTGCCAAGTGGCTTCTTGTCTTCTTGCGCAAATGGTGGACAATCCCCAGGGCGAAGGAAATCTATGTGAATGGTATTACTAAAGGCTCCGGGGGGTATCAGGGGAGGCCGATCATTCTGGAAATGCGAGTCCTCATCGACAAATTGGATGCCATCCCAGAAATACGTAATGCATTTGAGGCATACCAGTTCGGGTGGATGGCTAGCCCTCCCGGATACTATGGGCCAGATATGATTGCAGAATTCTACTCCAGTTACGCTGCCAGCCTGCTTGCTTCCATCGAAGGAAACCTGTCCAGAAGAGTAAAGAAGCGGCTAGCAGCTAAGTTGTCCCACCGGGACTATGTCACCATTCGGGAAACTAAGGTGGATATTTCGGCAGACACAATCAACAGGTTCTTATTTGGCCTGGACTACCGTGCCCCACCAGATGGGTTATTCATTTCCAGGTATGCGAGCATCACTGATGAGGTCCGAATGTCTGACCCCTCTGAACGGGCCACTGAGTTAAAGTGGGTTGTGGAGCAAATTGCGCTCCAAGGAGCCGAGGCAGCTTGGGTGTCCAACCCTAAAATTCCCATTACCAAGGCCTCACTCACGTTTGTCGCCAAGTTCTGGTGGTCGGTGGTGCGGGCCCGACTATGACCCACCGTTAATGACAATATGCTCCAACCCTCTCATGCGCTGTTGGTAGCGTGTTTGGTCGCATGATATGGTATTAATATGGGTCGTATCATCGCCATGGAGATCAAGGACCACGCCCTATCGGAAAGAGCAGGCATGTCATTTTCATGCCTGATTCGGACACTTTGCAAGCAGGCCCGTGTCCCCACCACCCACTTCCTGGATCGGAAGATGGCTCCAACGGGCATGGTGAACATTTTTATGATCAAGGATGTTGACAACCCACTATATCACAGTAAAGCATGCCGGCTTGGGCTGCCTACACAGCTTCCTCGGGCGCCTCCTTAGCAGCCCTTAACATTTGAGGAGCACACCATGGCCCCACAGCCCGGTACGGCTTCTGAGCAGCCCGAGGGTAGTGGTATAGCCCCCCAGATGCATCAGAGGTACACTTATATCCCCTATGATTTTTTAGCCTCAATGGTGACAGAGCTGCGGCAAACACGGGCGATTGTAGACCAAATGGTGGTCCGGGTGCCTCAGGTGGTGCAGGCTCATGTTCAGCAAGCTGAAGACCGCCTTCGCGCAGACTTATTGGGCCAAATAAGCAGCTTGCAGGAACAAGTCAACACTATGGAGGGCTACGTCCATTGCATGTTTGGAAGTATGTCCGTCGATGAGATAGCGCATTTGGTGCAGACTATGCAAGACATGAAAGATAAAATTGCAGAGCTGACAGCCCGGTATAACAGCACGGTGCCAACTCCGGCTCCACCGATAGATTCGTTGTTGTCACTGTTCACTGCCCGGTAGAGCCGAGCCTAACCGAGTGGTTGGGGCATGCCGCTCATACCAGTTGCTGCCCAGGTACCTCCTTCAGAGGCTCCCGGTAAAAAGGATAATGAGAAGCGCCGCAGCCATCACAATAGCCCCCTGGAGGACCCGCAGCGGGAGGAAAAAAGGAGGCTGAGAAAGGCCTTGAGAGCCCAGCGTCGAGAAGCTGCAGCCCAGGAGGAGCGGGAGCAACTAGCTTATGAGGCTGCACAGGCAGGAGCTTCTGGGAGTGCCATCAGACTTGATGCTAATGTTGCCGACACGGACCCACCAGCCGGATCAGGCCATAATGACCCGCCTGACACCTAGGGCGTCTCAGGTATGTTCTACTCCCATTTTTGCTTTAGTATTTGTCATGGTGCAATGAGGACATTGCACCGTATTTTGCTGGGGGTGGGGCATCCTACCCTGACGAGTTTTTCTTGCCATGTTTCTTTTCTCTGAAGGTGTAGTATCTAGTAGACTGACATGTTTAGGTTTGTTTTGTTTGTGTAAAGATAAGTGTTTATAAGAGTCTATAGTAACCCCAATTTTAAAGAAAATTCAAAAAGCTTGTATATGCACGCATCCCATACTGACTAATTTTGTGATCCTTTTAAAGCACGGTATACATTGTCTAGTTGGCATCTTGAAGAATGAAGCATGACTGTGTTGGTTAGTGCTGAATAGTGGGGGAATATGTGCCATGTGTGTGGGAGTTTACCTGCTTAAATTTGATTGACGCACTTGTAAGCTAAAACTTGCCTGGTTGGTCCCCCTAAAATGATTGATTGATTGGATTAGGATAGGATCTTAGGCCATTTTTGTTGAGAAGTCAATTAGCTTGAAACGAATCAACCAAATGAAATTTCTCCCTTTGAACCAAAAGATTGAGCCTTAATAGACCTTTTCTTTCTAATCACCCACTTCACCTTCCCAATTTATCTGCAGATCTGTACTCAGGCCCTGGTCCCTTTAAGGACATCGTGAACCTCAACATAGGCCAAAAGTCTAAGTTGAGGGTGGCTTATACTTGCCCTGGTCCTTGAAAAGACATTGTGAACCTCAACTCAGGCCAAAATCCTAAGTTGAGGGTGGCTATTGTAAGAGAGGCGGAATAGTAAGGATGGAAAGGAGTCAAGTAATGAGAAGAGAAGAAACGTTTGATTGTGATCGTAAAAAAAAAGAGTTTGTGCGTGTGAATGAATGAATGAAAAAGGAAATCACTCCCATCCACAAAGAAAATTGATAAAACAGGGGAAATAAAGAGTTTGGGGGTCGAAAGTAGAGGCTGAGTCAAAGCAGTGTATTGGAATGGAAAGTTAGTCATTTTGATCCTAAATGTACCTCACCCAAGCCCGAGCCTACGTTACAAGCCGCAAAAGCCCTAAAGTGATCCTAAAAAGGTCATTCAAGAGTGAAGGTGGTGAAAATAAAGGCAAGCATATGGTCTATACTTATGTGTCGGTGGAAAATCTTTTTTTCTGAGTGTGAGTGTCTACATTCCAGTCTCTGTACTGCATTTATACACTGTGTGTGAGACTTATTTGTAGTGAGGGGCACTATCACCGCGCTATTTGGTTGCTATACTAACTGGTTCATCTTTATTCTCGGACTTATTTCGGACCAACGGGATATGGTGTAGTGCTTAATTTGATCTGATGAGGGTCTGTTTGGGGTGTGAACACATTGCAAGTGTACTTTTTGAGAATGAGTTTGATGATTAAGGGGTCGCTATTTACTTCTTGTTAAGCACTTGTCTTTGCATGTCGTTATGTGTTGTTTTTGGTCATCGCTTGAGGACAAGCAATGGTTCTAAGTTGAGGGTGTTGATAAGTCATGAAAATACGACTTTTACGACGCTTAATACATAAAATTATTATGAGTTCTTAAGCGCTTTTTTAGTTTAATAGGTGTGTTTTGATACTGTGCAAGAAAATAACGAAGGCATGGACAGATGAAGGACCTATATGAGAAAAATGTCCAAATCGTGGTGAGGTGACAGTACACAGACCTTCTCACGAGCCGTGTAGCATCACACAGACCGTGTGATGGCACGTGAGAGGCCCAGCGTGTAAGGAGTGGGAAATAAGGCCAAGTGAAGTACCATGGAAGGTCTTCACGGGCCGTGTCGCAGTACATGGTCCGTGTGACCGACCGTGGTAGGACACGTGAAACTGCAATGACACACAAAGCGCACGGACAGGTAAAAGGACCGTCTACCTTCAGACGGACCGTGTCATGCGCCGTGTAAGTGACGTGAAATCTAAGGGGCCTCGTCGAGAATTTGTGCAAGTGAAATCATACGGATAGACAAACGGCCCATTAGACACAACACGGGCCGTGTCACGACTCGTGAGGAAGCAGCAGGCAGAGGCAGACGGGCCGTTTGACGGGCCCTCTGGTCTAAGACGGTCCGTGTAACGAACCATTTCCGTGCTGAAAGTTATTTTTCCTAATTTGTATCAGATTAGTTTTGTCTTGTATAAATAGTATATTGTTTTATTTCATTAGTATGTTTTGTGGACGCCAGAAATGAGGGAGTAAGAGCAAAAATAATATTTTGACTTTGTATTACGTTTGATTCGTGATTGTGATCATCGTTAGAAGATTATAACACAGATTCTTTGTTCTTTCAATTGTAAGTCAATCATTATGCTTTCATTATATTGTTGTGGGCAAATTATCACGAATATGCTAGGCTAAACCCACAACTAGGGTTGTGGGAACCATGACGATTCAATAAGATAACGCGGACTGGGGTAAATTCATGGGAATGATTGTGGCATGTATTGTCAAATTCTTTGTTCTAACTTCTCCATAATGAGTCGACACATTACGGTAAGCCTGTATTCGCTACATGCCCAAAAGGGATGTAGTGATTGGGAAAAGAGTTTAACAATGGAAATTCGGGGTTATCAACCTAGTCTAAGTGCCTGAGACCAAAAGGTGAGGGTACTCTGAGATCAAAAACAAAGTTTGGAATTGCATACACTCTGAGATTGAAAGGAGATGAGTGAAATATAACTAGGAAGGACCGAAAGGTGAACTAGGGATTAGCTAATTTGTTGGATCTTACATGCACCATTAAGAACGAGTTTACCAAGCTAGTTTAGTTATCCTATCAGATGTCATGGGGAACACAACCCTAGCTTCTCTCTATCTATTTGAAAACCATATCAACTTCTCTTTTAGTTACATTACATAGGGATTTAAATTGGACAACGCAACCCGCCGTTTACTTTACGCATTTTTATCTTGGGAATAACATTTACATTTGAAAGCCGGTACTAATAGATCCATTCTTACGTGTTCTCTATGGGATCGACCTCAACTCTGGTTGAGTTCTATATTTGACCAACAATCACTTTACTCTTCTATTCGGAGTGTAAATTTGGGCGTATCAAGCATCTAACATAAGTTCATGCACTGTCAATATTAGTTCGAAGCAAGCTAAAATAAATGAAGAGATTATGCAAGAACTTGCATGAATCCACACAGGTTTGGAGGTGTTAATGAAGCAGAATCATGAACAAGTTAATGCAGGAGCCCTCCCAAGGGCTTTAGCATTGTATTAGTGCAAAAGAGAGAAGATCCCAATGCTTTTTCCATACCCTGCATTATTGGAAAGGCCATTACTAGCCACTGGTCGAGCACTAGTGGATATGAAAGCTGGTCAACTCAGGTTTAGATTGAACGATGAAGAAGTGGTCTTCAATATTTGTCAGTCAATAAAGAGGTTAGGTGATTTGAAGAAGGATGTTTGGACACTTGGTGAACTATAAGCAACCAAGTTGTCCAAGTTATGCCACTACAATGAATCAGGCACTACTTGGGAGGCAACCTTAAGTTTTTGATGTAATAGTTGTAGTTGTAGCTTTATTTTTAGATTTTGGACTTGCATGTAGTTTAATATCTCGCATTTTGATTGTAATATTAGACATTGGTCTGTTGCATATAGGGTAACAATGTGTTCTGTGAAGAATGTGCTGGTACATGGCTAAGTTAGACATCTTTGGCTGAAAAGGCACCAAGAAGTTCCTCTATGACTAGTTCTACGAGCCATATAGCAATCTATGACCTATACACCATCTCGTACACACTTCTAGTAAGGAAAATGTTATGCAATCCAATCCACAAGCCAACTTTATGGCCCGTAGATACAACTACGGGTCGTGAATGGGGGCTTATGGACCCCAGGTAAGTTTTCTCATTTTTTTGACTAAGTGTTGAGGTTTGTATGACTTAATCTATGAGTCATACATTAATCCAAGACCTGTAAACTAGTCTGTGAAATCCAGTCCTCAAAACTAGGGTTTGTAGCTTCTACAAAACCATGATTTACGAGCCATAAAACACTTTATGGTCCATAATTAGGGTTTCGTAGAGTCTGGGCCCATTAGTTTTGACCAACCCTATCAACATCTAAATAATGGGGTCAAAATATTTTGACCCTATTTTGCCCTAAATTACGAATCAAACCGGGCCAAACCCCTATCCCACTCTTTTCAACCACCGACGAGGACCACCCAACCATTTTTGGCCACTTTTCCCGACAGGCCTTAGGGTTTCATCGTCCCATTTCCTCCTTCAATTCCTATGATTTAAACACTCAATTTGGAAAGTTTTTGGTCTTTAAAATTCCCTTTATTTACTAATCATTATGTGATTAGGTTGAACTTAAATTGTTGGGTAAGATTAATGGAGACATAAACCCATGTGTTTAATTGTTATATTTGAAAGTTAAAATATAGGCTGGCCAATGTGTCAACATGTGTTTAGGCCAAAGTTGGTGTATTTGCCTTTTCCTTTGGTTTTTAGTGATGCGTTTGAAAAAAAAATGTGATCACGCACTGTTTGAATTAAATTGATTTTGTGCATTGAAAATTCTGTATGTGATGGCAAGTGTTTGTGATTTTAATGTTGATTCATTCAAACGGGGTCGGTAGGTTTAGGAAATCATGTTAAATGATTTTTCTGTGGGGTATATAAGGGAATTTGCATGTGAGGTTGTGGGTGTTTTGATATAAATCATGTGGGGTGTGTGCGTATTGCTTTTATGCTGATAAAGTATGATGAAAAAGTAGTATGGGGTCCATTTGATGGACTTAGAAACACAGTTGACTGAGTTTTCTGTTCTACGAGGATCTTTTACAGCCCGTGGAACCTTTCATGAGGCGTAATTGCTATAGTTTCTGAGAACCCATTAGAAGAGACCTTCTATGGGTCGTATGATTATTTTACAGCTCATAAACAGTTCCTCTAGATAAAGTTTAGACACTGGAATCATCTACGTCTTAGTTTATGACTCGTAGATCTTTCTATGAGGTATACTTGGTCTCATAGAGGCCATTCCAGTAAACAAATATTGCGGACACTATTTATATGAGATCCTTCTATGGCTCGTAGTTTTTAGTATAGCCCGTAGAGGTGTCTCCCTAGACCCTTCTGTAATCAAGACTGATATAATTTTGCATTTTGTTTCTTGACCTATGGAGCTAAACATGTTGTGTAAATGTGTATGTTTTAGGTACGATGGCCCCAAAGCCGATACTCAAGAACATTCGAACCATGCAAAAGAGGCTCAGAGATGAGACATCAGGGGAGGAGGAGACCCCCGTGGTTAGTGGATCACTCGAGGAGCTCAATGTCTAACCTAACCTGGATATTGATAGACGATGGACACGGGCTTCCACTAGATTTAGGCAGACCAAGACCTAGGCTATTGTTGTTCGCACTCCCTAGTTTTACGAAAAAGGTAATAACAATAGCAACTCCATCCAGATGACTCTGTCCAGAGAGGAGTCAGATTCAGAGTCAGAATCTCGGGATGAGTCGGAGACAAATTCCTCTGCCGCACCTCTGCAGACATCACCATCACCTCCAGATGCTCTCACCAATCGATGGTGTGTTACATGCTTCTAGGAAATATATAAAGAGGGTGTGCAGAGTAATGAGCTGGGAAAACCATCTCGCTCCATTTATAAGAAGCCCCGAATCATCTCCTCCAGATTACATAGTGTCCTTGGTCTCAAAGACACCATCAGCAAATACGGGCTCTAGTTACTGACCAAGCCACTAGGGCGGTACTCCCCGACCATGGTATTGAGTTCTATGCATCAAATACAGCCACAGTTCTTGTCACTCTTCCCAAGGGGAATAAGCCCCCCGCTCAGCCTAGACAGACGCATACTAGAGTGAGGGGCTGGTAGGTGGACATCTCGGTGACCACCATCCACCATATATTGTTCGGGCCTGAGTCCCAGCCTATAGATCCACAAAAATGTATGATCACAGAGTGGAGTAGACCACGAAGTTCGACCTAATGAAATACAAGAGGCGCAAAGCCGACTTGATAAGATGGGTTACCGAATTGATTACTGTGCAGGGCCCAGAGCCTGCATGGGTTGCCACTCATTCAGGTCCTATTGTGAAGGCTTCTCTTAGTTTTCCCGCCAAATTTTGGTCGGCCGTTGTGAGGTCACAGATCCGGCTGATGCTTGTAGACAACACATTGATACCGGAGCATACAGTTCTAGTTGCCAGCATCTTGGCTAGCTATAGGATAGATTGGGCTAGCCACATCGCAGAGCAGATCCACGAGGTGGCCTGAAGAGGTCTACCTTCATTTATTTCCCAAGCTTGATCTACAGACTCTATCTAAAGTCGAGGGTGGAGAGTCTACATCATATGGACCTTACTGATCGAGGTCCAATACACTTTGTATGCTAGCTTGATTATGGTTGAGGAGAACTCGATGCCACTCCGGTAAGCACCACACCAGCCAGCTCCTATGCCAGAGATGTTCAACCCAGAGCCACCTTCTAAGGTTCCACTGACCACCACCATTGCTGCCACTACAAAGGAGAAGCCCCCATAGACTTAGATAGATGTGGAGAGAGGCCCCCTACTACTACTCCTGCACCATAGGCCACTCCTACACAAACGGTACCCACAAGCATTATGTGTCCGCCGTGTCCATTCAGGTAGTGGCATAATGACTGGCCCACACTTATTCTTATTTGACTTAGTTAGTTTAGCAGAGCAGGCCTTGGGTCCGCTAGGCAATTAAAGAATCAGAGGGATGCATGCAAGCATACATGATCACGATTATTCACGACCCACTTTCAACCGTAGATGCCTGCATTTATGCTTCGAGTCGAGGGTCCAGTAGAGTTTGAGCACATCACGGCTAGAGGATATGACAACCTTACAGATGAAGATCTAGCAGCTCCGGGCTAATATGGCAACAAGGTTGGTTGCATCAGTGGCATTCCCACAAATTGCACCCCCAGTGTCGATGGTGGATTTATTTTCTCCTAAGGAGCTTTCACAGCCTTCCCACAGGAAGAGGTCCAACACTAATGATGATCCAGATACATTGCGTTTCCATACGGGGCTGAGAGAGTAGGAAGAGCTAGAGCTTGTCTTAAGGCAGTCAAGGGAAGAAGAGAGACGACAGGCTCATGAGCTCAAGACGGTGAGGGGTGCTAGCCCTCTAGTCATGGTTCTACTACTGAGGAGGCCACTACGCATGTTTAGGGCACACACTGGTGCTTAAGCATTTCTTTTGACCCCGACACTTTATATTTTGCATTTTTTATGTGCATTGAGGACAATGCACCTCTTTTTTGATGGGGGTGTGGATAGTCATAGGCCTTAGTAAAGTCTGAGTAGCCTTGGGCTATAACTGCCCCAAATTTTGAATCATTGGAGCTTATTTTCCTGTGTTTTTTTTTCCCATGGATAATTACTTTTTGTTGAACTGGCATGTTTGGGTAGTATTGGTAGCATATAATATTGATATCTGTGGCATATATGTGTTTTTGTACTTTATGTGAAAAATGATGCCCACCAAATTTGTTATTAGTTAGTCTTGATAACAACCATGCATATTTAATTGTATTGACTGTAAGCACCTAATATTTTACCAAACCTAAGTTATGTACCGTTTAATATTTAAATATTTATTTTTTGAATCTAACTTAGATATTTTTCTTAATCTCATTTATAATAACTTTATTTAAAAATAACAAATCACATTTTAATGTAAGTTTTGTTCTAAGAAAGGAAATATTTATAAAAATATATGTTTTCTTTTAATTTTTTATTCTAGTACATAATCTAGTACAACAACAACATACCCAGTGAAAACCCACAAGTGGGGTCTAGGGAGAGTAAGACGTACACAGACCTTACCACTACCACATAGAGGTAACGAGGCTATTTCCTGGAAACCCTCGTCACAAAAATCCGTCAGCATAATAAGCTAGATATGATAAACAGACAAGTAGGAGAAGGAGAAAGTGCACGAGAAGAGCAATTAATAATAAAAAACACATGATAATAAATAAATACAGGAGAATTAACATGTAAAGGCAGATAAATAATATATAAAAGGTATACAATTAACAACTCCTTCCTATCTACCCTATTAGCCTGCTACTCTAATTCTAGACCTCCACTCCTTCCTATCTAAGGTCATGTCCTTGGTTAGATCAAGTTTCGCCATATGATGTCTAATCACCTCCCCCAATACTTCTTAGGTCTACCTCTACCCCTCCGTGTAGCTCCCAAATCTAGCCTCTCACACCTCCTAACAGGGGCATCGGTACTCCTTCTCTGCACATGTCCGAACCATCGAAGTCTCGCTTCCCTCATCTTGTCAGCTACAAGGGCCACCTCTAGCTTCTCCCGAATGGCCTCGTTCCTAATCTTATCACTCCTGGTGTGACCATACATCCATCTTAACATCCTCATTTCTGCGACCTGCATCTTCTGAACATGTACAATTTTTATTGGCCAAAACTCAACCCCATAAAACAAAGATAGTCTAACCACCATTCTGTAGATATTACCTTTGAGTTTAGGTGGTATCTTCTTATCGCACAATACTCCAGAGGCCAACCTCCATTTTGTTCAAGCCGCCCCAATACGATATGTGACATCATCGTCGATATTTCCACTACTCTGGATGATGGACCCCAAACACTTAAAGCTTTCCTTTTTAGTAATAGGGTGAGCCGCAAGTCTCACATTAATGTCTGCTTCATCCCTCGCAACACTGAATTTGCACTCCAAGTATTCTGTTTTGGTCCTGCTCAGTTTAAATCCTTTGGACTCCAAAGTGTGTCTCCAAACCTCCAACCTATCATTAACTCCGGTCTGGGTCTCATCAATCAGTACCATGTCATCTGCAAACAACATACACCATGGGACTTCCTCCTGGATAGATCGCGTCAGCTCATCCATCACCAACGCAAATAAAAAAGGGCTCAACACTGCTCCTTTTTTATTTGCATAATCTAGTATTTTATTAATTATATTTTAGTTTTAGTTAGTTAATTTTTCTATATATTTTAAATTTAAGATAGTTTTCTAACATTTTATTGTATATTATTTTATTTTTCTTTCTTCTTTTCTTTACAAAAACAAAAAAAAAGACAAAATAAAATAAATAAACTTAAAAAAATACCCATTAATTCCAACTCCTCCCCCACTCACCTAAACTACCCCACAATACTCCCACACAAAACCAACTACTCCCTCACATTTTAAAGGAGATACACGACACGCACAACACATGGGGGGGTTTCTTTTTTTTTTTCTCTACACATTCTACAAAAAGACAAGACATTCTAGACACACAAAAAAAAAATCCTACACCACATTCTTTCTTTTTTTCCACATACACAAACAAACCTAGAAAAAAATACTACTTTCCTTTTTTACATACACATCATATACTTAGAAAAAAAAATATCTACAAAAAATATCTAAAAAAAATACAATTAGAGAAAAGAAACGTTGAGTATGAGGTTTGCTTTTGGGATTTCAGGTTCGTGGGCCTAGATTGTGGTCTTTTCTTCTTGTGAATTAATTTTCACAAAAGGTATCCCCTGAATTTCATCATATAACTTTATTTCACGATTATATAATACTTGATTCAAATGTTACGAAGTTGTTCAAATTCTATGTATGTTTAACTTTGATGTTATAATATTGAAATATGTTTGAACTTTTTATATTATTACATTTAAAGTAAAATTTGGTATAACATGTAGTTATATGTTGCATGCTTAAATGTAATTTTTCTTAACTTGTTCTTGATTAAAATACAAAAACAAATATGTTCTAAGAGATATAATTAATTGTCATTCTAAATGAAGTTTAATTATAATGAATTAAATTTATTTTTTTTCTAGAAAATAAAATGAAACCAGAAATAAAATCTGCAATTTTTTATATATATATTTCTTTTAAGGGATAAATATTTTTAGAATAGTAAATAAATGAATTTACATTGATCTATATAATTAGCTAGAAGCATGATTAGGCCAACAATAATAGGCAAATTTTACGATTTGAAAAGGATCACAAATATTTTAGGTGTGACATGAAATAAATATCTTGTGGCACGGTACCAACACACCACACTAATAAAATAGTCTTAAATGAGTTCAAAATAAATCAAAGTTGACGGGTAGATGATATTTTTTTATGAAACTCATATATATAATTTATTTAAAATTATGTTAATAAATAAGTCAATAAAGCGACCGTGCTAGAATCACAGGACTCGAGGGGTGCCTAACACCTTTTCCTCGGTCAACAGAATCCTTACCTGATCTTTGTTTACGCAGACCAAAATATAAGAGTCATTTTCTTTTGATTAGGGATTCAAATTAGGTAATTTGGAACACCAAAACTTAATTCCAAGTGGTGACTCTATATAATAAAATAATCCATTTTCAAAATGTACTTTAATTTGAAAAACTCTATTTTTAAAAATACCACCCGCGAGGGAAAAATAGGGGCATGACACATGGCGACTCTGCTGAGGATAACTAGAATTCGAGCTTATCAATATTGGCTTGTATATGACTTTATTATTTTAAATATTGTATTCATTGATTTAATGTGATATTTGCTCGTTAATTTATTGCTTTAATATTATTTGAACTATAATATAACTGTCTTCTCTCACTCACCTATCTGAGTCTTCTGAAAGATAAGATTTTTCTGAGATGCGGTCTACGCTCCCGAACCTTTCTTTGAGATACCAATGATGTGATTATGCTCCTAGAAAATATTTTAGTCACACATATTTTAGGATATGGGAAGGTCCAAACAGTGAGGCCGGAAAGCCCTGCTACCGGTAAGCTGTTCCGTCTTGACTCGAGTTGTCCACTCATTTTATACCCGGTCTAGACACCGAAATCATTAAGACATAAAATCTAGTTAACCCATCCCCATACAATGATTATTTCTAATAAGGTACGTTTATTTGCATCATGAGCATTTAAATTAATGGGACCAAGCTCTAAGGTCAAGTCCATATGAGACAGGTGCCCCTTTTTTGAAACTATCATGTGCATTCTTTGTGTTACTCATTACATTATGAGGAAGACTATATTAAATGTCGATCGCTTTAAGGCGAATTACTTGAAAAATGTCATAATTATCTGTTTAGATTTTATCAACTGTACTACTCCTTCTTTATCAAAATTTTATTTTATTTTCTTATCCCAAAGCACTTCTTAAACAAGGAAATTGTTACTATAGAATTTTTTTTTATTTTTCTTGTAAAAAAATCATTTACTATTAATTTTTTTTAAAAAAAAAGTTTGTTTAGAAAGGTCGAACTACGCACACTTGATTCTTATCTCGATAAGATACGTAGGCAACCCTCCTTGGGTTCAGTGATCTTTATTGATAAAATTGTAAAAAAAATGAATATAGTTCTTATTAAATGTAAAAAATACATTTTTTTCTTCTTATTCATAAAAGCAAAAGAAAATATTTATTTCTTATTCCAAAAATAAGCACGAATGTTTCTTTGATTTGAGAACTACGCCCACCTGGTTCTCATCTAAATTAGATACATAGGCAACCCTTCTCGGGTTCGGTGATTCTTCTTAAAAATATAAAATAAAAGAATAAAAAAGGATTTGGTATTAAAAAAATTATTATTAATCTTTATTTAGAAAATCAAATTCAAAAAGAAAGATTTTGTTTCTCTATTTATAAAAGCTAAACAAAAAAAGAGGTTTTATTTATTCAAAAGGATTATATATATATATATATATATATATATATATATATATATATATATATATATATATATATATATATATATATACATATATATATACACACACACCTGATCTTGATGAGATACGTACGCAACCCTCCTCGGGTTTGGTGATTCTTATTTTAAAATAATCAATAATAATAATTCTTTATCCAAAAAATAATAATAATAATATAAAGATTTTACTCTTAAAAAAAAGGATCCTCGTTTCAAAAAAGGAAGATCTTATTTCTTTGTGTAGAAAAGAAAATTATTTTTTTATTCGTATTCACAAAATAAATTAAATGTTTTTATCCCTCTTCAAAATAAAAATACTAAAAATAAAAAAGGTACTTCTTGTCTTGATTGGTACCAACATACATAGAAATATGTATGAAAAATCTTTAACTATTTGGCATAATAAACTGGACCAACTTTGTTGTGACCCATATAGATTCTTTTGGCACCTCTTGATTATACTTATGTCACACTTGAAAATTTCTCTTGCTCAAAGTTGAGGGTAAAAAAAAATATTTGACCTCATTGTTTCATGTGCATTGTGTGGTGAGCTTTAGATGTAAAGTTCAATGACATGACTAGGTGATCTAGAATTTGACCCAAATGTTTGTTGAGGCGAAATTTTGAGCAACATCTAATTTGAAAAGGGATTGTAGGCTTTATTTGATCAATTGTGCCTGTAAGCCTACCAAATGACACATGATCCCTAGTGCTTTCTTTTTTGAGCCTAAAATTTTTGTTTCAATAACCATATTTTCGCCTATATCCTTTTGACTGCACAAATACATCATTCTATTTTTCTCTCATCTCCAAGAATGCACTGACAAAGTCCCAAGTTGGATAGCAAGGTTAAAGTGAAAATGTGATAGTAAAAAAAGACTCCCATAAAAGGAGAAAAACTAAAAAAAAAGAGGAGAAAGTCCGAAAAAAGAAAGAAAGAAAAGCAACGAAGCATATAAAGATCAAATGTGAAAATGAAGAATATAAATTGAGTGCATGGTACAATGTTGGGGAGAAAATAGTCACTTTATACAAAGATTACCTTACCCATTCCAAGCCCATATTTTATGTTGAATACAAGTCCTACTTGATTTCATTTTCAATGTTCTCACATTAGTGGATACTTATATGAGGGTCAAGCATATGGTATCTCAAGCTCGTGCATTGACCTTCTTTATGAGTGTGAGTGACTCTCAAATGTCCTACGATCTCAACTCTTCTATTTTGTGTGAATTAGGACTTTATTTTGGTAAGGCACTTGAAACATGAGGACATAAATAATTTTAACCCCATATTTGATACAATATGAATAGATTTTGTTAATACTTAAGTATGCATGAGGTATCATTTGAAACTATAGAAATTACTACAAAGTTGACCTCAAATTTGCCTAGGAGTATTTGAAGGTGATCCATATGCATAATGCTAATTGTTGGTACCATCTAAAGCTAAGAGATGATCAATCAAAAATCAATTTATTTCTATTTAACCTCCTTTTCAAAAGATATTATTCTCCAATAAAAAAAATATTTTTGATTCGTATGAACTACGCTAGACCTGATTCTTGCTATGGTGAGATACGTAGGCAGTCCTACTAATAGGCTCGGTCTCAAATTAATTTTTTTTCTTGATTCATATGAACTACGTTAGACCTGATTCTTGCTATGGTGAGATATGTAGGCAGTCCTACAAATGAGCTCGGTCTCCAATAAAAAAATATTTTTGATTCGTATGAATACGTTCTTTCTATGGTGAGATAAGTAGGCAGTCCTACTAACTGGCTCGGTCTCAAATAAAAAAATATTTTTGATTCGTTTGAACTACGTTAGACCTGATTCTTGTGATGGTGAGATACGTAGGCAGTCCTACTAGCGGGCTTGGTCTCAAGTAAAAAATATTTTTGATTCATATGAACTACGTTAGACCTGATTCTTGTCATAGTGAGATACATAGGCAATCCTAATAACGAGCTTGGTCTCAAATAAAAAAATATTTTTGATTCGTATGAACTACGTCAGACCGGATTCTTGCTACGGTAAGATATGTAGGTAGTCCTACTAACAGGCTCGGTCTTAAATAAAAAAATATTTATTTCTGACCAATTGAAACTAGGGCATTTTTTCTACAAAAAAAAATGATAAAATAAAAAATAAATTCACCAATAAAAAATAAAAAAATAAAAAGTTTCAAAATTTCTTAGTTTCAAAAATGGGGCATTTTCATTCTAAAAAAAGATGATAAAATAAAAAATAAATTCACCACTAAAAATATTAAAAACAAAGTTTCAAAATTTATCAATTTCAAAACAGGGGCATATTTTATTTCATCTTATTTCTTAAAATTAAAAAAAAAAAGATTCATTCGTTTAAGGAGCGAACCCACATAATATTTGCTTATAGAGCAAACTCTCAAAATATTCGCTTAGGGAGCGAACCCTCATAATATCCGTTTAGGGAGCGAACCCTCATAATATTCACTTTGGGAGCGAATCCTCATAATATTCGCTTAGGGAGCGAACCCTCATAATATTCGCTTAAGGTGCGAACCCTCAAGATATTCACTTAGGGAGCGAACCCTCATAATATTCACATAGGGAGCGAACCCTCATAATATTCGCTTAGGGAGCGAACCCTCATAATATTCGCTTAGGGTACGAATCCTCGTAATATTCGCTTAGGGAGAAAACCCTCATATTATTCGCTTAGGGAGCGGCCCCTCATAATGTTCTCTTAAGGAGCGAACCCTCATAATATTCACTTAGGGAATGAACCCTCATAACATTTGCTTAGGGAGCAGCCCTCATAATATTCACTTAGGGATCGAACCCTCATAAGATTCTCTTAAGGAGCGAACCCTCATAATATTCGCATAGGGAGCGAACCCTCATAATATTCGCTTAGGGAGCGAACCCTCATAATATTCGCTTAAGGCGTGAACCCTCATAATATTCGCTTAGGGAGCGAACTTTCACAATATTCGCTTAAGGTGTGAACCCTTATAATATTAGCTTAGGGAGCGAAAATTCATAATATTCGCTTAGGGAAGGAACCCTCATAATATTTGCTAAGGGAAAAAATCCACATAATATTCACGTAGTGTAACACTTGGTAAATTACAAAAATACCCCTAGGAAAGAGGTGTGCAGAAAATGCGTCTTCCGATGCTCGAATTGAAATTCCGAGAGTGGATTCGTGATCAACACTGAAAATAGAGTGGGAAGAGGGTCTCGGTCGATTTTTAGAGCGATCGAGTCGAAAAATAATTTTTCGTTCCAAAACGAAAAACAGTGTGCTTACGCGACAGGAGCGCGTCGCGGAGCCACACTTATGTTTTCTGTAAATTTTTCGATGGAGTTGAATTTCCAAAAATACACTGTCCGCGACAGGTCTGCGTCGCGGACTGTGTTATTTCAGTACGAGGATAAATTCTTTTAAATTACGAAGGGCAATTTGGTCCATTTCTAACTATCCTAAACGTTTCCCTACGACTAATAGATGTCGGTTTCTAAGGAAGGGTTTCAAAAACCCAATTTCTAAAGCGTATCCTCTCTAATGGTCACCAAAGTTAGGGCTTGAAGGGAGTTGAGGTTAAAGAGATCAAGAGGAGGTGTTGTATAATTTTGTTGGCAAAACATTCCAGGTATGTAAGGCTAACCTAAAGCATGGGAATGTCCTCCCAAGTGCCCTCCTAAATGTTGAATATCATATCTTGATGTGACAAAGTTAATATGAAGAGTTGATGCATGAAAAAAAATCTATTTTATCTTATGTATAAGAAATTTCGCTACATAAATTGATGATCATCACTATTTTGCTTTATATTATAATCCGTTTTATGAGTGCATTTTTAAAACCCTATAATTATCGTGTTTGAAAAGAGCATGCATAATGAAGTTAGGGAATATGTCTAGAGCCTTAACGATGATGATGTTATGATGAGGTATTGATGATGATATGATGATGTTGATGAGCATGATGTTTTATGATGTCTTAGCATTAGAATATAATTGCTAAATGATGTCCCTTGAGTTTTGATGTTGATGTCGATGTTATGAGTTAAGGTATTGTGTCCCTCTAGGACCGATGTTGATGTTGAAGTTTTATAATATGTCCCCATGGGACTGATGTTGATGTTGAGGTTTTATACTATGTCCCTCTGGGATCGATGTTGATGTTGAGGTATTATATCATGTCCTTATGTGACTGATGATGATGTACTATGTCCCTACGGGACTGATGATGTTGATATTTTATGCGCATGTCGAGTTCTGGGAAGAGTATTGAGCACCGAAATGGGTAGAGAGTGAGTCCCACTCAAACCCATTAACTACGTGGCCCGCGTAGGAAGAGAGGATTGAACCGCAACGCGGATGGCTACTATCTTGTTCCAAAAGAGGACTGATGTTTGATGTTTTCTTGTGGATCCACTGATGTGATGTCCTTTACCCCGGGCATGGTATTGGATGGATATGGCAACGACATCGCTTCGTTGTATCATCACCGACTCATAAGTGATGGTTGTCGGTTAGAGAAACTCCCAGTTAGGTTCCTTTGATAAAACTCTGAAGTTGATGTTGACGTGATGTTCAAGTTGATGTGATGTTTCCTCGAGTCGATGTGATGTTTCCTTGAGTTGATGTGATGTTTCCTTGAATCGAGGTGATGATCCCTTGAGTCGATGTGGTGTTATTCTGATATGAGTTGATGTTGTGGTTCCTTGAGATGAGCTTGCTATGATGTTGATGATTGATGAGAGGTTGATGAGTCAATTGTCTAATCTAATCTCTTGCCTTAGATAGACTTTTGATATTTCTGATGGAGTATGATGTGGAGTCGATGTTTCCTTATTGTTGTGTACTTACCTTGTTATTTAGCTATTTTACATGCCAGTACATTCCACGTACTGACGCCATTTGGCGCTGCATCGTTTTATGATGCAGATACAGGAGTGAGGATTTCAGCAGGCGCACCGTTGAAGTCCAAGGTTTCGAGTTCAGATTTTTGTGAGCCTCCTTGCTATCCGGAGGAGACCCTTCTATGTTATTTTCCTTTATTTCATTGAGTCGGTAGCCATGGCGTGTCATGGCACCCCTCTTAGACAGTTGAGTCAGGTTAGAGGCTTCGTAGACATGATGTTGAAGTTGATGTGGATGTTTTCCTTATAAACTAAGGAGTTTTTTACTTACTCATTTGACGTTAAGATTGATGATTGGCTATTTGGCTCTTTCCTGAGTTACTCTTATTATGATGTTTTTCCGCTATGTTGATGTTAAGTGATGTGACGAGGCTAAGTGGTTCGCTCAGGGGCTAGCAATAGTCTCTGGGTGCCGACCACTCCTAGGGTACCCTCCCGGGGCGTGACAAACATTGTATCAGAGCACAGAGTTCAAGAGTCCTAGGGAGTCTATGAAGCCATGTCTGGTAGAGTCTTGTTTATGCGTGTGTTGTGCACCACACTTCATAAACAGGATGCTACAGGGCATTTAGGAAATGGTTACCCTTCTTTGATGTTCTGAGTTCATGCGTTAGAGCTTGGCTCTATGAAGCCCTTTCTAATTCGTGCGTTACGCGTTTGCAGATAATGCCTCCCAAACGTACTGCTGCCCAAAGAGATGCCTCAGTCCCTGATACTGAGAATCCTTTACCCGAGGCCCCAAATCAGCATGGGACAAGGAGACGGAGACGACCTGATAGAGCTGCAGAGGCTCCGCCAGCACCTCCTATTCAGTCAGCCTCCACTTCGGAAGCATACTTCAGAGGAGCTATTGCTATGCTTACCCAGTTACTGGCCTCTCAGAGAAGCAGTCGCTGTCCCCAGGCCCCTAGCTCCAGTTCCCAAGAGCCTACGGCTGCAACCAGGCTCTGAGATTTCCTGAGGATGAACCCACCAGTCTATACAGGGTCAAAGGTTGAGGAGGACCCACGAAACTTCATTGATGAGATGTATAAAATCTTGAGGGCTATGCATACGATTGAGGTGGAGGGAGTCGAACTGGTCTCTTATCAGCTTAAGGATGTTGCCAATGTCTGGTATAACTAGTGGGAGGATGGTAGAGGTGAGGATGCTGAACCGGCTGAGTGGGAGGATTTCGAGAGTGCCTTTCTCGATCACTTCTTTCCCCAAGAGTTGAGGGAGGCAAAAGTCGAGGAGTTCGTGAATCTGAAACAAGAGGAGCTGACGGTCAAAGAGTACAACTTGAAGTTCATCTAGCTGTCCAGATACGCTCCAGAGATGGTCCTTGATATGAGGGAAAGAATGAGGAAGTATGTGTCTGGGTTGGGCAGGCATGTGAAGAGGGAGTGCAAGGCAGCATTGCTGATTCCAGACATGGATATTGCTAGACTTATGGTCTATGCTCAGCAGACTGAGGAGGACAAAAAGAGGGACATAGAAGAGCAGAAGAAGAAGAAAGCTAAATCGGCAGGGCATGAGCCTAATCAGCAGAAGCAGAATAAAGGTGATAGGACCTTCTTTCAAAAGAAGTCTTCTACCCATGAACCTTCGATGGCGAGTGCACCTGTTCAGCAAAACAGGTATGATCAGAGATCCTATGGTCATCAGAACTTCAGAGCACAGGGATCTCAGTCCCAAGCCAGTGTTGCTCAAGGTCCGAGGGGAAAGCCCCCTTGTAGCAGATGTGGTAAGCTGCATCTTGGCGCGTGCCGTGATGGCACTAGTATTTGCTTTACCTGTGGACAGCCTGGTCACTTCCAGAATGAGTGCCCTATGAGAAATCAGAGGTGGAGTGATAGAGGTAATCGCGCTCAATCTTCTACAGCACCCCCGAGGGTAATCATCAGAAGGCAACTACTACAAATGCAGGAGGCGGGACGAACCGTCTGTATGCGATGGGAAGTCGACGGGATCAAGAGGTTGCTCCTGATGTTGTTACGGGTATGCTCCGAATCTTTTCTTATGATTGTTATGCATTACTTGACCCGGGTGCCACCTTATCTTTTGTTACACCCTATGTGGCCAATAAGTTTGATATTCTTCCTAAGTGTTTGCTTGAGCCTTACACTGTTTCGACTCCTACTGGTGAGTCAATTCTGGCTAAGAGGATCTATAGAGACTGTATAGTGTCTATCTATCATAGGGACACTTTGGCCAATTTGGTGGAGTTGGAGATGGTTGACTTTGATGTGATCCTTGGTATGGATTGGCTCCATGCTTGTCATGCATCCATAGACTGTAGGACCCGAGTTGTTACATTTCATTTTCCTAATGAACCGGTCCTAGAGTGGAAGGGAGGTTATGTTGCACCCAAGGGTAAATTTATTTCTTACCTAAGGGAGAGGAGGTTAATCTCTAAAAGGTGTATCTATCACCTTGTACGAGTTAAATCTGATGATGTTGAGTCCCCAACTCTTGAGTCGGTCCCGATTGTGAATGAGTTCCCTGAGGTGTTCCCTGAGGAGTACCTGGAGTTCCTTCTGATAGGGAGATCGACTTCGGTATTGATGTACTTCCTGAGACGCAGCCTATTTCGATTCCACCATATAGGATGGCCCCTGCTGAGTTGAAAGAGTTGAAGGAGCAGTTGAAGGATCTGTTAGAAAAAGGTTTTATTAGACCCAGTGTTTCTCCTTGGGGTGCTCCCGTTCTGTTTGTACGAAAGAAGGATGGGTCACTGAGAATGTGCAAAGATTATAGGCAATTGAACAAGGTCACAGTCAAGAATAAATATCCTCTTCCCAGGATAGATGACTTGTTTGACCAACTTCAAGGTGCCTCATGCTTTTGAAAGATAGACTTCAGATCGGGTTATCACCAATTGAAGGTTAGAGAATGTGACATTCCAAAGACATCTTTCAGGATAAGATATGGCCACTTTGAGTTTTTGGTCATGTCCTTTGGGTTGACGAATGCACCTGCAGCTTTCATGGATTTGATGAATAGGGTGTTCAGGCCCTACCTTGATATGTTCGTGATTGTGTTCATTGATGATATTCTGGTATAATCAAGGACTGAGGAAGAGCATGCTAAACATCTTAGAGTTTTCCTTCAAACTCTTAAGGACCAGGAGTTGTATGCGAAGTTCTCCAAATGTGAATTTTGGCTCAAACCAGTGGCCTTTCTAGGTCATGTGGTTTCAGGTGATGGGATCCGAGTAGATGGTCAAAAATTGAAGCGGTTGCCAGTTGGCCAAGACCGACCTCTCCAACTGACATAAGGAGTTTCCTGGGGTTGGCAGGCTACTACCGCATATTTGTTGAGGGATTTTCTTCTCTATCCGCCCCATTGACCAAACTGACCCAGAAAAAGGTCAAGTTTGACTGGTCTGAAGAATGTGAGAAGAGTTTCCAGGAGCTAAAGACTAGGTTGACTACTGCACCTGTCTTGACCCTGCCTGACGGGACGGAAGGTTTTGTAATATACTATGATGCGTCAAAAGTTGGATTGGGATGTGTGTTAATGCAAAGAGGTAAAGTGGTGGCTTATGCTTCCAGGCAGCTTAAAGTTCATGAGAAGAACTATCCGACCCATGATCTTGAGTTGGCGGTAGTAGTGTTCGCACTTAAAATCTGGCGTCACTACTTGTATGGAGTGCATGTGGACGTGTTCACGGACCACAAGAGCTTACAGTATGTCTTCGGTCAGAGAAAGCTCAACCTGCGACAGAGGAGGTGGTTGGAATTGCACAAGGACTATGACATGAGCATTATGTACCACCCAAGTAAAGCTAATGTTGTTGCTGATGCTCTTAGCAGGTTGTCTATGGGTAGCACAACCCATGTTGAAGGAGAAAAAAAGGAGTTAGTGAAGGAAGTGCATAGGTTGGCTCGATTAGGAGTCCAGCTTGAGGAGAACGACGAGGGAGGAATTAATGTTTAGAATGGGTCTGCATCGTCCCTAGTGACTGAGGTAAAAGAGAAGTAGGATCGAGATCCTATTATACTTCAATTGAAGGAGGATGTTCAAAAGCAAAAAGTGATGGTCTTCTCCAAAGGGGGAGGTGGGGTATTAAGGTACCAGAGTAGGCTATGTGTCCCTGATGTTGATGGTGTCCGAGAGAGGATTCTAGCTTAGGCCCATAACACTAGATACTCCATTCATCCAGGCTCCACCAAGATGTATCACGACTTGAGAGAGGTCTATTGGTGGAGTGGAATGAAGCGGGATATTGCAGAGTTTGTTTCGAGATGCCCAAATTGTCAACAAGTAAAGGTTGAGCATCAAAGGCCAATTGGCTTGGCCCAAAACTTTGAGATTCCAGAATAGAAGTGGGAGATGATTAACATGGATTTTATCATTGGCCTACCAAGGTCGAGGAGGCAGCATGATTCCATATGGGTGATTGTGGATAGAATGACGAAGTCAGCGCACTTCTTGGCGGTCAAGATGACCAACACGAACGAGGAGTATGCCAAGATGTATATCCAAGAGATTGTGAGGTTGCATAGAGTTCCGTTGTCCATTATCTCGGACCGAAGAGCCTAATTTACTTCTCAGTTCTGGAAGTCCTTCCAGAAAGGATTGGGTACCAAAGTGAGTTTGAGCACAACCTTTCATCCACAGACGGATGGTCAGGCAGAGCGAACTATTCAGACGGTGGAGGACATGTTGAGAGCCTGCGTCCTTGATTTCAAAGGAAATTGGGATGATCATTTACCATTGATTGAATTCGCATATAATAAAAGTTATCATGCGAGTATCCAAATGGTCCCTTATGAGGCATTGTATGGGAGGAGATGTAGATCACCTATTAGGTGGTTTGAAGTTGGAGAGGCAGAGTTGATCGGTCCTGATCTTGTTCACCAGTCCATGGAGAAGGTGAAAATTATTCGGGAAAGATTGAAAACTGCCCAAAGCCGTCAGAAATCTTACACAGATGTGAGGAGAAGAGACCTAGAGTTTGAGGTAAGCGATTGGGTTTACTTGAAGGTATCACCCATGAAGGGTGTCATGAGATTTGGGAAAAAGGGAAAATTAAGCCCTCGCTATATTAGCCCCTATCAGATCGTACGAAGAATTGGGAAGGTTGCCTATGAGCTAGATTTACCTTCCGAACTAGATGAAATCCATCCGGTATTCCATATTTCGATGTTGAAGAAATGTTTGGGGGATCCTGCCTTGGTAATTCCTGTGGAAAGCACGGGAGTCAGAGACAATTTGTCTTATGAGGAAATTCTAGTCCAGATCCTTGATCGGCATGTTCGCAAAATGAGAAACAAAGAGATAGCCTCTGTCAAAGTCCTGTGGAGGAATCAATTTGTTGAGGAAGCCACATGAGAAGCTGAGAAAGAGATGAAAGCTAAATACCCGCACCTGTTCGTGCTTGAGGGTGATGAAAGTGTGGAAGGTAACATTCCTACCTTTATGTAAATTAATGTTCTCAGCATGATGTGATGTTTGTTTATGGCATTGATGTCTGCGTACATTTACATGATAATGAGGTCGATGAGAAATTGAGGTGATGATGTTAATGAGCGAGTATCGAGGTGAGCCTTGAGTCTATTCGTGCCATGTATCGTTCCTACACATCATTCGAGGACGAATGATCCCAAGGGGGAGATAATGTAACACCCGGTAAATTACAAAAATACCCCTAGGGAAGAGGTGTCCGGAAAATGCATCTTTCGATGCTCGGATTGAAAATCCGAGAGTGGGTTCATGATCAGCACTGAAAATAGAGTGGGAAGAGGGTCTCAGTCGATTTTTAGAGCGATCGAGTCGAAAGATAATTTTTCGTTCCAAAACAAAAAACAGTGTGCCTGCGCGATAGGACCGCATCGCGGACTGGTCGCGGAGCCACTCTTATGTTTTCTGTAAATATTTCGATGGAGTTGAATTTTTTAAAATACACTGTCCGCGACAGGTCCGCGTCGCGAGCTGTGTTATTTCAGGACGGGGATAAATTCTTTTAAATTACGAAGGGCAATTTGGTCCATTCCTATCTACCCTAAACGTTTCCCTACGACTAATAGATGTCGGTTTCTAAGAAAGGGTTTCAAAAACCCACTTTCTAAAGCGTATTCTCTCTAAAGGTCAACAAAGTTAGGGCTTGAAGGGAGTTGAGGTTGAAGAGATCAAGAGGAGGTGTTGCATAATTTTGTTAGCAAAACATTCCAGGTATGTAAGGCTAACCTAAAGCATGGGAATGTCCTCCCATGTGCCCTCCTAAATGTTGAATATCATATCTTGATGTGACAAAGTTAATATGAAGAGTTGATGCATGAAAAAAAATCTATTTTATCTTATGTATAAGAAATTTCCCTACATAAACTGATGATCATCACTATTTTGCTTTATATTATAATCCATTTTGTGAGTGCATTTTTTAAAACCCTATAATTATTGTGTTTGAAAAGAGCATGCATAATGAAGTTAGGGAATATGTCTAGAGCCTTGACGTTGATGATGTTATGATGAGGTATTGATGATGATATGATGATGTTGATGAGCATGATGTTTTATGATGTCTTAGCATTAGAATATAATTGCTAAATTATGTCCCTTGAGTTTTGATGTTGATGTCGTTGTTATGAGTTGAGGTATTATGTCCCACTGGGACCGATGTTGATGTTGAGGTTTTATAATATGTCCCCATGAGACTGATGTTGATGTTGAGGTTTTATACTATATCCGTCTAGGACCGATGTTGATGTTGAGGTATTATATCATGTCCTTATGTGACTGATGATGATGTACTATGTCCCTATGGGACTGATGATGTTGATGTTTTATGAGCATGTCGAGTTCTTGGAGGAGTATTGAGCACCGAAATGGGTAGAGAGTGAGTCCCACTCAAACCCATTAACTACGTGGCCCACGTAGGAAGAGAGGATTGAACCGCAATGCGGATGGCTCCTATCTTGTCCCAAAAGAGGACTAATGATTGATCTTTTCTTGTGGATCCACTGATGTGATGTCCTTTACCCCCGGCAGGGTATTGGATGGATGTGGCAACGACATCGCTTCGTTGTATCATCACTGGCTCATAAGTGATGGTTGTCGGTTAGAGAAACTCTCAGTTAGGTTCCTTTGATAGAACTCTAATGTTGATGTTGACGTGATGTTCGAGTCGATGTGATGTTTCCTCGAGTCGATGTGATGTTTTCTTAAGTTGATGTGATGTTTCCTTGAATTGAGGTGATGATCCCTTGAGTCGATGTGATGTTCTTTTGATGTGAGTTGATGTTGAGGTTCCTTGAGATGAGCTTGCTATGATATTGATGATTGATGAGAGGTTGATGAGTCAATTGTCTAATCTAATCTCTTTCCTTAGATAGACTTTTGATATTTCTGATGGAGTATGATGTGGAGTCGATATTTCTTTATTGTTGTGTACTTACCCTGTTATTCAGCTATTTTACATGCCAGTACATTCCACGTACTGACGCCATTTGGCATTGCATCGTTTTATAATGCAGATACAGGAGTTCGAGGATTTCAGCAGGCGCACCGTTGAAGTCCAAGGTTTCGAGTTTAGATTTTTGTGAGCCTCCTTGCTATCCGGAGGAGACCCTTCTATGTTATTTTCCTTTATTTCATTGTGTCGGTAGCCATGGCGTGTCATGGCACCCCTCTTAGACAGTTGAGTCAGGTTAGAGGCTTCGTAGACACGATGTTGAAGTTGATGTGGATGTTTTCCTTATAAACTAAGGAGTATTTTACTTACTCATTTCACGTTAAGATTGATGATTGGCCATTTGGCCCTTTCCTGAGTTCCTCTTATTATGATATTTTTCCGCTATGTTGATGTTGAGTGATGTGACGAGGCTAAGTGGTTCGCTCAGGGGCTAGAAATAGTCTCTAGGTGCCGGCCACACCTAGGGTACCCTCCCGGGGCGTGACACGTAGGGAGCGAACCCTCATAATATTTGCTTAAGGAGCGAACCCTTATAATATTCGTTTAGGGAGCTGACCCTCATAACATTCGCTTAGGGAGCAAACCCTCATAATATTCGCTTAGGGAGCAAACCCTCATAATATTCGTTTAGGGCACGAACCCTCATAATATTCGCTTAGGGAGCAAACCTTCATAATATTCGTTTAGGGAGCGGAGCGGACCCTCATAATATTCGCTTAGGAAGCGAACCCTCATAATATTTGCTTAGGGAGCGAACCCTCAAAATATTTGCTTAGGGAGTGAACCCTCATAATATTCGCTTGGGGAGCAGACCCTCGTAATATTCGCTTAGGGCACGAACCCTCATTATATTCATTTAGGGAGTGAACCCACATAATATTCGTTTAGGGAGGGAATCCTCATAATCTTCGCTTAGGGAGTGAACCCTCATAATATTCTCTTATGGCATGAACCCTCATAATATTCGTTTAGGGAGCGAGCCCTCATAATATTTGCTTTGGGAGTGAACCCTCATAATATATGTTTAGGGCACGAACCCTCATAATATTCGTTTAAGGAGCGAACCCTCATAATATTCATTTAGGGAGCGAACCCTCATAATATTCGTTTTGGGAGCGAACCCTCATAATATTCGTTAACGGCACGAACACTCATAATGTTCGTTTAGGGAACGAATCCTCATAATATTCGTTCATATCTTCATAAGGCATGATAGCCCCCATTTTTATTTTTCATAAAGCATAAAATCTTATTTCATTCAAAAAACGAAATATTTTTTCCCTTTTTTAAAATTATTTTATTATTTTTTGTTTAATATGATGTGCAAGTAAAGTAAAATAACCCACAATATTCTTCTTTGCACAAATTGGGGTAGAATATTTTTTTCGTTTTGCTGGTTTTGATTGCAGGCATGTCCCTCTGCGACTATAAGTTTGGACATTAATAACGGAGTAACATTTTTCTGATTTGAGAAGTAAAGAATGACAATAAGAGTCAGTTCGGACCTATCTAGCAGCTCAATATTTGAAGATTCAGCTTCCCAACTTCAATTCAGGAAACAAGTGTTCACGAATAGTGTACTAACTTTCCTTTGGAGAGGCATCGGTAACTCAATTGAGATTTCAAGTTCAAGCCTCAAACTCAAACTTCAAGATTAGATTTTGAGATCAAGCTACCTGCCAGAAAAAGGCGAGATGATAACTGAAGATGCAACGGAAGACTTGAAAGAAAAGAGGGTCGAGACAAGTAGAATAGAATAGATCTTGTATCGTTTCCTTTCAGTGTTATCATCTTCAATTTAACAATAGGAACCATGGACCGGGATCTTGACAGGACAAGACTCAACTTGCTAATCCATCCATCCATCCATCCATCGTTGCACCTATTTGAACCACACGTGACCTGATGCTCTTATAACCCGAGTTATGTAGGTTGCCCAAAGCCAGGGCCCAGTCACTCTTGCTTGCTCTTTATTTTTTTTATTTTTTTTCTTTTTCTTACCATATAATAATGGTTAGACCAAAAATTAGGCACCTTGACTTCTTTGCTTGAAAACTCTTAATGTTCTGACATTAGAGGGGCATCCTGTTAGCACCTAATTTTTTATCAAACATAAGTTATGTACCTTTTAATATTTAAATATTTGCTTTTTGAATCTAACTTAGATATTTTTCTTAATCTTATTCATAGTAACTTTATTTGAAAACAAAAAATTACATTTTAATGTAAGTTTTGTTCTGAAGAAGGGAAAATTTATAAAAGTGTATGTATTCTTTTAATTTTTTATTCTAATACATAATCTAGTATTTTAGTATTTTCTTAACTATATTTTCATTTTAGTTAGTTAATTTTTCTATATATTTAAAATTTAAAATAGTTTTCTAATATTTTATTTAATTCTTTTTTATTTAATTTTATTTTTTTTTCTTTCTTCTTATCTTTTCAAAAACCAAAAGAAAAAAACCAAGACAAAATAAAATAAATAAACTTAAAAAAACAACCCATTAATTCCAACTCCTCCCACACTCACCTAAATTACCCCACAATACTCCCACACAAAACCAATTACTCCCTCACATTTTAAAGGAGATACACGACACACACAACACATAAGGGGGAATCTTTTTTTTTTTTTGCTTCACAATCTACAAAAAGAAAAGACATTCCAGACATAAAAAAATCCTACACCACATTCTTTCTTTTTTCCCAAATACACAAACACACCTAGAAAAAAATGGCTACTTTCTTCTTTTACACACACACCCCATATACTTAGAAAACAAAATCTCTACAAAAAAATATCTAAAAAAAACACAATTATAGAAAAGAAAAGTTGAGTTTGAGGTACGCTTTTGGGATTTCGGGTTGTGGGCCTAGATTGTAGTCTTTTCTTCTCGTGAATTAATTTTCACAAAAGGTATCCCTGAATTTCATCATATCACTTTATTTCACGATTACATAATACTTGATTCAAATGTTACGAAGTTGTTCAAATTCTATGTATGTTTAACTTTGATGTTATAATATTGAAATATGTTTGAACTTTTTATATTATTACATTTAAAGTAATATTTGGTATAACATGTAGTTATATATTGCATGCTTAAACGTTTAAATTTTTTTAACTTGTTCTTGATTAAAATACAAAAAAACCATGTTCTAAAAGATATAATTAATTGTCATTCTAAATGAAGTTTAATTATAATGAATTAAATTTATTTTTTCCTAGAAAATAAAATGAAACCAAATATAAAATCTACAATTTTTTATATATATTTCTTTTAAAGGATAAATATTTTTAGAATAGTAAATAAATGAATTTACATTGATCCATATAATTAGCTAGAAGCATGATTAGGCCGACAACAATAGGCAAATTTTACATTTTGAAAAGGATTACAAATATTTTAAGTGTGACATGAAATAAATAACTTGTGGTAAGGTTGGAAAGCACTGCTACCAACACACCACACTAATAAAATAAGACAGCCTTAAACGAGTTCAAAATAAATCAAAGACGGCGGGTAGATGATATTTTTTATAAAACTCATAAATATAATTTATTCAAAATTATGTTAAGCTATAAATAAGTCAATAAAGCGACTGTGCTAGAACCACGAGACTCGAGGGGTGCCTAATACCTTCCCTTCGGTCAACAGAATTCCTTACCTGATCTTTGTTTACAAAGACCAAAACATAAAGAGTCATTTCCTTTTGATTAGGGATTCAAATTAGGTGACTTGGAACACCAAAACTCAATTCTATGTGGCGACTCTAAATAATAAAATAATCCCTTTTCAAAATGTCAATTTCATTGGAAAAACTATATTTTTCAAAACACAACGCCCAGGGGAAAAATAGGGATGTGACATTGACAGTACTTGTTCTGCTAAATGAGGATAAAGTTGAGATGAAAAGCATGATTTGAGAGTCTGTGTTGATAGTATAATCTTTGCCATGTGAGCATGAGCTTAATTTTCTCAATTCATGTTTTGTGTTTCAATTCAGAACTTGCCCTATTACTCTAATTTAGACTATAGGGTAGTTTGTTATGCAAGGATCTTCGGCCATTATTCATAATGCTCCACTTAGCCTAAATGACCAACCAAATGTGTGAAATATCTCTTGATCCTGATGTTTGAGCCTAACATGTACCTTTTCTTTGTAAAACCCTAAGTTGCCTAGCCTTATTAGATGTGAAATCCTGAAAGTGGCCCTAGTCATTCCTTGAACATTGTGCACCTTGACTTAGGCAAAAAGCATACGTTGAGGGTGGCTATCAAAAGTGGCCCTGGTTTCAAGGTTGGATAATGTGCACCTCAACTCAGGCCAAAAGCTTAAGTTGAGGGTGGCCTGTGTAAGGTGAAACACAAAATAAGAGGGGGGGTGTCACAACTCGAGGTCGGGGCCTAGATGTGACATGGCGAATGGGGACCCGAGAGTCCCCACACAAGCCTCAAATTTCAGAATCCACATACTTGGTTCAAGACAAGATAGACACATGTAATCAAATTAAAAGGGGAGTCAAAGTCAAAAGCGCAAATCATTCACTCATATGAACAAGACAAGGAAAGTTTTACATAGTGCCCAACGTATGTCTCTAGTCAAGGAATGGGGGCAAGGACAAGCTACGGGCTCACCCTCAACAAAATAATATACAAAATGAACACAAGAAATAAAAGCTCGCCCTTAAAAGACGGGGCTCACCGCAAAGTATCTTCAAGGAAGGACTATTCGTCCTGCGGTTGGTACTCAAACTGCTCGGTCCCTACATGGTAAAATCATGTAGGCATAGAGTATACATTAGTACGTTTGAATATACTAAGTATGTTGGCATGCAATGCATGTGACTTACCGAACCTGCATATCAATGTTAGATGACAAGGGCACATAATATACAAGAATCATATAAGCAAAGGAGTTTAGTATACAAGATGCCATGTAATTTATGATGCGTGCAATACGATAATGCTCTTATATAACGGGAATGGACTATAACCGACAAACCAAATCCATTAGAGCTATTACACGAATTGGACTGATTGGGACCTCCCACCAGCAGGGAGAAGATTACTTGCCAAGGGTAATCTACATCACACCTTACGGAACATACCATTTCGGGGACAACCACCATCCTTACGGGGCTCTACATTTCGGAAGGATTTACATAATCAAAACAAGACATGTCATAACATAAACAGATAGATGAATAACATCCGTCCCTATGTTGGCACACAATTCAAGGAAAGGGAGAGGGACCTTGGGGATATCCCTAACACCCCCAATCTATCGGTGCTAAGTCTTACACATACCACAAGAATACTTATATATATGTGTGTATATATATATATATATACACACACACATATGATTTCAAGAGAGTCAAATGTCTGTTTCAAAACGTTAAATGCACATGTAGGCTCAAATGCAAAATCACAAAATCAAAATCACATAGTTTGTGCAAGGAATAGCTTTTCTACATATACAAGATGGTGCAAGCACCCAAGATGCTCCAAGAGCTAACTACAAAATGGTGTAAACACCCAAGATTCTCTGAGAGCCATAATCATAGACAAACCAGTGATCACCTTCTTATCATATCCCATGTCTTACCAAAAATCATATCATATCCCTTTTTAAAACAAAATTAGGCTTAGTCCCACATTTCCAAAATTACCATGTATCAATGTCATGAGTATGATGCAATGCATAATGTAGGGATGACATAGGTATTATCGAGTACATCTAAAACATAGCAATATAATGTAGAAACTAGGAAATCCATAATAAAATTAATCATGAAAATTGTAGTAGATATCACCCATGCATAACAATATCTTTAAAGGATATGCATGTTGAAGATTTCACAACCCAAAGTGATTCATCATACTAGAGCATAACACACCTCGAAATCCGCAATAATATATAACACATGCATTGTTCAAAGTTATCAAGATCAAGTAGTAAAAATTCACATTTTATGTAGAAAATTTCGTAAAGTAGTTTGAAAGGAACCACTATAAGAAAATAGGTCTTTAACGAGGGGAAATTCGGTCTTTAAAAGTATAAATCCAGTCGTTATTAGTCAATAACGACCAATAAAAATCCCATCATCGCCAATCGTTAGTAGCTCCGTCGTTAAAAGTTAATGAATGGATTAAATCCCGTCATTAGAAATCTAACAATCGAATTAACTCTGGTCATTAAAAAAGCTTTAATGACGACGAAAATCCGGTCATTATATCTTTTTTTCAACAACCAAATTTTTCCTTCACTAACTGATATTCTAGTTACTAAAAAAGAAAAAAGCAAGCCCCGTGCACTTCAGGGGAAGGGTCTAACCACAAAGATCTATTGTACAGTAGCCTTACCTTGCATTTCTGCCAGATGATGTTATCAAGGTTTGAACCAATGACCTTCTAGTCACATGAAAACATCTTTACAAGTTACTCCAAGGCTCCCTTCAATTCTAGTTATTAAAACCTTAATTATAACCACAAAACAAATCAAATCAGGAAAAGTGCAAACTGCGTATGGATTTACACACACAAACATACAAATACATGCACATATAAAAACATACAAATTTATTTATCCATTTCATAGATCATTACAAAGAATGATACTGTGTAAAGTTACAAAAATATAGACATACAAATTTATATAATATTGTATTTTTTAACTCTTAATAAAATAAAAACTAGAACATCTTTAAACAATTTTTTTTAAATATGAAATGCATTCTTCCTGTGCTTCAAAAGTTTTTGTCATTTATACTTCTTTACACTTTTTCTGAGGATGAGTTCTTCAAACTGCATTACCTATCGAAAGACAAGTATAAAAGCTTCATGTAAAGCTATTAATAATACTCCTAATAATTATTATCTTCCTTTTTCTTTTTCGTAAAATCAAAGATTAACCACAATGAAATATAAAATTTGTTTCCGTTCTCACAACCATATAAAAAGAAAGTTGGGCTTCCTAGTTCTAGACATAAAATTATTTGTTTTGTATTTTACACCTTAAGTTATTGACTTTTTGCACATTGCTTCATGAATAAAACTCCCAACTTCTTTTAGTTTCACTTTTTATACTAATGATATTCACATAACATAAATAATTCAATATCATTAAAATTATTATGAGATATAAATAAATTATATCATCTTAAATTTTAAATAACAAAAAAATCTCGATTTTTTAATTAATTAGTTGTTGATTATATGTTATGTAAAGCTTTTAAATTTTCTTTTTGTAAAATTTCACGTTATACTTTTCTAACTCAAACGAATGATTTTTCTTGTATATACCTATTGGTTTCACAACCAATAATGAAAAAGAAAATTTGCATAATATATATATATTTTTTATTAGAAGAAACATTATTACTGAATACGGATTCTTAAGTCTATTGATCGAGGTAATTTGCAAGTGGAGAAACATCTTTCCTCTTGAGAAAATTACTCACGACCAAATTTATATAACTTTTTTACCTTAAATAAATCTCATAAGCTCATAATTATATATTTAATATTATTACTTTTATTGTTAGTTTTTTGTTTCAATACAATTTTTTGTTTTGACCTTCTTCACCTTGCATCTTTAAAAATGTCAAGTAAAGATGAATAAATTGTCTCTCAAAATAAAAACATATATAGAAACTATATCAAGAAAGTATTTTAGTTGAAAACAATTATGTAAAAATGATTGTAACTAAATACTTTTATAATATTTCAAATTTTATATAATTGACTATAATAAAAATGATGGATAGAGTTACTAGAAAATAATACATTAATATTTTTTTCTTTTATTAATTATTATAAAATAAGCAAAATTATAAAAGATGGAGGATTTTTATAAGAATGATTAACAAAACACTACTTGTTATACTTATAACATGATTTGGTTTAATCTCTTTACTCTCATATTAGTTAAACATATTTTTACACTAACTAATATGTTTTAACGATGTGATGTGATGCTTTTTAACAATCAAATTTTTCCCCTCGTTAATGTTATATCAAAATTTATCTTTAATGACTGGAAAAAGATTTGGTCGCTATAAGTGTATTTATAATAATCGGAAAAAGATTTGGTCGCTATAAGTGTATTTATAACGATCGTAAAATAATTTGGTCGCTATAAGTATATTTATAACGATCGTAAAATAATTTGGTCGCTATAAGTATATTTATAATGACCGAATTTTGTTTTTGTCCCTATAAGTATATTTATAATGACCAAAAACAATTTGGTCACTATAAGCATATTTATAACGACCGAAAAAATATTTGGTCACTATAACTGTATTTATAAGGACCGAATTCATTTCTCGTTGTTAAGAAATGGTCATTAAAAGTCTTTTTTTCTTGTAGTGAACTTTGGGTCTTCTTGGTTGAAAGAGACGAAGAATCAAAACCCACATACCTGACTTGAAGAAAAATTTGAGGAGAAGTGGACTTCAGTTGAGAGTCTTGACTTGAATTTCCTAGAGAGAGGTTGGAGAGCCTTGAAGGAGTAAATTCTAGAGAGGGAGAGAAATGAAGTAAAATGGCTGAAATGAAGGATTTCAGCTGGTTTAAAGAGTCCAGGAGGGACGGAAAGGTCCACTTTCACGTTTAGAGCAATGAATATTTTAAAAATGCCATTAATGAAACGGACCTGAAATTGGCCCGTCTGAGTCACATGGTATGGTACACGGTTCGTGTAGTATCACACGGACCGTATACTGTGCTGTGGTCCTGGACTTGAAATTCTCGGAGGCAAAATTTTAAAAAACTAAGTAGCACCACACGGACAAGTCTCATGGACCATCTGGAGTCACACAAACCGTGACCTCGTCCGTGTACAGGTGGCTCTCCACACGGCAACCACGCGAAAGGTCACACGGACCATGTGAAGTCACACAGACCTTATGATGGTCCGTATATCCTTACTTGGAGAATTTCCCAATGGGGAGTTGATCACTGCCACTCCACGGGAGGCTTATACGGATCGTGTGGCTCCATATGGGCCGTGTAGGATCCTCCGTGGAGTGGTGCCTGGTAGATTTTCTGGGGAACAGTTTTAGAAATTAAGGTAATGCTAGCGAGATAAATATCTGGGTCTTGACATCATCTCCCCCTTGGGAACATTCGTCCCCGAATGTGCAAGAACAGGGCTTGAAAGATTAGAATTAGGGCAAGTCACATTCGACACTAGACCAAAATGCACAATTCACATCAAAACAAAAGGTTTTGTACCAAAAGCATCATGCAAAAATTATAGTTTAATACCAAAGCTCAAATCGAGATTGCATCCAAGTCACTTGTGAAAAGAAAAGATCTTTTAGTGCACACATATACATGTCATGTCATGAGACTCAAGAAGGCAAGAAATGGCATAATTAAATAAGGAAGATTCCTAGTACCTTAGGCTTGAGTAGATTAAAAAAGATGGAGGTATCGTTTCATCATGTCCAGCTCCGCCTCCCAAGTAGCACTCTCCACTTGCTGATTTCTCCAAAGTACCTTCACCAAAGTTACATCCTTGTTATGAAGCTGCTTTACTTGCCTATCCAAGATTGCCACCGGCACTTCCTCAAAAGACAAGTTTTCCTCGATCTCAATTCCTTCTAAGGGCACAATGGTGCTAGGATCACCAATTAGTTTCCTAAGCATAGATACATAGAAGACCGGATGAATGGAACCCAAATCCGGAGGTTACTCCAACTTGTAAGCTACATCTCCAATCCGCTCAACGATTTCGTAAGGACCAACATGCCAGGGGCTTAGCTTGCCTTTCTTACCGAAATGCATCACACCCTTCATGGGAGAAACTCTCACATAAACCTAATCCCCAACATGAAATTCGAGGTCCCTTTTCCTACTTTCCGAATAGGACTTTTGACGACTTTGAGCTGCTTTCAATCTTTCCGTAATTACCTTTACCTTCTCCATAACATCAAACACCGAATCTAGGCCAACTAAGGCCATCTCACCCAATTTAAACCACCCCACCGGTGACCTACACCTCCTCCCGTACAAGGCTTCAAACGGCGCCATGCCAATGCAAGCATGGAAGCTATTATTATAAGCAAACTCGATGATCCCTTCAAAATCCAACAACATGCCCTTAACATATCCTCTAAGGTTTGAATAGTCCTCTCCGCTTGGCCATCAGTTTGAGGGTGAAAAGTAGAGCTCAACTTAATCTTTGTCCGGAAGGCCCTTTTGGAAAGACTTCAAAACGTGGGAAGTGAATTGAGCACCACGATCTGATATGATGGGCCTAGGTACACCATGCAACCTCACCAACTCCTGGATGTAAAACCTCGCATAGTCCTCGACACTGAAAGTATCCTTGACTGGTAGGAAATAGGCCGACTTCGTCATTCGATCCACAATAACCCAAATGGAGTCGAATTGCCTTTGGGTCCGAGGCAATCCAACCACAAAGTCCATATTCACATCCTCCTATTTCCATGTGGGAATTTCAATGTCTTGAGCCAAACCACCGGGCCTTTGATGTTCTACCTTCACCTGCTGACAACTCGGGCATTCATACATGAATTTAGCAATACCCCTCTTCATACCATGCCACCAATACACCTCCCTCAGGTCTCGGTACATCTTGGTAGACCCCGGGTGGATAGAGTAACGAGAGTTGTGAGCCTCAATCATAATCACTCTTTTGAGGTCATCCACATCGGGAACACAAAGCCAGTCTTGATATCAGAGCACACCATCTCTCCCTTGGGAGAATACCTCGATCTCCTTTGCAGCAACCATCTTTTTCAACTCAAGAAACGATGGGTCTAGATCTTGCTTAACTCTTACCTTGTTTACCATGGAAGATTCTGCCCTATTCTGAACCCGAATACCACCCTTACTGGAATCAGTCAGCCTGACACCCAACCTAGCCAACCGATGAACATCCCTTGCCAATTCTTTCTTTTCATCACTAATATGCAACACACTCCCCATAGACAATTTACTGAGAACGTCGGCCACAACATTGGCGTTGCCCGTATTATACTGAACACTCATATCGTAATCCTTCAAAAGCTCCAACCACCTCCTTTACCTTAGGTTGAGATCCCTTTGGGTGAAAACATATTGTAAACTCTTGTGATCGGTGAACACATCAACATGGACCCTGTACAAATAATGTCTCAAAATCTTTAAAGCAAAGACCACCGCTTCCAATTCAAGGTCATGCACGGGGTAGTTATATTCATGCACTTTCAACTACCTCAATGCATACACTATCACCTTACCATTCTGCATAAGCACACAACCCAGTCCGATCCGTGAGGCATCACAATACACTATGAACCCCTTGAAACATTTGGCAAGGTCGAAACTGGAGCCGACGTAAGCCGATCTTTCAAGGTTTGGAAACTTCTCTCGCATTCATCCGACCATACAAACATAGCCTGCTTCTAGGTCAACTTGGTCAGTGGAGATACAATTGATGAGAAACCTTCCACAAACTTCCTGTAGTACCCCGCCAACCCAAGAAAATTGCGAACATCCGAAAGAGTCAACGGTGAAGGCCAATTTTTCACAGCCTCTATTTTCCGCAGATCCACCTTAATACCGTCTCCGGACACCACATGACTGAGTAAAGCCACTTCACCCAACCAAAATTCACACTTGCTAAAGTTGACATACAATTCCTCTTCCCTTAGAGTTTGGAGGGAATCCTCAAATGATCCCTGTGCTCTTGTTCACTTCGAGAGTAAATGAGAATATCATCAATGAAGACCACTACAAAGATGTCCAAGAACGGTTTAAACACTCGGTTCATCAAGTCCATAAATATGGCCAGAGCATTATAAGCAAAACGACATTACCACAAATTTGAAATGCCCATACCTCATTCAAAAAGTTGTTTTAGGGATGTCATACTACCTAACCTTCAACTGATGGTACCCAGAACGGAGATCAATTTTTGAGAAGTGAGTAGCACCTTGAAGCTGATCAAATAAGTCATCGATCTTGGGCAACGAGTACTTGTTCTTAGTAGTCACCTTGTTCAGCTGCCTGTGGTCAATACACATACAGAGGGACCCGTCCTTCTTCCTTACAAACATCACGGCAGCACCCCACAGGGATGTACTGGGCCGGATAAAACCCTTCTCCATTAGGTCCTTTAACTGCTCCTTTAACTCTTTCAGTTCTGCCGGTGCCATCCAATATGAGGGAAGAGAAATACGCTGAGTATCTGGAAGAAGATCTCTGCGGAACTCTATCTCCCTGTTTGGAGGAATGCCTAGTAAGTCTTCGGGGAACACATCCGGAAATTCATTCACTACCGGGACCGACTCAAGAGTAGGCACCTCGGAATCCATATCCCTGACCCTCACAATATGGTAGATGCACCCCTTAGAAGTCATTCTCCACGCCTTGAGGTAGAAAATAAGCCTACCTTTAATAGAGGATTCGTTACCCTTCCATTTAAGAACTGGCTTGCCGGGAGGTTGGAACTGGACTTTTCGGGTTCTACAATCTATGAAAGCATAAGATGCATGCAGCCAATCCATTCGAAGAATCACATCAAAATCAAACATCTCAAGTTCCACAAGATCACATGGCAAGATTTTATGCAACACAACAATAGGGCATCCGCGATAGACTCTCTGAGCAACAATGGATTCACCCACGGAGCTGTAGACCGAGAAAGATTCTCTTAAAATTTAGGGTTTCAAACTGAACATAGCAGCCAACAGTGGAGTCACAAAAGACAAGTTTGCTCCTGGGTCAAGCCAAGCATAAGCATCAAAATCAAAGACTTTCAACATACCAGTCACGACATCTAGAGCTTCCTCGATATCCTGGCAGGCATGGAGTGCATAGAACCTATTGTTCCTTGGGGAAAAACCTTGGGGACCCCTCTACTGACCTTGCCTGCCTTGGGCTACCTGACCTCATCTTCCACGCGCACTCCTAGGGCAATCAACAACTTTATGGTCCTTACTTCCACATCCGAAGCAAAGTCCCAAATCCCTCCGGCAGGCACCTGTGTGAAGCTTCCCGCACTTCTCACACAAGATATAACTTGGTTCGCTACCCACCGGTACCTCGGGAGGTGGTGCCCGAGCATTAGCCACCCGAGCTCCCGAGCCTTGGCCCTACTGGAAGCTACCATAACCAACATTCCTAGCACCGGAGAACCTACCGTCAAAATGGGCTCTCTTGGGATTGTGTGTCCTTTTCCCCTTGAGTTTCTCCCCTTCAATCTACTCAGTATACACCATGAGTCTAGTAATATCCATATCCCAAATCAGCAACGCAGTCTGACATTCTTTCACCACCAAGTCAGAAATACCCGAAACAAATTTGTGCATCCTTGCATGGGGATCGACCACCAGGGGATGGAGCATACTTGGAAAGCTTGGTAAACTTGAGGGCATACTCCCTCACACTCGTACTCCCCTTCTTGAGGTTAATGAACTCAGTCAATTGGGCCTCCCTCAGCTCAAGGGGGAAGAAGCGATCAAGAAAGGTAGATTTGAACTCTCCCCATTTAACGTTACCATCACAGACTCTCTCCATAGCCCACTGTGTATACCATACCTGGGCTACCTCCTTAAGCTGGTAAGCAACCAATTCAGCTTTTTCCTCAGAGGAGACACCTATAATTCAGTATTTTTGAGAGTTCATCAATGAACTCCTAAGCATCCTCATCAGCCCTTGACCCGTAGAACTCCGGAGGATTCATCTGGGTGAAATCCCTCACAATAGATGCAGGTGTAGGGTCCTGTGGCAAACTAGCTTGCCTTGCCTGAGCAGACACAACCTGTGCAAGCATGGCGAAAGCAGTGCAAAATTTATCGTTAGATATAGGCTCCTCCATAGGCTCATGAGGGGCCTGATCTTCAGCAGCCGCAGCTAGCCTAGGTAGCAAGGGGTCTTCCTCGAGGCATTTACTGAAATGGATCAACGGCATCAGTAAGTAAGGAAATTGCATTAACCGATCACAACACGATACAAGACATGAAGAAAGGAGGAATTTCATAATACGTCTACGTAGCCTCCCACTCATAGGCATGGTGAACATCACACCCATGAATAAGACTCTACTCAATGCGGCACGTTGGGCTCCGAGGACCATCATAAACATTGGGCTCTGATACTACCTTTTTTCATGACCCGGATGTGAGACCCTATGTTTCTCGTCTTTCATTATATAAATAGTGTGGCAATGTGTAACGCACAGGTGATTTTTGCTAGCACCTTGGGACAATACGACTGCCAATAAGTGGTAATATCAAGGATCTATAGTTTTAAGCCAAAGGAAATACCTAAATGCGCGTTCGGGATTAAAGAAATGACCTGAATGGCACCTCGCTCTTTTCAGAAAGTTTAAATTAGGTTTCACTTTTCGGATGGGACTTAAAGTTTATAATTTGCTAATAATGGATTTATTTAAGCTATTTTAATAGCACAAAGGTCATACATTAAGTTTTGGAATCAAGAAAGTTGCAAGATAAAGGTTGGCCAAAGTTACCGTAAGTTTCTTTATGAAATCCTTCTTAACTTTGGGTCAAATGTACCAGGTCATATATCCCAAACTATAAGAAGTTAGAAGGTCCATGTCCCATCAAATTGAAGATCTATGATTCTAGTTTGCAACGCACAAAATCGCGCATCAAACCGACCTCAGAATAAAGAGTTATGACCATTTTACTGAGACTGTCCGAGCTGAAAACCGGGTCCTGGGTCGGGTCGGGTTGACCCAACTTAATGTCGGCTAATTTGAGCTTTTTAAAGCTCAAATCACTTCCATTTCGTCCCCAACAGCTTAGAAACTGAAGGAAAACTCCCCTCAAGGTTCCAAAGGGATTGAGTAAGCTTTTTCGCATTTTTACCGTTAAAATTTGTCCATGTACCTAGAAATGTGTGCCTTACGCTTTGCAATTGTTTTCCTCTTATATTGGTTGTTTTTGGAGCTGTTTTTGGGCTGTAAAAAAGGTGGTGTTCTTGCTGGTATTGTTGGTTTACATCTGGTGCGTTTAGGTAATAATTTTGGGGCTCTTTTAAGGTCATTTTTACAAAGTTTTACGGACATTTCCTCGCGTAAATGCTCCTTGCTGAATCTGTTCATTAACACTGCATTTTGACTATTTATAGGTGTCTTTAAGATGCGTTTATATAGTCGTTGCGAAGCTTAGGACGTAAGGAACATCTTTTGTGAAGAAACCTTTGGCAATCGGACGTTCGTTGGAGAGGTATGTTAAGGCTAAGCTCCGTCTCTCCTTTTAGCATGAAAATCAGGAAGTTTCCCAAAACGTCAAATGCAATATCTGCCATTCTATTGCTAGAAAGACTTTCTATGAAAGGCATTGGGACTGCAGTTGAGTTTTATTCACGATGGTATTAGGTTGAAATTTCATTCGTTCGCTTAAACTGGCATTCAGTTTCTATATATCATTCTGTCGGTTTCCCGGCTACCTATTCACATTCCAAGGTGTTTCTCTTCTTGGTGTAGTGCCATTAAAATAAATGTAGAATGCAAAGGGAATATAGTATTCAAAATCAGTCCTTCTTCCATACAAAAATATAATTGAAGAATTCAACCAGTAACGCGATGGTTTCGAATATTCCCTAGTGAAATGCTTCCATCTAAACTACTAAGTCACTTGATCCTATTTAAATACATTCTTTTACTAATTGACTTGGGACCAAATATAATCATTATGTAAAGCACCTTTATGAACATTTTCAAAGTTAAGGCTTCACTCTAAATGTGGGTTAAATTCCCAAACTTGTTTAAAAGACATGTATGATCCCACAAGCCATGTGTATATGCAATGACAATGATTATGATGCTATGAGAATAAGTGTACCAACAAGCCAAGATTGGCTGAATGATAATGATTATGATGCTACGAGAATAAGTGTACCAACGAGCCAAGATTGGCTAAGTTCTTGCTATGTCTTATTATATGCATTCACATTCATATCATACATTGCACGTTATGTATGGACTTCGAGCTATAATCGAAGGTATGGGGCCTATTTGCCCAACTATATATGTATATGGTACAGATGGCCACAGGTTGGCAGATATGATGCCGGTTAGCTACCGAAAAGGACCACCAGTGCTAGCATTTGGTTGGGTATGTCATGCATTTGCATCTATATATATGTATTCACGACATGTGATACTCGAGCATACCATGCATTTTTTTATCACTAGGATGTGGCTTATTGGCCATTAAGGCTACTTGAGTTTTCGTTACAGGTAATATTTCTATTAACCTTTTTACTACGGTTATCTATGATTTTACTTCCTGCCTTACATACCAGTACATGTTTATTCGTACTGACGTCCCTTTGCCTGGGGATGCTGCATTTTATTTCGTGCGTGCAGGTTCAGGTAGGGGTTCTGATTTACCCTTCCACTAGGAGCCCCATTCAGCTATGAGTTGATAAGCTCCACTTATTTTTTTTTGTATAGTTGGGTATGTCGGGGCCTTGTCCCGACAGTGTTAGTGATTCTCATAGAAGCTATTGTGGATATGTTATTGTGGGTCGGTCCTTTTATGTCGTTCCGTCTCCAGTCATAAGATTGGCATGTATATATGGTGTGTGCCTGTAACTCTGTGGTGGCAGCCTTGTTGGCTAGCTAGTACTTTATCGTTTGAGTTTACTTATCTTGATGTACGTGATTTGCTGTTGACCAGGTCATGACCTAAATGGTCCTGGTTTTTTCTTTTTAAACATTATGCTGCCTGATTTTCTTCTGGTCCAAAGTTTAGTTAACTAGCATGTTTAGTGGCTGACCCGGCCAATAACGGTATCGGGTGCCAGTCGTGCCTCCCCTCTCTTTGGGGCGTGACAAACATGGTATCAGAGCAAGTCGTGTTCGAGGGAGTCCACAATGCCGTGTCTAGTAGAGTCTTGCTTATAGGTGTGTTTTGCACCACACTTATAATCAGGAGGCTACGAGGCATTTAGGGATGGTTTCATTTCATTCACTGAATAGATCGTGCTATAGAGCAAAGCTATAGGAACATATGAAATCTATATCATGTTATGTTGTTCTTATTTAATGGGTTACCTATGCTTAGGAGATGGCACAACATGAGATAAGTATGAATCCGTGAGAAGGTACCAATCATGTCTTGCTTGGTGAGAAGATATATTCTTTATTGAGGCACATAGGGAGCGTCCATTGTCCACAGTACCAGATTCATCAGCACCTGTTGGGGCCTAAGGAGATCTAGTACCCCAAGCCCTATTAGAGACTGGGGATCAGGGGATAAAGGAGGTTATTCAGCTACTAACTATGATGGTTTCTATTCATGAGAGACAACTAAAGGTGAGAGCAGACACCAGAAGGGATAAAGCAGAAAGCTCAAAGGTACGAGAGTTTCTTCAATTAGCCCCTCCAGTATTTACTAGGTCTAGTCCCACTGAGGATCTACAGGACTTTACAAACCATATGTATAGATTATTGAGGGTGGTACATGCCTTAATCACCGAGGCAGTGGAGTTGGTTTTTTTTAACTACGTGATTTTGCCATCTTGTGGTACGAGAAGTGGGAGAGATCCAGAGGGCTTGATGCTCCGCCAACAGAGTGGGAGGACTTTTCTTAAGGTATTTTTAGCCCATTACGTACCACGGGAGGTGAGGGAGGCCTGTCTTGACCAGTTTATCAGTTTATAGCAGGGGGATTTGAGAGTAAGGGAGTATAGCCTTAGGTTTAATTCTTTGGCTAGGTATGCACCAGATATTGTATGTACCATGAGTGCTAGAGTTCATCGTTACTTGGATGGCTTGGATAATCATTTGATCAGAGACTACAGAATAGCCTCTTTACAAGATGGTGTAGGTATTTCTTGTATTCAAGATTTTGCTTAGACTACAGAGGATCTTTCTTGTCGAATTCGGGATACCCGTAGAGATAGGGAGAAGAATAAGAGGGCTTGTACTATGGGGTCTTATAGGGAGCCACAGGGTGATTTTAGGCCTCCTTTTCATCGATATCAACCTCCGTCAGTGGGTACTTCCCCACTATAGATACAAGACCAGTGATTTGATCATTATATTTAGTTAGGGTCGGGGCAGAGTTTACGCCAACCTGAGAGCCATCGACAGGAATTCTTGGCAATAATGAGGCAACCTACTCCCCCATATATACAATGCGGCAAGCTTCATGCTAGGTAGTGCAGAAAGGGTTAAGGTGCATGTTACCATTATGGGAAGACAGGATATTTTATTAGGAACTGGCTCTTTTGTCAGTCCATAATGTGAATGCATTTATGATAATATTCCCAAATGAGCTTCCCGGGATCCCCCGAAAGGGATATTAATTTTTCTTTAGATTTTCTCTCTAATATGCAACCTATACCCATTCCTCTCTAAAATAAATGGCTCTTGTAGAGCTAAGAGACTTTAAGGACAACTTAAGAGATTGCTTGATAAAGACCTTATCAGGCCAAGCATTTCTCCATGGGGTTCTCCTGTGCTCTTTCCTTGAAAGAAAGATGGCTCCTTATGAATGTGTATCGGTTATAGATAGCTAAATAAATTCACTATCAGGAAGAAGTATCCTTTTATGTGGATTGATGGTTTTTCAAAGATTGACTTGTGATCCAGGTACTACCAGCTATGAGTCAGGGATGTTGATATTCCAAAGGCAATATTTAGGATGAGTCAGGAGTTGAGCATGCAGACCACTTGCGAGTTATATTACAGACTCTCCAGGACAACAAGTTATATGCTGAATTCTCCAAATGTGAATTTTTGTTAAATTCTATAGCTTTTCTTGGCCATGTTATTACTAACGATAGTATCAAGGTCGATGGCCAAGAAATTGAAACAGTAATGGCTTGGCCGAGACCATTGAATCTGACAGAGGTCCATAGTTATTTGGGCTTGGCAGGATATTATAGGAGGTTTGTTGAGGGATTCTCCACTACCTATACACCACTAATGAGGTTGGCATATAAAGCAGCTAAGTTTCAGTAGACTGAATTATGTGAGCAGAGTTTTCAAAAGCTAAAGAAAAGGCTTACCACCTTACCTAGTATGACTCAGCCGGATGGAAGTAAAGGCTACATTATATATTGTGATGCCTCGAGATTTTGCCTAGGTTGTGTTCCTATGAAGCATGATAGGGTTATTGCATATGCTTCCAGAAAGCTACTAAAACATGAACAGGTGTATCCTACCCATGATCCTGAGTTTGCCACAGTTGTATTTGCCCTAAAGATTTTGCGACATTATCTATACGGAGTTCATGTTGATATTTTTACCCACCACCAGAACCTCCAATATTTATTCAAGAAGAAGGAGTTGAACCTATGACAAAAGAGGTGGCTAGAATTACTAAATTATGATGTTGACATATTGTACCATCTCGGTAAAGCTAATCTTATTGCTTATGCACTTGGCTGAAAGTCTATGGGAAGTCTAAGTCTTGTTAAAGCTGATAAGATTGAAATGACAAAAGATTTATGTCAGGTAACTAGTATACAAGTGCTATGAGCAGATGCAAAAGGTCAAGGTGTGATTGTTCAAAATACAACCGAATCTTCCATTGTTAGTGAAGTAAAAGAGCAACAAGGTGAGGATTCTAAGCTTATGATATCGAGGGAAAGTATTCCACAACAATGACATCCTCTAATTGAGCTAACTTGAGATAGAATCCTTTAGTACCGGGGCCTCTTACGTGTGCCAAACATTGGAGGGCTGCGTGCTAAGGTTCATTTTGAGGCTCATTATCCTAGATATTCGGCTCAACCTGGGGCAACAAAAAAAAAGAGGGTATTGAGACCTACGACAGATCTATCGATGGAGTGGCATGAAAAAGATATTCCAAAGATGGTGGCCAATGCCCCAACTACCAGCATGTAAAAATAGAACATTAGAGGCTTGGAGGCCTAGCTAAGTGTACTGATTTTACGTTCTGGAGATGGGACATGATAAATACGGGCTTTATCACTAGGTTGCCTCATACTCTACGTAGGATGACTCTATTTGGGTAATCATTGATACGTTAATAAAATCTGCTCATTTCTTGCCAGTAAGAATGACATATTCAGCGGAGGATTATTCTAAGCTTTATATTCAAGAGATTGTTTACCTTCAAAGAGTTCCATTATCTATTATCTCTGATCAAGGGGCTCAATTTACCGTACATTTTTTTTGAAGTCTTTTCAGAAGGGTCTGGGCACTCAGGTGAATCTCAGCACCGCTTTTCATCCATAAACTGATAGACAGGCAGAGCATACCGTCCAGACCGTTGAGGATATGTTATGTGCCTGTGTCCTAGACTTTAAAGAAAACTGGGATGATCGTCTACCTCTTATTGAGTTTGATTATAATAATAGCTTTCATGCTAGTATTCAAATGGATCCTTAGGGAGCACTATACCGACAAAGATGTAGGCCACAAATTGATTAGTTTGCAGTTGGGGAGGAAAAGTTGCTAGACCCTAATCTAGTTCAGCAAGCGATGGATAAAGTGAAACTTATTAGAGATAGATTGCAAATAGCCCCAGAATTAGCAGAAGTCTTATACAGATGTTTGACGACGAGACTTAGAGTTTGATATAGAAGATTGGGTATTCTTAAAAGTATCACCTAAGAAGGGAATCATGCGGTTTGGAAAGACACAAAAGCTCATTCCTAGATACGTTGGACCGTATAAGCTTATTAGAGAAATTAACAGGGTAACATACGAGCTTAATTTTCCTTTAGAATTACGGGAATTCCATCAGCGTCTCATGTATCTATGTTGCGGAAGTACATTAGGGATCCTTCATGTATTACTCACATTAAGGATGCTGCCATTGCTGAAGACTTAACTTATGATGAGGTACCAGTGGCTGTTTTAGATTGACAAATAAGAAAGCTTCGAAATGAAAAGTGGCCTTCGTGAAAGTGTTGTGGAATAGAAAATATATTGAGGAAATAACTTGGGAAGTGAAAGAAAGAAATGATGAGGAATCACCCTAGATATTTATAACTTAAGGTGGGTGGTTTTCCAAAACTGGCAATTATCTTTTATTTAGTAGCGTAAGTTTTAAAGGATTTGGAGGTGTAACCTGTATGTTTTGTCGTGGGGTAGCTATACAAGCTTAGTAATTGGAGTTTTTGGAAGTTTATTTATGGTTTATAAGGGTAATAGATGTATCCAAAAATAACATTTTAGTAGATGGTGATTCAATCAAGGGGTTGTCTTGACACATTCGCGGACGAAAGTTCTTGGGGGGGGGGGGAGATTTTCAGACCCCGTGTTTCTCGTCTTCCATTATATAAATAGTGTGGCGTTGTATAAGGCACAAGTGATTTTTGCTAGCACCTTGGGATAATAAGGCTGCCAATAAGTGATAATATCAAGGACCTAAAGTTTTAAACCAAAGGAAATACCCTAAATGCACGTTCAGGATTAAAGAAATGACCCGAGTGGCACCTCGCCCTTTTCGGAAGGTTTAAATTAGGTTTCACTTTTCGGATGGGACTAAAAATTTTTAATTATCTAATAATGGATTTCTTTAAGCTATTTTAATAGCACAAAGGTCATACATTATGTTTTGGAATCAAGAAACTTGCAAGATAAAGGTTGGCCAAAGTTACCGTAAGTTTCTTTATGAAATCCTTCTTAAGTTTGGGTCAAATGTACCAGGTCATATATCCCAAACTATAAGGAGTTATAAGGTCCATGACCCATCAAATTGAAGATCTATGATTCTAGTTTTGAACGCACAAAACTGCACATCAAACCAACCTCAGAATAAAGTGTAATGACCATTTTACCGAGACTGTCCGAGCTGGAAACCGGGTCCTAGGTCGGGTCAGGTTGACCCAACTTAATGTCGGCTAATTTGAGCTTTTTAAAGCTCAAATCACATTCATTTTGTCCCTAACAACTTAGAAACTGAAGGAAAACTCCCCTCAAGGTTCCAAAGGGATTGAGTAAGTAGTTTCACATTTTTACCGTTAAAATTTGTCCATGTGCCTAGAAATGCGTGCCTTACGCTTTGCAATTGTTTTCCTCTCGTATTAGCTGTGTTTGGAGCTGTTTTTGGGCTGTAAAAAAGGTGGTGTTCTTGCTGGTATTGTTGGTTTGCAGCTGGTGTGTTTAGGTAATAATTTTGGGGCTCTTTTACAGTCATTTTTACGAAGTTTTATGGACATTTCCTCGCGTAAATGCTCCTTGCCGAATCTGTTCATTAATACTGAATTTTTGACTGTTTATAGGTGTCTTTAAGTTGTGTATATATAGTCGTTGCGAATCTTAGGACGTAAGGAACAACTTTTGTGAATAAACTTTGTGCAATCGGACGTTCGTTGGAGAGGTATGTTAAGGCTAAGCTCCGTCTCTCCTTTTAGCATGAAATCCGGAAAGTTTCCCAAAACGTCAAATGCGATATCTTACCACTCAGTTGCTAGAAAGACTTTCTGTGAAAGGCATTGGGACTGCTGTTGAGTTATATTCACGATGGTATTAGATTGAAATTCCATTCGTTCGCTTAAACTGGACATTCAATTCCTATATATCATATTGTCGGTTTCCCGTCTACCTATTCATATGTCTAAGGTGTTTCTTTTCTTGGTGTAGTGCCATTAAAATAAATGTAGAATGCAAAGGGAATGTAGTATTCAAAATCAGTCCTTATTCCATACAAAAATATAGTTGATAAATTCAACCAGTAACGCGATGGTTTCCAATATTCCCCAGTGAAATGCTCCTGTCTAAACTACTAAGGCACTTGATCCTGTTTAAATACATTCTTTTACTAATTGACTTGGGACCAAATATAATCATTATGTAAAGCACCTTTATGAACATTTTCAAAGTTAAGGCTTCACTCTAAATGTTGGGTTAAATTCCCAAACTTGTTTAAAAGACATGTATGATCCCACAAGCCATGTGTATATGCATTGACAATGATTATGATGCTATGAGAATAAGTGTACCAGCGAGCCAAGATTGGCTGAATGATAATGATTATGATGCTATGAGAATAAGTGTACCAACGAGCCAAGATTGGCTAAGTTCTTGCTATGGCTTATTATGTGTATTCAACATTCATATCATACATTGTACGTTATGCATGGACTTCGAGCTATAATCGAAGGTATGGGGCCTATTTGCCCAACTATATATGTATATGGTATAGATGGCCACAGGTTGGTAGATATGATGCCGGTTAGCTACCGGAAAGGACCACCAGTGCTAGCATTTGGTTGGGTATGTCATGCATTTGCATCTATATATATGTATTCACGACATGCGATACTCGAGTATACCATGCATTTTAGATGACAAGGACACATAATATACAAAAATCATATAAGCAAAGGAGTTTAGAATACAAGATGCCATGGAATTTATTATGCGTGCAATGCAATAATGCTCCAATATAACGGGGATGGACTATAACCGACAAACCAAATCCATGCGAGCCATTACACGAATTGGACCGATTCAGACCTCTCACCGTTAGGGAGAAGATTACTTGCCAAGGGTAATCTACATCACACTTTACAGAACACACCATTTTGGGGATGGTCACCTTCCTTATGGGGCTCCCCATTTCGCAATGATTTACAGAATCAAAGCAAGACATGTCATAACATAAAAAGATAAATGAATAACATCCGTCCCTATGTTGGCACATAGTTAAAGGAAAGGGAGAGGGACCTTGGGGATATCCCTAACGCCCCCAATCCCTTTGTGTTAAGTCTTACACATCCCACAGGAATACTTTTATATATATACATATGCTTTCAAGAGAGTCAAATGTTCGTTTCAAAACGTTTATTGCACATGTAGGCTCAAATGCCAAATCACAAGATCAAAATCACATGGTTTGTGCAAGGAATAGTTCATCTACATATACAAGTTGGTGCAAGCACCCAAGATGCTCCAAGAGCCAAGTACAAGATGGTGTAAACACCCAAGATGCTCCAAGAACCATAATCATAGACATACCGGTGATCACCTTCTTGTCATGTCCCATATCATACAAAAAATCATATTGTATTCCCTTTTTAAAACAAAATTGGGCTTAATCCCACATTTCCAAAATTTCCATGTATCAATGTCATGAATAGGATGAAATGCACAATGTAGGGATGGCATGAGTATTACAGAATACATCTAAAACATAGCAATATAATGTAAAAACTAGGAAATCCATAATAAGTTTAATCATGAAAATTGTAGTAGATATCACCCATGCATAACAATATCTTTAAAGGACATGCATGTTCAAGATTTCACAACCCAAAGTGATTCATCATACTAGAGCTTAAAACAACTCGAAATTCGGAATAATGTATTACACATGCATTTTTCATAGTTACCAAGATCAAGTAGTAAAAATTCACATCTTAAGTAGACAATTTCGTAAAGTAGTTTGAAAGGAACTTTGGGTTTTCTTGGTTGAAAGAGACGAAGAATCAAAACCCACATACCTTACTTGAAGACAAACTTGAGGAGAAGTGGAGTTCAATTGAGAGTCTTGACTTGAATTTCCTAGAAAGAGGTTGGAGAGCCTTGAAGGAGTGAATTCTAGAGAGTGGGAGAGAAATGAAGTAAAATGGCTGAAATGAAGGATTTCAGCTTTTTTAAGGAGCCTAGGAGGGGTGGAAAGGTCTACTTTCATGTTTAAAACAACCAATATTTCAAAAATACCATTAATGAAATGGACCTGAAATTGGCCCGTCTAGGTCACATGGTATGGTACACGGTCCGTGTAGTGTCACACGGACCGTATACGGTGCCGTGGTCCTGGACTTGAAATTCTGGGAGAAAACATTTTGCAGAACTAAGTAGCACCACACGGACAAGTCTCACGGACCATCTGGGGTCAAACTGACCGTGACCTCGTCCGTGTACAGGTGGCTCTCTACATAGTAACTACGCGGAAGGTCACACGGACCATATGATGGTCCGTATATCCTTACTTGGAGAATTTCCCAATGGGGAGCTGATCACTGCCACTCTACGGGAGGCCTATACAGACAGTGTGGCTTCACACGGGCCGTGTAAGCTCTTCCGTGGAGTGGTGCTTGGCAGATTTTCTGGGGAACAATTTTAGACATCAATGTAATGCTAGCGAGATAAATATCTGGGTCTTGACAGTGAGGGTGGGGTGGAAGTTAATAGATACATCAAAAGGAGAAAAAATGTTTACTGGGTGCAAGTAAAATGAGTGATCCCTTAGCTATGAACTTAAAAGAAAAATGAAGTGAAAATACAAGGCAAAAAGTTAAAAAATGAAAAGAAAATACCTAGAAAGCTTGAAATAGTAGAAAGGGAGAATGGAATGAAAAGTAATAGTGTTGGTAGGGCAAAAGTGTAGAAACATGCAGTGTCAAGGAGGACGTTTAGTCACTATGTTCCCAAAACATCATACTGAAGCCCCCTTGAGCCTACATCGCAAGCCAGTAAAGTCCTAAAGGGATCCTAGTGTAAGTAGTCGAAGGTCTTAGTCATGAATATAGGGGCAAGAATATGGGATTAGGTATTATATATGAATATCTTTTTTGAGGGCGAGTGATTTTTCATAGTGCCAAATTATACATGAAAACATTATTGTGAGTGAGATATGGGACTTCTTTCTATGAGGGCACTTGCATCACACTATTTACATTAGACTAATTTTGTGATTGTGGCTTGTTGATAGTTACATCGCTTGTCATAGTTGCATTGTTGCATGCATTGATCTGTGTTGGTTTGCTAGATAGCTAGCTATCTGATTGTGTTTTTAAAGTGGAGTGGGTATAGTTTGATTTGATATATGCCATTAGATTGAGTTCGGTGTGTTACTGTGCGGCTTATATAGATTGAGTCCGTCCCTTCAGGACATGCAACAATTTTAAGTTGAGGGTGTTGATGTGCTGTTAAAATACGACACTTTTAATGCTTAAAACTTGGAATTTTGTGTGTTCTCAATGCGATGTTAGTAGGTTTGATGTGTTTTTATGTTTTGCTTTTCAAGATTTCAGGGTTGGCTTTATATTTGGGCAAAGTGTGCAGAAGTTGCTGAAGTTGATGATCCATGAGAGTCTTTATGGTCACTAAAGTATTCTATGAGCCATAAGGGAGTTTCGTGTGCAATTCCAATGAAGGGTGTATTTCTGATGTTGTGTCTACGAACATGTGGACAATCCGTAGAAGCCTTTACGAGACGTAGACTTGGTATCGTACCTTGAGGATCAGAAGATAGGGACCCTCTGAAATTCCATCAAACAAAATCCGCTATGGGCCATAGAATCTTTTACGGGCCATAGAGAGGTATCATAGAAAACAAGCTGAGAATTAAAGCAACAATTCATGAAAGCCCGATCACGAACCGTAAACTGCTATATGACCCATAAAGTACCTCGTAGAGCCTACCGATCCAGTTATCCTAATTCATTTTGGATTTTCATTTTAAACACTATAAACAGATTTTTAGGTTATTTTTTATGATAAGTGAGATGGAACAAAGAGAAAAACATTAGAGAGTTTGAGAATCCCTTGTAAAACATTATTTCATCTTCTAATTTCAATCTTATGATTCTTATTGGAGAGTTAGATTTCTTATTCTCAATTCTACTGTGTAAGTGCTCAATTATGATATTTAAATTCATAAGTCTGTCATTTACACTAATTGGGAGTAGGTACACAACTAGGGTTGTGGAAACCATAAAAAACTAACAAGGTAAAATCAGATAATTCGTAATTCTTAAAAAGTGTGCAAGCATGTACTTATTAATTCACTTCATTTTGAATGCTTTCTAATAGTGGCAAACATTAGAACCCGCCTAGTGTTACTAACTTGATCAAGGTAATAGTTAATAGGAAAGGGGATTAATTAACAGGATTCGATCGATGTTTACCGTCTAATCAACCGAACTGGGCCAAGGGGAGGTTGTACTGGGACAATAGGTAAGGGTTAGTAATGTCACACTGCGGGGACGGAATAAATCACGTAGTGAAATTCGCTTCTCGCCTGGGCCAAAGGGTTTGGTGAACTTAACTTAGCGTTCAACATGCTACACAGTGGATAATAATTCGATTATCTCGTAATTTCTAGTTAGGGACTCATAGGGAACAAAATACCCTATTTCCTCTTTATATTTGTTTTACACTTGTCTTAGCTTAGAATTACTTTCAATAGTTATTTTAAACCCCATTTGGGGAGATAAGTTGGTTAATCAACCCAAATTGCAATTGAATTCTTCTAAGTCTACCATATTCCCTGTGGGATTCGACCCTAAACTTGGTTAGATTATATATCTTGACCATGACCGCTTTAGCCTAAAAGAAGATGTGTAGCATGGGCGACTTCAAGTTGTTGGACTTCAAAGAAAATTTACAAACCTAGTGCTCTAATACCAAGCTTGTGACAACCTGGGCCTAGTGCCTAGAAGTGACATGGTGAATGGGAACCTGAGAGTCCCCAAAATAGCCTCATAGATCCACATACACATCCTTGGTTCCAAAGAACATAAGTAGTCAATAAACACATAGTTCTATGGGATGGGAAAGTATGACTCACGCTATGGGTATGTCATAGGGATAGAGATTTGCATGGATTCACATAGCATATAGCACATATGAACTAAAGGGCAGGTAAGTATAACTCACGCTATAGACATAGAAGGGACTTAGGACTTTCCAAATATTCACATCTCATCATGAACATATCATCACGTTATCGACATCAATAGATAGACATATTCATGATCTCCTTAGAAAATAACATAACACATAATGAACCCATACATAGAGTTTACATGATGTCCAACTATGCCTCTAAGTCATGGAATAGGACAGGGGCCAAGACATGTCCCGGCTCACCCTCAAATTAAAGACATAAATGTAAATAGATAATAGGTAGATAGAAGGTGGCTTGTCCTTGAACAATAGAACTAGCCATAAGAAACTCTCAAAATCCAAGCTAACCGTCAAGAGGTGGATGAAGATAGTCTCCGGTCCCTACATGGTTAGATCATGTAGACAAAGAGTATGCGTTAGTACAATTAAATGTACTAAGTATGTGAACATGCATTCATATGAACTCAATAAACCCGCATTCAATCATAGATGACAATAGCACATATATAGAAAGATGTATATAAGAAAAAATAATATATTAATATGCCATGAAATCTATGATGCATGAATGCCAAAATATTTTGTACATAACAGGGATCGGACCTCAACCAGCACAAGACCAAGAGGGCTATAACTTGAAACTCCATCATCTTCCCCACAACGGATAAAGAGGTGACCTACTTGCCAAAGGTAGATCCTTAAAATAATCATCCATAAAAGGGGGCATAAACATGATATATGTTTGGCACATAGTTATGGGACTTGAGGATTTATATAATGGACCTTTGGGATATCTCCCCTCATACAAGCCCGCTCACTGCTAAGTCATCATCCCACGAGAATACATACACACTCACTCACACACAAACTCACGTATATATATATTCTTGAAAAGGTGGGAGAAGCCTTTCAAATCATAACAATGCATACTTAGTCTTAAAAGCAAAATAAACTTCATAATCATGCATAGTTGGGTTAAAAAGCCAAATCATACTTCATGTCATGCTTTTATGTATAGAAATAGCTCTTTCATACTTGTACATAATCGTGTAAACACCCATAATTGCTCAAAGAGCCATATCATAGATATTATGTGATCACATTCTTGTCATACTCATACTTATCTTGTAAACATAGTCATAAACATCATTGGGTCTTAATCCACATCATAACTTCATAAAAATCAATATTCATGTATGCATATGCCTTGAATGATGAGAGAATAGCATGAGAAATAGAGGTTCATACTTAAAATAACAATATAAGATGAAATTAAAAGTAAATCCGGGAATAAATTCACATTTAAAGCATACTTGAGATTACCCATGCCTAAATCAACATTTTAAGGGTCATACATATTCAAAACTTCAAAATATCAATCTAATTCAACATATTAGGGCTTAGATAAATTTAAAAACATCAATTAAATAAAGCTCATATCTCAATTCAATCAAATCAATTTTAATTTAAAAGATCCATATTCAAAGTAAGCTTGAAAATCATAATTTAGGAAGTAAGAAATTGTTGGGGTCTTCATTTTTGAAAGAGACCATGAATCAATCCCATACACCTAAGATATCTAGAAGAATTAAGAAGGAATTGATTTGAGAAGAAGACCCTTCCTTGAGCTCCAAGTTGAATCGACAATGGCACATTTGAGAGGAGTTCTTAGAAGAGAGATTTTGAATATTCTAATTTTGAATATTCTAAGTGTAATGAATGAATTTTAATAAGAATGAAGTAATATAGGTCTTTTCAATGGTTTAGGATAGGTTAGAAACTCACAGGTTAGAAACTCACAAACGACCCTTATAAATCACCAAAATTATGAGAAAGCCATTAATGAAACGAGCACTAAAAAGTGCCCAAATGGACCTTGAAAGGAACCATGACCCATACAACATACGACATACTGCACAAGGGTCCATGGTAAGGGTCTTCAAACCCCTAGCCAAATTTTCAGACTAAGGACATCTCCATTGACGAGTTCACAGTCCATTGAAAGGTGCACTAATCGTACAACAGTTTGTAAAAATGACCCAAGTTCTGAGATGGTAATTTTATACTCAGAACCACATCTTAGAATGAGGGCTTCATGAAAAACCTAACCGCAGTTCGTGGTTAGTACTACGAGACCCCACCACAGCTCGTGGTAGGGTGCACGTCTCGTGTAGGGGAACCTTGGTGCTTTCCTTAGCAAATTTTTGGCTTGAAGGTTTGGGATCCTACCAAGTGCCCCTTTCATAGCAAGTGGTGAGGACCACGACTTGTGGGAGGTTCCTTGGAGGGCCACCAAACCTAAAATCCTTTCTTAAGCCTCAAAAAGCCATACATAGAATCCCCCATAGGTCACACACCTTCATAAACTTGAATTAAGAATCAATAAAGTCTTATAAGATACGGGTCCTTAGATTTGGTCCAAATACTTTCTATGTGATTAGAAAACTCGATCGGAGAATTTTTGGCAAAAACAAAACCCGAAATTGGGCACTGCTTGCGTCGCAGACCCGCCTTCCCCAAGGTGAACTTTTTTTTAGTTTTGTGAGGGGTATTTTAGACTTTTTCCAACCCCTACTAAACTTACAACATGATCTAAATGGGTCATTGTGAGCATAAAAAAGGGTTTTAATCCCCATTCTTAGGTCTTTTCTAAGTTTTGATGAAGACTAGGAATAAAGAGGAGAGAGAACTTAACGAAATTGAGGAGGGTTCATACAATCTTGAGTGTGAAAGCTTCATACCAGGTATGAAAGGCTAAACTAAAACATGGGAATATTTTTCCATTTGCCTCCATTGATGGTAATAGAGGAGTTGAGAGTCTAATGAGTCTACATACACGTTTTTTAAAGTATTTTCTTATAAATTATATATATAACATGTATTTTCATGTGTTGATAATTATTATAAACTTTATTTCTCGAATTGAATACTTTTCATGAGTCATTGTGTCACGCCCCGGGAGGGTACCCTTGGCATGGCCGGCACTCAGAGATAATTGCTAGTCCCCAAGCGAACCACTTAGCCTTACCACATCATCTAATCGTATACTTCTAATGAACAGCGGAAAATATATGTAAGTAATGGACACATCTCATCTAAAGTCTCAAAGGAATATAGATAAAATAATGAAGGCTAGTAAAAAGAACTAGCACATAATCTCAACATCAATGCTCGACCCTTGTGTATGAAACCTCTATCACTAATCATGTGGTGCTAATGACAGACCCATGGTTACCCAAATCAAAATAAGGAAATAGTCCAATCCTAACTCTAAAGCATGATGAAATAAAAGTAGTGGTCCCTCCGAAGTAAGGGAGGCTCACCAAATCAGCTTCGGATCTTTGATCTTCAATGGAGCACCTGTTGATGATCTCTAGTACCTGCCTCTGCATCATGAAACGGTGCAGTCCAGAGTGGACATCAGTACTTGGAATGTACTGGTATGTACAATAGCTGAATGAAACATAAACCGGTAGAAAATATAGAAAGTAACATCAAGTCAAAATAAATATACATATTACATCAAACCGTCAGCTTGCCTATCTATGAAAGAGTATAGAGTGGACAAGTGACACATCAATATCTCAGGCTCATCATTATTCTCAACTCATCTAATAGATCATCTCAGAGGAGTTCACCCCCTCTCACCTCATCTCATCTAGACACGGAGTAAGGTAAGAATTGTTTTCCGGGAGTTTCTCTTATCCGACCACACTCACTTATGAGCCAGTGAATGTACAACAATCACCCTGATGTTGCCACAGTGGTCCCAAACTTGCCAAGTAAGGAACACTGGATACCATATCAATGCACCCGATATGGGATCAAATTGAACAGATCCTCTATTTCTTTCAGGGACTGTTAAACCTTGAGGGAAACCATATGTATATGTGATGGTTTAAGCCTCTCCTACGTTGGTGACGTAGTTAATGAGTTCGAGTGGGACTCACTCATACTCATTTCAGTGCTCGATACTCCTCCCGACTTAATTCTCATAAAACCAACCTCAACCAGTCTCATAGGGACTCACTCCCCATCAATGACTGCCAGTCTCATAGGGATTCACTCCCCGCCCACGACTGATATTTCACAGGAACTTTGGTCCTTTCATCAAGTATCTCATAGGGACTTTCACCCTATCATCAAATATCTCATAGGGGTTTTAACCCTATCTTCAACACCTTATCAATGACTCAAGATTGTATAGCCATCATTAGGAAGCAAGTGAATAATCACATCGGTAGAGTGCATTTACAAAGACTCATAAAACAATCAAGATTTCATCAACTCATCATCACAATCAACAATTTCAACTCAAGGCTCTAGACTCAAGTCTCAAGTGCATTATGCATGCTTTTCAAATTAGTCATGAAGGGTTATGCAAATTATCATAAAAATATCCAATTTAAGAAAACAATAGGTATGATGATCATCACATAGAAAAGATGAAATTTCAAATATAATTCTCGAGAAAAATCCATCAAAGAAATCATGCATGTAGACTCTTTAATCACCAACTCATCTATGACCTCTATGGGGTACATGAGTGAACAATCCCATGTTTTAGTTTAGCCTTACATACCTGTGATGAAGCTATTCAACCGGGTAACGTCGAGGATCTCTTCTCGAATGTCTCACCCCAAGCCCTTCTCTCCTCTTCTCAAGCCCTAGCCTTGTTAAATTTTGGAATAGGACTTAGAATAGGGGTTTTAGGCTCTTTTCATGTTCAAACGACCTTACTAGCCATGTATTAGTGTTTAGGAGGGTTTAGGGATTGATCGGAATGCCCCTCATAATTAATTAGAAATTTCCATTTCGGAAAATACACAATCCGCGACACGGACCGATCGCGAATAGTGTATTTTTGAAAAATTATTTTTGAACGAGTTTTCTCCATCCCATCGAAAGTTTTGAAAAACAGACAAGTGCCTCTCCACGACAGGTGCGCCTCGCGCCTCTATCGCGAACCGTCACTGTTTTGTGACTTGGATAGAAAATTTATCTTTCGATCTGGTCGTCCTAAAATTCGACCCGGACCATTTGCCCACTCCATTTTTCATGCTAATCACGAATCTGGTCTCGGATTTGTCATACGAGCATCGGAAGATACGTTACGCGCATGCCCTCACTATAGGGGTATTTTGGTAAATTTATCGGGCGTCACATCATCTCCCCCTTGGGGTCATTCGTCCTCGAATGACGAGTAGAGGTGGGGGTTAAGGCATGAATAGACTCGAGACTCATTTCCGCACTCAATTCGATTAATCAATCCTTGACCTAATAATAGTAAGTCACATAAAAATAGAACACTTAGCTTAGTGAAGGATAAGGATTTCTACCTTCAGTATTTTCATTATCAGTTGGCACGAACAGGTGCGGATACTTTGCCTTCATCTCCTCCTCAGCTTCCCATGTGGCTTCTTCAACCGATTGATTCCTCCACAGGACTTTGACTGAGGCTATTTCTTTGTTCCTCAGCTTACGAATCTGACGATCAAGAATTTGAACCGGGATCTCTTCGTAAGATAGTTTAACCTTCACCCCAATGCTATCAACAGCAATCACCAATGCAGGATTCGCCAAGCGTTTCATTAGCATTGACACATGGAACACTGGGTGCACCCCATTTAACTCAGAAGCCAATTCTAACTCATAAGCCACCTTCCCAATTCTCCTTACGATTTGATAGGGTCTAACATAATGGGGACTTAGCTTTCCCTTCTTCCCAAACCTTAGGACACCTTTTATAGGTGATACTTTCAAGTATACCCAATCATCCACTTCAAACTCTAAATCTCTTCTCCTCACGTCGGTGTAAGATTGTTGGCGACTCTGGGTATTCTTTAACCTTTCTCTAATGACCTTGACCTTCTCCATCGACTGGTGAACAAGATCAGGCCCAATCAGTTCTGCTTTTCCAACCTCAAACCACCCAATTGGTGATCTACATCTTCTCCCATATAAGGCTTCATAAGGAGCCATTTGAATGCTTGCATGATATCTATTGTTATATGCAAATTCAGCCAGTGGTAAATGATCATCCCAATTCCCTTTGAATTCAAGGACACAAGCTCTTAACACGTCCTCCAGTGCTTGAATTGTACGCTCCGCCTGACCATCCGTCTGTGGATGGAAGGCTGTACTCAAGTTCACCTTAGTACCCAAACTATCCTGAAATGATCTCCAGAACTGGGAGGTAAATTGAGCTCCTCTGTTTGATATGATGGACAAGGGAACTCCATGCAACCTCACAATCTCCTGGTTGTACAACTTAGCATACTCTTCTGCAGTGTTGGTTGTCTTAACTGCCAGGAAGTGAGCCGATTTAGTCATTCTATCCACGATCACCTATATCGAATCATGTTGCTTTCGATATCTCGGCAGGCCAGTGATAAAGTCCATGTTAATCATCTCCCATTTCCATTACGGAATTTCAATGTTCTGAGCCAATCCACATGGCCTTTGATGCTCAACCTTCACTTGTTGGCAATTTGGGCATTTCGAAACGAACTCCGCGATGTCCCTATTCATCCCATTCTACCAATAGACTTCTCTTAAGTTGTGGTACATTTTGGTGGAGCCAGGATGAATGGAATATCTAGTGTTATAAGCTTCTTCCATTATTCTATCTCGTATGCCATCAATGTTTGGGACACACAATCAACTTTGATATCTTAACACTCCATCTCCTCCTTTGGAGAAGACCATCACCCTTTGATTATGGACATCCTCCTTCAATTGGAGTATGATAGGGTCTCGGTCTTGCTTTTCCTTCAGCTCCACCACGAACGAGGAAGCAGACCCATCCTGAACATTAACTCCTCCTTTGTTGTTCTCCTCAAGTCGGACTCCTAATCGAGCCAACCGGTGCACGTCCTTGGCTAACTCCCTCTTCCCTTCCTCTACATGGGCTGTGCTACCCATTGATAACCTGCTAAGAGCGTCAGCAACAACGTTAGCTTTACCTGGGTGGTAGTGAATGCTCATGTCATAATCCTTGAGCAATTCCAACCATCTTCTCTGTCGCAAGTTGAGCTCTTTTTGACTAAAAACATATTGCAAGCTCTCGTGGTCAGTGAACACATCCACATGCACTCCGTACAAGTAGTGACAACAAATTTTAAGAGCAAACATTACTGCTGCCAACTCGAGGCCATGGGTTGGGTAGTTCCTTACTTGAGCCTTGAGTTGCCTGGAAGCATAGGCTATCACCTTCCCCTTCTGCATTATTACGCATCCCAATCCAACCATTGAGGCATCACAATAGATTACAAAGTCTTCGGTCCCATCAGGTAAGGTCAGGACTGGTGCAGTAGTTAATTTTTGTTTTCAATTCCTGGAAACTCTTTTCACATTTTTCTGACTACTGGAACTTGACCTTCTTCTAAGTCAATTTGGTCAATGGCGCGGATAGGGAAGAAAATCCCTCAACAAACCTACGGTAGTAGCCTGCCAACCCCAAGAAACTTCTAATGTCAGTCAGAGTGGTCGGTCGGGGCCAGTTCTTAACCTCTTCAATCTTTTGGGCATCCACTCAAATACCATCACCGGAAACAACGTGGCCTTGGAAGGCCGCTGACTTAAACCAGAACTCACATTTTGAGAATTTCGCATACAACTCATGGTACTTAAGAGTTTGGAGGACAACTCTGAGGTGGTTAGCATGCTCCTCCTCACTCCTTGAATACGCCATGATGTCGTCGATGAACACAATCACAAACAAATCAAGATATGGCTTAAACACTCTATTCATCAAGTCCATAAAGGCGGCAAGTGCATTCGTCCGTCCAAAGGACATGACCAAGAACTCAAAATGGCCATATCTGGTCCTAAAGGCTATCTTTGGAACGTCACACTCCCTCACCTTCAGCTGATGGTAGCTAGATCTAAGGTCTATCTTAGAGAAGCAAGAGGCACCCTGAAGTTGGTCAAACAAATCATCTATCCTTGGGAGAGGATATTTGTTCTTTATCGTGACCTTGTTCAATTGCCCATAATCGATACACATTCTGAGGGACCCATCTTTCTTCCACACAAATAGCACAGGGGCACACCATGGTGAAACACTTGGCCTAATGAAGCCCTTTTCTAGAAAATCTTTTAGTTGCTCTTTCAATTCTTTCAACTCAGCGGGGCCATCCTGTAAGGTGGAATTGAAATAGGCTGTGTATCTAGAAGAACATCAATCCCAAAGTCAATCTCCCTATCAGGAGAGACTCTGGGCAGATCATCAGGAAAGACTTCTGGAAACTCGTTGACAATCGGAACTAACTCAAGAGTTGGGGACTAAACATCATCATATTTCACTCTCACCAAGTGATAGACACAACCTTCGGAAATCAGCTTCCGGGCTCTAAGATATGAGATAAACCTCCCTCTAGGTGTAACTGAGTCACCCTTCCACTGTAGAACTGGTTCATTTAGGAATTGGAACTTAACAGTTCGGGATCTACAATCCACAGAGGCATAACAGGCGTGAAGCCAATCCATGCCAAGGATCAAATCAATGTCAACCATCTTTAACTCGATATAATCAAAATGGTGTCCCTACGATGGATGGACATTACACAAGCTCTATAGACTCTTTCAGCTCGAATAGACTCACCCACCGGAGTAGAAACATCAAAGGGTTCAAGAAGACTCACGGGGGTTTTATTAAATTTACTAGCCAAGTAAGGAGTTACAAACGACAATGTGGGACCAGGATCCATCAAATCATAGTAATCAAAAGTAAAGACTCGAATCATACCCGTCACAACGTTGGGGAAATTTTCCTCATCTTGGCGACTCCGCATGGCATATAAGCGGTTTATTGCCCCGCCTATACTTGACGTAGTGGCCCTCTAGTTCCCTTTAACTGGTGGGACTGATGCAGTAGATTGAGCCTGGCCAGCCCGCTTCGGACAATCCTTCTTGTAGTGGCCTATTTGGCCGCACCCGTAACACGCATCATTTCTGTTGCGGCATCTCCCCAGTGCATTTTTCAACAGTTATCACACGGTGGCCTATTCTGCGAACCTTGACCCACACTAGCTTGGGACTAGGGTCCGTGCATTCCTGTATTCCGGAATCTTTGATCATACGTGCTTCTAGGCACAGGTGTACTAGCAAGCTGAGGGTCGTCCTGGAAATCGATTCCCATTACCTCTCCTTCCACCCTCGTGGCTGGATGTCTTAACCCTCTTGCGCTTGAACTCTTCCCTGTCATATTGTCTCTCTTCGTCAGCTTGCTGCACGAATGTCATCAGTCGCCCAATGTCCATGTCACTCACAAGCATGGCTCCTCTCCCATCTCTCTTGGGTCCTCTGTTCAACCCTTCTATATACATTCCTATCCTTCCCCTCATATCAGCAACCATGTCTGGAGCATAGCGAGATAATTGCGTGAGTTTCAACCCATACTCCTGCACAGTCATGGAGCCCTGCTTTAGGTTCAGGAACTCTCTCACTTTGGCTTCTCTTTTCTCTCTTGGGAAGAAGCGTCCCAAGAAGGCCTCTTCAAACATTGCCCAAGTCAAACAGGGGCATCATCTCTTCTTCCTTTCTTCCACTGGTCGAACCACAGTCTCGCCACTCCCTTCAGTTGGTAAGCAGCCAGTTCTACCCTATCAGCATCAACTAAATGCATTACTTGGAACACCTTCTCAAGTGCCTCCACATATTTCTCAGGATCTTCAGTGGATGTAGACCCCGTGAACTCAGGCGGATTCATCCTCAGAAATTCTCAAACTTTAGAGTTGCCATGAGAGTCTGTCCCACCTGCACCTTGCCTTACAGCAGGTGCTGCGACAGCCTAGGCCAAAGTTTGAATAGTTGGGCGTAGCTCAGCATTCGAGACTTCATCTCAAGGGGGTTGCTCAAGCGGGGCAGCTGGATCCACGGACCCCTCGGGTACTTGGGGCTCAGGTGGATTAACTGTTCGCCTGGCAGGATGTCCCCTTCTTCTGACAGCTCTTCTGGGAGGCATATTATCGATTCTGCACGTGTAGTGCACGAATTAGAAGATAGTTTTCATAGAGCTCAACTTTATCGCACGAATTGAAATAAGAGAGAAGCATAACCATTCCTAATGTCCCATAGCCTCCTACTTATGAAGTGTGGTCGACAACACAACCATAAACAAGACTCTACTAGACATGGCTTGATAGACTCCCTAGGACACTTGAACTCTGTGCTCTGATACCAAGTTTGTCACGCCCTGGGAGGGTACCCTTGGCGTGGCCGGCACTCAGAGACTATGGCTAGTCCCCAAGCGAACCACTTAGCCTCATCACATTATCCAATCACATACTTCTAATGAACAGCTGAAAATATATGTAAGTAATGGACACATCTCATCTAAAGTCTCAAAGGAATATTGATAAATAATGAAGGCTAGAAAAAAGAACTAGCTCACAATCTCAACATCAATACTCGACCATTGTCTATGAAGCCTCTATCACTAATCTTGTGGTGTCAATGACAGACCCATGGCTACCCAAATCAAAATAAGGAAATAGTACAATCCTAAATCCAAAGCATGATGAAATAAAAGTAGTAGTCCCTCCGAAGTAAGGGAGGCTCACCAAATCAGCTTTGAATCTCTGATCTTCAACGGAGCACCTGTTGATGATCTCTAGTACCTGCCTTTGCATCATGAAACGATGCAGTCCAGGGTAGACATCAGTACATGGAATGTACTGGTATGTAAAATAGCTGAATGAAACAGAAATCGGTAGAAAATATGGAAAGTAACATCAAGTCAAAATAAATATATATATCACATCAAACCGTCAACGTTTCTATCTATGATAGAGTACAGAGTGGAAAAGTAACACGTCAATATCTCAGACTCATCATTGGTCTCAACTCATCTCATGGATCATCTGAGAGGAGTTCACCGCTTCTCATCTCATCTCATCTAGACGCGGAGTAAGGTAAGAATTTTTTCCGGGAGTTTCTCTTATCCAACAACATTCACTCATGAGCCAGGGAATGTACAACAATCACATTGATGTTGCCACAGTGGTCCCAAACTGCCAGCTAAGGAACATTGGATACCATATCAATGCACCTAACATGGGATCAAACCGAACAGATCCTCTATTGCTTTTAGGGACTGTTAAACCTCGAGGGAAACCATATGTGTATGTGATGGTTTAAGCCTCTCATACGTTGGCGACGTAGTCAATGAGTTCGAGTGGGACTCACTCTTACACATTTCTGTGCTCGATACTCCTCCCGACTTAATGCTCATAAAACCAACCTCAACCAGCCTCATAGGGACTCACTCCCCGTTAACGACTACCAGTCTCATAGAGATTCACTCCCCGTCCATGATTGATCTTTCATAGGAACTTTGGTCCTTTCATCAATTATCTCATAGGGACTTTCACCCTATAATCAAATATCTCATAGGGGTTTTAACCCTATCATCAACACCTTATCAATGACTCAAGATTGTATAGCCGTCATAAGGAAGCAAGTGAATAATCACATCGGTAGAGTGCATTTACAGAGACTCATAAAACAATCAAGGTTTCATCAACTCATCATCACAATCAACAATTTCAACTCAAGGCTCTAGACTCAAGTCTCAAGTGCATTATGCATGCTTTTTAAATTAGCCATGAAGGGTTATGCAAATTCTCATGAAAATATCCAATTTAAGAAAACAATAGGTATGATGATCATCACATAGAAAGCATGAAATTTCAAATATATTTTTCAAGAAAAATCCATCAAAGAAATGATGCATGTAGACTCTTCAATCACCAAATCATCTATGACCTCTATGGGGCACATGAGAGAACAATGCCATGTTTTAATTTAGCCTTACATACCTGTGATGCATCTATTTAACCGGGTAACATCGAGGATCTCTTCTCGAATGTCTTACCCCAAGCCCTTCTCTCCTCTTCTCAAGCCCTAGCCTTGTTAGGTTTTGGAATAGGACTTAGAATAGGGGTTTTAGGCTCTTTTCATGTTGAAACGACCTTACTAGCTGTGTATTAGCGTTTAGGAGGGTTTAGGGATTGATCGGAATGCCCCTTATAATTAATCAGAAATTTCCAATATGAAAATACACGTTCCGCGACGCGGACCGATTGCGAATAGTGTATTTTTGAAAAAGTGTTTTTGAATGAGTTTTCTCCATCCCGTCAAAAATTTTGAAAAACAGACAAGTGCCCCTCCGCAACAAGTGCACGTCGTGCCTCAGTTGTGGACCGTCACTGTTTTGTGACTTGGATCGAAAATTTATCTTTCGATCGGGTGGTCCTAAAATTCGACCCGGACCATTTTCCCACTCCATTTTCGTGCTGATCACAAATCTGGTCTCGGATTTTTCATACGAGCATCATAAGACGCACTACGCGCATGCCCTCACTATAGGGGTATTTTGATAATTTTACCGAGCATCCCACATTGTGTAAACCCTCTATGTTATTTTATGAAAACATGCATGAATGAACCGAGGGATGAAGTCTAGAGCCTTGACTTGAGTATATTGATTGTGATTGTTATGTGAGCATGATGAATAAGTTAATAGATCTTGATGATCCAATGAGTATTCATAATTGAATTCTAGAGATTTGTCTAATTGAACTACTCTAAATAATTGATCTAAGTGCTTGAATTATTAAATGAGAACTAAGTTGAGGAGATGATTGAGATGATACGCTGAAAGGCCCAATCGAGTTGAGTTATTAAGATGATGAGAGTCTCTATGAGACTAATTAAGAGGATGACTGCCTCTACGAGGCTAGAGATGGGGAGTATTTTGAGCATTGAGTCTTGGGAGGAGTATCGAGCACCAAAATGAGTAAGAGTAAATCCAACTCGCACTCATTAACTATGTCGCCAAGCTTAGGTGAGGATACAACCATTACATTGAGGTTCCCGCTTGAGTTAAAGCCCCTAAAAGAAATAGAGGACTTAAGGAGGCTAGATCTCAAGTGGATCCAATTTGTTCTTTACCTGGAAAGTATTGAATAACTGTGGCAACATCAGCGGGATTGTTGTACAATCACTGGCTCATATGTGATTGTTGTCAAATAAGAGAAACTCCCAGATAGGTCCCACACTTATATTATTCTAAGTTTATTTGAGCTGATTGATGAGGTTTGATTGGTATTAATGGGTTATTTATCTACTCTTTATTATTGCTTTAGATAGACAATTGACATTCTCATTGAGTATCTTTTGATTTGATGTTATTTATATATTATTCTACCTATATATGTTTCATTCAGCAATTTTACATACTCGTATATTCCACGTACTGACATCCATTTGGACTGCATCATTTCACAATGCAGAGGCAGGTACTAGAGATCATCAATAGGCACATCGTTGAGGACCTATCACAGTCAGCAGAGTTGGTGAGCCTACTTTACTTAGAAGGATCATTATTTTCTTTTCATCTATCCTTCTAAAGTTAGACTTGATTTAGCATTAGGTTGTTTTAAGGTAGCCATAAGTCTGTCATTGGCACCAACTAAAGTGATAAAGGCTTCATTGACTCGATTTAAGTTATTGAGTTGAGATTCTATTGAGCTAGCTTCTTTCGGACTATCCTATTTTATTTATATAATTTTTGAGACTTACATTGCCCATTTATTATCTTTAGTCTTCTTCTGATTGGTTAGTTATGTTGAATGAATAAATATGACGAGGCCAAGTGGTTCTCTTGGGGACTAGCAATAATCTCCGAGTGCTGGCCACGTCTAGGGTACCCTCTTAGGGTGTGACACCTTCATGCATGTTTTGACTAAGCATTGATCCTTCATGTCATATTAAACCTATATATATTGATTATGATTATACATATTGTTTAATTATGGATTAAGTTCCTTGTTGCAGTGAACCTCGTGTACATAGTACATTCTAAGTACTAACATATACTTTTTTCCTACATGATCTAACTACGTATGGAACGAAGCTCCTATTCATCCTCCTCCAACATGTGGCTAGACGGATCAATTGTAGATTGCGTTTGGCGAGTCCTCCATTTCAAGGACAATATCCACTTACTTTTATTCTTTGATTAGACTTGTTTATTTATGAATATTTATCTTTTGAGGGAGAGCCTAGGAGATATCTTGGCCCTCGTTCAACTCATGTTACAGGTGTTGTTGGATATAGATATGTATTTTATGAGTTGGGCTCCTATTATGCTTATGTAATTACGGAAGACTTCCCTTAGTCCTCATTCCCCCTTTGTGCTTGTTGTATGTTGATGATGAGATAGAAGTCCTAAGTCCCTTCTTGCTCGATAGAGTGAGTCGTACTTACCCGCCCCTTATTTTCTATTTTCTATGTGTTTATGCTAATCCTATTTCCTATGACATCCTCATAGCTTTAGTCCAAAGTCCCACTTTCCATAGATTTATGTGTTTGTTGTTTAATTATACTTCCATAACCAAGAATGTGCCATGTATGCTAAAGAGGATTGTTTGGTGTTCCATTGGGTTCCCCAATAGGCGTATCACACCTTGACCCTAGGCTTAGGTCATGAAATTGACTCTTATTATGCCTATGAAATAATAAAAGACTTCCCTTAGCCCTTGTCTCCTTGTTGTAATGTGGAATGTGGATGATGTTATGGAAGTCCTAGGTCTCTTTTTTCCCCCATAACATTAGTCATACTTACTCACCCCTTAGTCTTTGTTATCTATGTGTTCATGCAAATCCTCTTCCCTATATCATCCCCACAGCTTGAGTTCAACGTCTTACTTTCCCTAAAAATTTCTTGCTTGATTGTTTAATTATGCTATCACAACCAAGGGTATGTCATGTATTCTAAAAAGCTTGTTTGGGGTTCCCTTTGGGTTTTCCATTCACCTTGTTACACTTAGGTCCTAGGCTTGGTTTGTGAAAAGTTTGGTATCAGAGCACTAGGTTTAGTAAATGGTCTTTAGAAATCTAATAGATCACATCAAGTAGAGTCTTTTTCATGTTTGTGAAGCGCAACACAACTATGAACAGGAGGCTATGAGGCATTTTAGCAAATGATTCACTTCTTCATAATCTATGTCGTGTTTTAGGACATGATAAAAGACTTCTATCTCTATCGGTCTTTTGTGCTTCAAGATTAAGGCACCAAGGAGAATGGGACAAAAAGCTCCCACTCTCGAGGGTGAACCAACCTCTCTGGTGCCACATGTTCCCCAAGAAGAAGAAGGGATGACTCATGCTGAATATCATAATGTAGTTAATCTATTGGCAAGGGCCGAAGCCAACCAAGGAATTCAAGCTTCTCATGATTCAACCCCCACCTCAAGAGTGAGAGTTTTCATTAAGATGAACCTCCATAATTTTTTGTCTCAAAGGTAGAGGAAGATCCCCTAAGAATTCATTGATGAGGTGTACAAGTCTCTTTATATTGTATGGGTGCGCTTGGAAAAGGTAGAGTTAGCGACCTATCAAATAAAAGGCCTTTCTCAATTATGGATTACTCAATGGAAGTGGGAGAGAGAGAGAATGAAGAGCCTATCTCTTAGGAAGAATTCAAGGCCGCCTTCCTCAACCATTTCTTTCCCGTGGAGCTAAGGGAGGAAAATATGACAGAGTTTATGAACCTTAAGCAAGGTTCCATGAGTGTTAGGGAGTATTCCCTTAAGTTCAACAACCTCTTAAAGTATGCTTCTCACTTGGTCGCAGATTCTACGATAAGAATGCTCAAGTTCGTGTCTGACTTGATAAATGAATAATGTCGCACTGCCATGCTTATAAGGGATATGGGCTTATCTCAACTCATGATGTATGCTAAGAAATATGAAGGACAAAACCTTAGAAAGAGGAGGAGTGGGGAGTCCAAGAGGGCTCATTATGATGGCGGATTTCAAGGTACTAGAGGTGGTCATTTCCAACAAAGCCATAAATTAAAATGTCAAGGGTCCTCCAGTGCTCAAAACTAAAGGTTTGCTAATGATAGGATTCCCAACCCTAAAGCTCAAGATGGTTTTGGTGGGATGACCCTTCTAAGATGCCCAAAAAATGGAAGGAATCATATTGGTGCATGTTTGAGGAACATGGGTGCTTGCTTCGGGTGTGAAAAGATGGGCCACTAGATTGCAAATTATCCAAATGCTCAAAAGAAGAGTAGAGATAGTCGTCCCTAAGGGTATGGTGCTCATGGTGGTCAAGGGGCACATGGATGCCAAAAAGGATGTGCTCCACATCACAATCGAATCTATTCTCTTCAAGGGAGGCAAAGGGTGGATGAGATACCCGATATTGTTATCGATATGTTAAAGGTTTAGGATTATAATGTGTATGCTTTAATGGATTAAGTTGCTACTCTATCTTTCGTTACTCCATTTGTTGCTTATAGGCTTTATGTGTGTCCCCAATTATTATGTGAACTCTTAGAGGTGTGTATGCTCATTGATGAATCTATTATTTATAAGAGAGTCAATAAGGGTTGTCTCGTGCGTATATTGCATAAAGTCATGCCTTGTTATTTTGTTGAGATTGAGATGATAAATTTTGATATTATTCTTGGGATGGATTGGTTACATGCATATCATGCTTCTATTGTTTGTAGAACCCAAAAAGTTAGGTTCCAATTTGCAAATGAGTCCGTCCTTGAGTGGGTAGGTCATGATTCGGTGGTTAAGGGTAGGATCACCTCTTGTCTTAAGGCTCGAAAGTTGATTTCTAAGGGTTGCATTTACCATCTTGTAAGGGTTAGGAATGCTGAGTCAAGAGTCTATCACACCCCTATTTTTTTCCTGCATAGGCTTTGGAAAATAGAGTTTTTCGAAGTAAAGTGACATTTTGAAAATGGATTATTTATTATTCGAAGTCGCCACTTGGAATTGAGTTTAGGTGTTCCAAGTCACCTTTTTCTTATGCCTATAAGGAAATGACTCTTTATTTTTATTGATCTGGGAACTAGAAATTCGGGTAAGGAATTCTGTTTATCAAGGGGGAGGTATTAGGCACCCTTTAAGCCCCGTGGTTCCAGCATGGTTAGTTGATTTAACTTAATTTTGAATATATTGTATTTATAAGTTTTCAAAAATGTCATTTACCCGCCTTCTCTAATTTATTTTTAACTCGTTTAAAACTGTCTTATTTTATTAGTGTGTGATGTATTGGTAGCAGTGCTTTCCGACCTTGCCACGAATTATTATTTTATATTAGCACCCAAAACATGCATAATGATCTTTAAATGGCAAAATTTGCCTATTATTATTGCCAGCTTGTTTGTGCTCCTTACTATTCAATTTAAAATTTTAATTACAAAAAAGTATTTAAAATTTGAATTTTTTTATAAAGTCAAAAGAATTTATTTGTTTTTTTTTTAAGAATTAGTCATTGTGTCTCACAAAAAGCATAATTCAATAATTCAATGTTAATTACATGGATCAACATGAAATTATTAAGTTAGTATTCTAAAATAAATAATTACTCAAATGAGATGTAAAAAGTTACAAATTTTTCATTTTATGTATTCTTTTCTAATAAAGAGTGAGCACGATATTAGTAAGAACACTCAAATACATTTTTATATAGGTTTTGCACATTCTTCATGTTAGGAATTATGAACACCTAAAAGTTTTCTTTTCTTCATTTTAGTCATAAAAATAAAAGAAGAACCTACAATGTGAAAGTAATATTTATTTAAAGAATCTATATAATTAACTATTTTTGTCATTTCAGTTTATTAAATCGTAAATGCACACATCGTTATAATTGGATAATGAATTTACTTAACATAAATTAAACTATTTAACAGTTTTACACTAAATTTAACAATATAAAACATCTAAATAAAAATTGATATGAAAGATTTGAACATAATTCAGATTACAATGTCAAAGAATATCAATGGCTCAAACACATACGGAATTTGACAACTTTGATGTAGTGTAATCATATTAAATTGGACAAGAAAGATAAGTATTACTTCTTGTGAAGAATAATTTACAAAGGGTAGACCACAATAGAAATCATGAACTTGAACCGCGAAGCCAAACCTTAAACTCTGTCTTCTTTTTTTGTTGATGTGTTTTTTGAGTGTTTGTGCAGATTTATTTTTTCTCTTTTGTTGTTGTAGAGATTTTTCTTCACATGAGAGTGCTTTTTTTCTCTTTTTGTTGTATAACCGTGTGTGTGTTTGTTCTATGGTTTCTTTTGTTTTATCCAGAATAAATTGTGAGGGAGTTGGGTTGGTATAGATGTGGGGCATGTAGTGGGTTAGTTTAGTGTGTAATGGATTTTTGGGTATTTTAAGTTTATTTTAGTTTTTCATTTTTGTTTTATTTTTTTAAGAAAAGAAAAACAATAATAATGTTAGAAAATATTTTAAATTAAAAAATATATATAAAAAAGTTAACTAGCTAAAACTAAGATATAATTAAAAACATACTAACAATACTAGATTATTTATTAGAATCAAAATTAAAAGAAAACATATATTTTTAGAAATTTTCTCTTCTTTATGACAAAACTTACACTAAAATGTGACTCTATAATTGTAGTTTTCAAATTATTTTAAATAAAGTTATTATAAATAAGATGAAAATAAAGATATCTAATTTCAATTCAAAAGATAAATATTTAAATTCTAAAAAATACATAACTTATGTTAGGTAAAAAAAAAGTAGGTGCTAACAAAATTCCCTCTTTGCTTGAGAACATGAAAAGTTTTTAAACAAAGAAAACAATGTGCCTAATTTTGGCCTAAGCATTATTAAGAGGTGGGAAAAAAATAAAGAGCAAGCAAAAGTGACTGAGCCCTGGTTTTGGGCAGCCTACAAATCTCAGGTTATAAGAGAATCAGATCACGTGTAGTTCAAACGGGTGCAGAGATGGATGGATGGATAAATGAATTAGAGAGTTGAGTCTTGCCTTGTCTAGATCCTGGTCTGTGGCTCCTATTGTTACATTGAAGATAATAAAACTAAAAGGAAACAATACCATATGTATTCGGTTCTACATGTCTCAGACCTCTTTTCTTACAAATCTTCCTTTGCATCTTCAGTTATCACCTCTCCTTCTTCTGGTGGGTACCTTGATCTCAAACCATAATCTTGAAGTTTGAGTTTGAGGCTTGAACTTGAAATCTCAATTGAGTTGTCGACGCCTCCCAAGAGGAAAGTTAATAGACTATTCTTGAACACTTATTTTCTGGATTGAAGTTGGGAAGTTGAATCATCAAATATTAAACTGCTACATGGGTCCAATTCGACTATAAATGTCATTCTTCACTTCTCCAAATCGGAAAAAATGTTACTCCATTATTGATCTCTAGATTTCTGATCGTAGAGGGATCCACCTACAATTAAAGACAAACAAAACAAAACAAATTTTTTCTTTCCCAATTTGTGTTGAGAAATCTTTTTTGGGTTATTTTGCTTGGCTTAAACATAATATTAGACAAAAAAAATAATAGAATTATAAAAAAATAGGAAAAACAAAAATTTTGATTTTTAATGAAATCAGATGTTATGCTTAATGAAAAATAAAAATGGGGGTTATCATGTCATATGAAGATATGAACAAATATTATGAGGGTTCACTCCATACACAAATATAATTAGGGTTCGTTCCCTAAACGAATATTATGAGGGTTCGTTCCCTAAACAAATATTACAAGGGTTTGTACCCTAAACGAATATTATGAGGAATCTTGCCCTGAACGAATATTATGAGGGTTCATGCCCTAATTAATATTATGAGGGTTCGTGTCCTAAATGAATATTATGAGGTTTGTGTCCTATGCTAATATTATGAGAGTTCATACCCTAAATGAATACTATGTAGCTTCGCTCCCTAAACGAATATTATGAGGGTTCGTTCCCTAAATGAATATTTTGAGGATTCACGTCATAAACGAATATTATGAGGGTTCGTGCCCTCAAAAAATATTATGAGAGTTAGTGCCCTAAACGAATATTAGAGGATTCATGTCCTAAACGAATATTATGAGGGTTTGTAACTTAAACAAAATATTACGAGGGTTTGTGTCTTAAAAGAATACTATGAGGGTTCGTGCGCTAAATGAAAATTATGACGGTCCGTGCCCTAAACAAATATTAAAAGGGTTCGTGTGCTAAATGAATGTTATGAAGGTTTATGTCCTGAATGAATATTGTGAGGGTTCGTGTTTAAAACAGATATTATGAGGGTTCGTTCTCTAAACGAATATTATGAGGGTTCGTGCCCTAAACGAATATTATGAGGGTTTGTTTTTTAAATGAATATTATGAGGGTTCATGCCCTAAATAAATATTATGAGGGTTCGCACCCTAAACAAATATTATGTGGGTTCGCTTCCTAAACCATTATTATAAGGGTTCGTTCCCTAAACAAATGTCATAAGGGTTCATGCACTAAATGAAGGGTTCGTGCCCTAAACGAATATTATGAGGGTTCATGCCCTAAATTAATATTATGAGGGTTTGCTCTCTAAACAAATATTATGAGGGTTCATACCCTAAACGGATAGTATGAGGGATCGTGTCCTAAATGAATATTGTGAGGGTTTGTTCCCTAAATGAATATTGTGAGGGTTTGTTCCCTAGATGAATATTATGAGGCTTCGCTGCTTAAATGAATATTATGAGGGTTCATATCCTAAACAAATATTATGAGGGATTGTGCCCTAAGCGAATATTATGAGGGTTCGTGCCCTAAATGAATATTATGAAGGTTCACTCCCTAAACAAATATTATGAAGGTTCTCTCCCTAAATGAATATTATGAGGGTTGATACCCTAAAAAGATATTATAAGGGTTCGTGCCCTAAATGAATATTATAAGGCTTCACTCCCTAAACAAATATTATGAGGGATCTATTTTTATTTATAAAGAAACAAAATCTTTTTTTCTTGAATTTGGTTTTTTGAATAAATATTAATTTTAAATTTTGTTAATAAGAATTCTTTTTTATCTTTTGTTTTATTTTGTGAATAAGAATCATCAAACCCGATGAGGATTGCCTACGTATCTCATCAAGGTGAGAATCAAGTGTGTGTAGTTCTCAATTCAAAAAAATATTTGTGTTTATTTTTTTAAATAAAATAAATATTTTCTTTTGCTTTTTTGAGTAAGTAATTTTTTTGTATATTTGTTTTTTACCTTTAATGAGAAATATTATTTTTTATTATCATTTTGTCAATAAAGACCACCGAACTAAAGAAGGGTTGCCTACGTATCTCATCGAGGTAAGAATCAGGTGTGTGTAGTTCGACCCTTCTAAACAAACTATTTTTTTGAACTTTAATAACAAATGATTTTGTTCAAGAAAATAAAACGTTTTCTATAGTAACAATTTTTCTTTTTTAGATGTATTTTGACATAAGTAAAAAAACTTTTATAAGAGAGAGTAGTACAATTGAAAAAGTATATTGATGACTTTTTCTTAACTAATTCATCTTAAAGTGGTCGACATTTAATATAGTCTTCCCCATTATTTGACGAGTAAGACAAAGAATGCACATGATAAAATTAAAAGAGTATACTTGTCTTATACAAACTTGACCCAAGTGCCAAGTCCCATTAAGTTAAATTCTCTTGATGCAAATAAACATATACTATTAGATATAATCGTTATATGGGGCTGGTTCAACAAGGTTGTAACTTCTAATGGATTTGGTGTCTAGACTGGCTATAAAACGAGTGAAAAACTCGAGTTGGGAAGGAACAACTTATCTGTAGCAGGACTTTCTGGCCTCAATGTTTGGACATTCCCATCCTAAGACATGTGTGACTAAAATCCTTCCCAGGAGCATAATCACATCTCTATTATCTCAAAGAAAGGCTCGAGAGCGTAGACCGCATCTCCAAAAAAATGTATTTATCAAAAGACTCAGATGGGCGAGTAAGAGTAGACAAGTATACTATAGTTTAAATAATATCAATGTAGTAAATAAGCGGACAAGCATCACATTAAATCAATGAATACAATATTCAAAATAATAATGTCATATACAAGTCAATACTGACAAGCTCGAATACTGGTTATCCTTAGCAGAGTCGCCATCTGTCAAACCCCTATTTTTCCCCCGAATGGGTTTTGAAAAATAGAGTTTTCCCAATTAAAGTGACATTTTTAAAAAGAGATTGTTTATTATTCAGAGTCGCCACTTGGAATTGAGTTTTGGTGTCTCAACTCACATTTTTTTATCCCTAATCAAAAGGAAATGACTCTTTCTTTCTATTTATCTGCAAACTAGAAATTCAGATAAGGAATTCTGTTGACCGAGGAGAAGGTGTTAGGCACCCCTCGAGTCCCGTGATTCTAGCAAAGTTGCTTTATTGACTAGTTTATGACTTAACTTAACTTTGAATATATTGTATTTATAAGTTTTCAAAAATGTAATTTACCCGCCTTCTCTATTAATTTTGAATTCGTTTAAGACTGCCTTATTTTATTAGAGTGTGGGATACTGGTAGCAGCGTTTTCCAACCATGCAGGAATTATTATTTTATATGTTGCACCCAAAACTTGCATAATGCTCTTTAAATCGCAAAATTATTCCCATTATTACTGTCGCCTTATTCATGCTCTTAACTGTTCAATTCAAAAATTTAATAACAAAGTATTTAAAATATGAATTTTTATTTATAAAGTCAAAAGACTTTAATTTTTTTTTAGAATTAGTCATTGTGACTCACAAAAAGCATAATTCAATAATTCAATATTAATTACATGGATCAACAAAAATTTCTTAAGTTAGTATTCTAAAAAAAATTAATACTCAAGTGAGATGTAAAAAGTTACAAACTTTTCAGTTTTATTTTCATTTTATGTTTCTTTTTTCTAAGAAAAAGTTAGCACCATATTAGTAAGAACACCCAAATACATTTTTTATATAAGTTTTGCACAGTCCGCATGTTAGGAATTATGAATGCCTAAAATTTTCTTTTTCTTTATTTTAGTCATAAAAATAAAAGAAGAACCTACAAACTGAAAGCAATATTCTATGTAAAGAATCTATATGATTAACTATTTTTTTTATCATTATAGTTTATTACATCGTAAATGTAACGACAGAGGAAATTACCAAAATACCCCTAGAGGAGCAAATGTGCGCATAACGTGTCTGCCCATGCTTGGATGGAAAATTTGAGATCGAATTTGCAATCAACATGAAATATTGAGTGGGCAAATGGTCTCGGTCAATTTTTAGAGTGACCGGATAAAAAGATAATTTTTCGATGCAAAACCCGAAAATAATGTCGGTGCGAGTTAGGGTCGTGTCGTGCCCTCGACACGGACCTGCAGTTATATATTTTTCTACAGAGAATGGAAAAACACATTTGGAGAATTTTTGGGAAAAATTGTAGTACTTCGTGCCCAGTCCGCATCACAGACTGGGTATTTAAAAATGGAATTTTTTTTTTAATTTCGTGAGGGGCATTTTGGACCTTTTTCAACCCTCCCAAGTTCCATAAATGAGTATAAGGGTAGTTGTTTTTTCAGAATAGGGCTTCAAAAACCCATATTTTGCTCCCTAAATTGAGAGTTCTTGAGAGAAAAAGAGGGGAAGGCTAGAGGTCTTGAGGGTTGAGGGCAATTCCCGGTAGAGATTGTTGTGTTCTTCATCCCAGGTATGTAATACTAACTCAATGCATTGAATTGTTCTTCCATGTGTCCCCTTGATTGAATTAAGTTGATATTTAAATGTAATGAATTCTATATGTGAAATTCTTGAGTATTATATTTGAAATTATACCTATTATATGTATTTTCATAGGTTGATGATCATCACAAACTTTATTTACTGCATAAATGGTTTTAATGAATTATTTTACAAAACTCTATATGTTATTTTACTAAGGATTGCAAGAATAAACTTAGGGGATGTGTTTAGAGCCTTGATAGTATGAATGTGCTTGTGGTTTATGATTGTGGCCATGATTATAAGAATGTTGATGACAATGTTGAGTAAAATCGTTGTTCATGGAGTCCTAAAGAGCATGAAATAATTTTAATAGAGTTTTTCATAATCTAAGAGTTAATGGTCGATGAGATGAGTTGATGTACTTTGTCCAAATGAGACTAAATGAAGAGAAATCCTGATGTTGATGTCTTATGAGCATTTTGAGTCCTAGGAGAAGTATTGAGCATCGAAATGAGTAAGAGTAAGTCCCACTCCCCCTCATTAACTACGTGGCCAGAGTAGGAGAGGATTGAACCATAAAATCAGATGTTTTCTTAGTCCTAAAAGAGGACTTGATGTTCTTTATTTGCGGAGCCATTAATGCCATGTCATTTACCCTGGCATGGTACTAGATATATGCGGCAATGACATCGTTTTGTTGTATCATCAACGGCTCATAGGTGATGGTTGTTAGTTAGAGAAACTCCCAGATTGGTGCCACACTAATAGTACTTGGATGGTTAGTTGATGGTGTGAGTCTTGATTGATGTTGATGAGTTATTGTCCACTCCTTATCCTCGCTTTAAATAGACATATGATATTCTGAGTGAGTATTGTATGAGTCGATGTTGTAATTTATATTATTCTGCCTGTACTATTTCATTCAGCCATTTTACGTACCATACATTCCATGTACTAAAGCCACTCGATGCTGCATCATTTCATGATGCGGATACAAGAGATAGATGACTTTAGCAGACGTACCATTCAGGTTCAGAGCTCCCTATTTCTAGAGATTGGTGAGTCTTTCCCTACTTTTGGAGGATACCATTTATTATCGTTCATTTGTTTTGAGCTAGTCTTTTGAGTTTGTGGTAGCCATGGCCTGTCATGGTACCATCCTAGACTGTAGATGTAGAAGCTTCATAGACTAGAAGATGATGTATTGATATTGATGTCCTTTCCTCTTTGAATTGAGTTTTTTTAAGGTTATTATTATGTTATAGATGTCAAGATTGATTCTTATTGGCCTATGACCCTTATTCATTAATGTAGATGTAAATGAGATGCTCACTGCGCTATTTTCCACATTATAATATTTTCCTTCGTATCTGATGATTAGATGACTGTCTTGTGACCGAGTGGTTCACTTGGGGACTAGCAATAGTCTCTAGGTACCAACCACGTCTAGGGTATCCTCCTGGGTCATGACAAACTTGGTATCAGAGCATAAAGTTCAAATTTCCCAGGGAGTCTATGAAGCCATGTCTAGTAGAGTCTTATTTATGTGTGTGTTGTGCACCACACTTCATAAACAAGAGGCTATAGAAGATTAGGAATGGTTACACTTCTTCTATATTCTGATGTCGTATGATAGAGTTTAACTCTATAAAACTCTTTTCTAATTTGTATGTTACACATTTGCAAATCATGCCTCCTAAACGTACTCCTGCCGAAAGAGATGCCTCAGCCCTAAAAACTGAGAATCCCCCATAAGAGGTCCCTACTCAAACAGGGACGAGGTGACGGGGTCGACCTGCTGATATTTCATAGGCACCTCCTGCTCAGTCAACCTCCACCTAAGAGGCAGACTTCAGGGGATCCAATAATATTCTCACCAAGCTAGTGGCCTCAAAAAATAGTGGACGAGGTCCCTAGGCCCCTAGCTCCAGCTCCAAAGATCCCACAACTGCAACCAGGTTCAGAGATTTCTTGAGGATGAACCCACCCGTCTATATGGGGTCAAAGGTTGAAAATGACCCAAAAAGCTTTATTGATGAGATGTGCAAAGTCCCGAGGGCTATGCATGCGAATGAGTTTGAGGGAGTTAAACTTTCGTCCTAACAGCTTAAGGATATTACAAATGTCTTGCATAACTAATGGGAAGATAGTCGTGGTGAGGATGCTGAGCCTGCTGAGCAGGATGAGTTCGAGAGTGCTTTCCTTGATTACTTCTTTCCCCAGGAGTTGAGGGAGGCAAAGGTTGATGAGTTCGTGAATCTGACGCAAGAGGGGTTGACTATCAAAAAGTACAACCTCATGTTCATTCACTTGTCCTGGTATTCATTGGAGATGGTTCAGGATATGAGGGCTAGAATGAGAAAATTCGTGTCTGTATTGGGCAGGCATGTAAACAAGGAGTGCGAGGCAGCATTGTTGATTGCCTATATGGATATCTCCACAATTTGGTTTATGCCCAGCACACCGAGGAGGATAAGAAGAAAGATAGAGAAGAGCAACTGAGCAAGAAAGCCAAATCAGCAAGGCATGAGCTTAGACAATATAATCCGAATAAGGTTAATAAATCTTACTTGCAGAAGAGGTCTTCTAGTTATGCACCCTCTGCAGAAACAATGCCCCTCCAACAAGACAGGTATGATCAGAAATCTTATGACCACAAGAATTTCATGGCTCAGGGTTCTCAATCCCAAGCTAGCGTGACCTAAGGTTCCAAGGGACAGCCACCCTGTGGCAAGTGTGGAAATATTCACCTAGGTGAGTGCCGTGAGGGCACAAATACTTGTTACATATGTGTACATACTGGTCACTTCAAGAATGAGTGTCCTATAAGAAGATGGGGTGATGGAAGTAATAAAGTGCAGTCCTCTACAACACCCCTAGTTGGCAATCATCGGAGGGGTACTACTAGTGGTGCAGGATGGCGAGACAAACTGCCTGTATGCAATGGGTAATCAATAGGATCAGGAGGTTTCAGCAGATGTTGTTATGGGCATGCTTCGAGTCTTTACATATGATTGTTATGCATTGCATGATCCGAGTGCTACTCTATCTTTTGTGACTCCCTACATAGCAAATAGATTTCAAATTCTTCTAGAGTGTTTGCTTGAACCCTATACTGTTTTCGCTCCGACCGACGAGTCTATCCTAGTTGAAAGGCTCTATAGAGATTGTGTAGTATTCATCTATCATAGGGACACCTTGGCTAACTTGGTAGAGTTAGAGATGGTTGATTTTGATATGATCCTTGGAATAGATTAGGTTCATGCCTGTTATGCCTACGTTGATTGTAGGACCCAAATTGTTAAGTTCTAATTTACTCATGAGCTAGTCATAGAGTGGAAGGGGAGTTCTGTTGCAACTAATAAAGATGGGTCTCTCAGAATGTGCATTTGAACAAGGTCACGATAAAGAAAAAATACCCTCCCCCAAGGATAGATGATCTGTTTAACCAACTTCCGAGTGTCTCTTTCTTCTCAAAAATAGACCTCGAATCTAGCTACCATCAGTTCAAGGTGAGGGAATTTAATGTTCCAAAGATGGCCTTTAGAACTAGATATGGCCATTTTGAGTTCTTGGTCATGTCCTTTGGGTTGACTAATGCACTTGCATCCTTCATGGACATGAAGAATAGGGTGTTCAGTACATATCTTGATATGTTTGTGATTGTGTTCATCAACGCCATTCTGTTGTATTCGAAGGATGAAGAGGAGCATGCCAATCAGCTCAGAGTTGTCCTTTAGACTCTTAAGGACCATTAGTTATACAAATAGTTTTTGAAATGTGAGTTTTGCCTCAAGTCAGTGGCCTTCCTAAGTTATGTTGTCTTGGGTGATTGTATTCGAGTGGATGCCCAGAAGATTGAAGTGGTTAAGAACTGGCCCAGACTAACCTCTCAAACCGACATAAGAAGTTTCTTGGGGTTGGCAGGTGACTATCGCATATTTGTTGATGGGTTTTCTTTCCTATCTATGCTATTGACCAAGTTGACTTAGAAAAAGGTCAAGTTTCAGTAGTATGAGGAATGTGAGAAGAACTTTCAAGAGTTGAAGACTAGATTGACTACTGCACCTGTTTTAACTTTGTCCGATAGAACAGAGGATTTTGTGATATATTGTGATGCACCATGAGTTGGGTTGGGTTGTGTGTTGATGGAAAGGGGGTAGGTGATAGCCTATGTTTCCAGGAAATGTAAGGTGCATGAGAGGAACTATCTGACCCACAACATTGAGTTGGCAGTAGTGGTGTTTGCACTTAAGATCTAGTGCCACTACTTGTATTGAGTGCATAAAGATATGTTCACGGACCAGAAGAGCTTACAGTTTGTTTTTAGTCAGGAAAAGCTCAATATGCGGCAAAGAAGATTGCTGGAGTTGCTCAAAGACTATGACATGAGCATTCTCTACCACTCAGGTAAGGCTAACATTGTTGTTGATGCTCTTAGAAGGTTATCCATGGATAGCACTGCCCATGTGCTGGAAGAAAAGAGAGAGTTGGCTAAGGAAGTGCATAGATTGGCCCGATTGGGAGTACAACTTGAAAAGAATAGCGAAGGCAGGGTTAATGTTCAAATTGGGTATACTTCATCTTTGGTGTTAGAGGTGAAAGAAATATTAGACCAACATCCTGTTTTACTCCAATTAAAAGAAGCTGTCCATAAGCAAAATTGATGGTCTTTTCCAAAGGTTGTGATGGAGTGTTGATATACTAGAGTAGGTTGTATGTTCTTGATGTTTATGATGTTCGAGAGAGAATCATGGCTGAAGCGCATAGCTCTAGGTATTTTATTCATCCTGACTCCACCATGATGTACCACGACTTGAGAGAATTCTATTGGTGGAATGGAATGAAGAAGGATATTGTTGAATTTGTTGCTAAGTGCCTCAATTGGCAACATGTCAAGGTTGACCATTAAAGACCATGTGGATTGGCTGAGAGCTTTGAAATTCCTAAATGAAAGTTGGAGATGGTCAGCATGGACTTCATTACCGATCTACCGAGGTCTCAAAAGCAACATAATTCAATATCGGTGATTGTGGATGGGATGACCGAATTAGCTCACTTCTTAGCAGTGAAGACTATTAATACTGTAGAAGAGTATGCCAAGTTGTACATTCATGAGATTGTGAGGTTGCTATGGAGTTCCCTTGTCTATCATTTCAGACAGAGGAGCCCAATTCACCTCCCAATTTTGGAGATCTTTACAAAAAGGATTGGGTACAAAGGTATATTTGAGTATAGATTTTCATCCACAGATAGATGGCAAGGCAGAGCGTACATTCAGATATTAGAAGACTTGTTGTGAGCTTGTGTCCTCGGCTACAAAGGAAATTGGGACAACCACTTGCCACTGATCGAATTTGCATATAATAATAGTTATCATGCAAGCATTCAAATGGCCCCCAATGAGACCTTGTAAGGGAGACGATGTAGATCACCTATTGGGTGGTTTGAGGTTGGAGAAGCTAAGTTGATTGGACCTGACCTTGTCCACCAGACCACAGAGAAGGTGAAGGTTAGTAGAGAGAGGTTGAAGACTGCACAAAGCCATCATAAGTCTAATACTGATGTGAGGAGAAGAGACTTAGAGTTTGAGGTAAATGATTGAGTGTACTTGAAAGTGTCACCTATGAAGGGTGTCATAAGGTTTTGGAAAGCAGGGAAAGTTGAGTCCTTGCTATTTTGGTCTCAATCAAATTTTGAGGAAGATTGCGAAGGTTGCCTATGAATTAGAATGGCTTTTTGAGTTAGATGGAATCCATCCAGTATTCCACGTTTTGATGTTGAAGAAGTGCTTGGGAGATCCTACCTTGGTGATCCTTATTGAGGGTATTGGAGTAAAAGATAGCTTGTCCTATGACGATATTCAAGTCCAAATCCTTGATCGACAGGTTCGCAAGCTGAGAAACAAAGAGATAGCCTCTGTCAAGGTCCTGTGGAGAAATTAATTTGTTGAGGAAGCCACGTGAGAAGCAGAGGAAGAAAAGGGAGCCAAATACCCACATTTGTTCGTGTCTAATAATGAGTATGTTGAAGTTTAATGCTCCTATCCTTAACCTAATTGATGTTCCTATTCTTGAGTTGATATGTCCATTCTTGAAATCTAAGGATAGTTTATCGAGGTCGATGAAGAGTTGGAGTTTAAGTTGTTGAGTGAGTATTGAGATGAGTCTTGAGTCTATTTGGTCCATAATATCACCTCTACTCATCATTCAATGACGAATGATCCCAAGGGAGAGATTATGTAACACCCTATGAAATTACCAAAATATCCCTAGAGGAGAGATGTGTGCATAACGAGTTTTCCCATGTTCGGATGGTGAATTCGAGACCAAATTTGTGATCTGCATGAAATATTTCATGGAAAAATGCTCTTGGTCGAGTTTTAGAACGACTGGATCAAAAGATATTTTTTGATGCAAAACCTGAACACAGTGTCGGTGCGCATTAGGGTCACGTCGCACCCTGGACGTGGACCCCACTTTTACTTTTTTCAAGGGAGATCGAAAAAACTCGTTCGGAGAATTTTTTTGATAAATTCTACTACTCTGCGCCCAGTCCGCATCGTGGGTTAGGTATTTCAAAATGGAAATTTTTATTTTATTTCTTCAGAGGCATTTTGGACCTTCCCAACCTCTCCCAAGTTCCATAAACGAGTAGAAGGGTCATTTTTCTTAGAATAGGGCTTCAAAAACTCATATCTATCTCCCTGAAGTGAGTGTTCTTGTGAGATGAATAGGGGAAAGCTAGAGGTCTTGAGGGTTAAGGGAAATTCCTAGTAGATTGGTGTTTTCTACATCTATAGTATGTAAGGCTAACTCAAAGCATGAAATTGTTCTTCCGTATGCTCCCTTGATTGAATCAAGTTGATAGTTAAACGTAATGAATTCTATATATGAAATTCATGAGTATTGTACTGGAAATTATACCTATTTTATGTATTCTCTTTGGTTGATCATCATCACAAACTTTATTTACTATATAAATGGTTTTCATGAATTATTTCACAAAACTCTCTATGTTATTTTACTAAAGATTGCAAGAATTAACTTAGGGGTTGTGTCTAGATCCTTGATAGTATGAATGTGTTTGTTGTTTATGTTTGTGGTTATGATTATAAGAATGTTAATGATGATGTTGAGTAAAATCAATGTTCATGGAGTCCTGAAGAGCATGAATTAATTCTAAAAGTGTTGTTCCTAATCTAAAAGTTTATAGTTGATGAGACGAGTTGATGTAATATATCCAAATGAGACTAAATGAAGAGAAATCCTGATGTTGATGTCTTATGAGCATGTTGAGTCTTGGGAGAAGGGTTGAGCACAAAAATAAGTAAGAGTTAGTCCCACTTCCACTCATTAACTATGTGGCCACCGTAGGGGAGGATTGAACTGTAAAATTGGATGTTTCCTTAGTCCCAAAAGAGGACTTCATGTTCTTTATTTGGATTCAATGATGCTATGTCCATTACCCCGACAAGGTCATAGATGGATGAGGCAACAATATCACTTCATGGTATCATCACTAGCTCATAGGTGATAGTTTTCAGTTAGAGAAACTCCCAGATAGGTGCCACACTTATTGTACTCTTATGTTGAGTTGATGGTATGACTTTTTATTGATGTTGATGAGTTGTTGTCCACGCCTTACCCTTGCTTTAGATGGACATATGAAGTTCTGAGTGAGTATCGTATGAGTCGATGTCATAATATATGTCATTCTGCATGTACTGTGTCATTAAGCAATTTCACATAACGTACATTCCAGGTACTGACGCCACTCGGTGCTGCATCATTTCATGATGCAGATACAGGAGATAAGAGGACTTCACAGATGCACTGTTGAGGTTCATAGTTCTCTAGTTCTAGAGATTGGTGAGTGCTCCCCTACATGCGGAGGATATCGTTTATTATCTATATGATGGATCACCGAATGCCTACATCTGTAATAATAAGTGACATCAAAATAGACTCTAAATTCGGTAAAGAAAGGTGTTGGTCATTTTGGCCACCGAATTAGTTTGATGATCCACTAAACATGTTAGGCTAGCAAAATTACCTATTTGCCAAGTATGTTTTCCCGAGGTTTATTTTTGAATTGCCCTTCCATACCATTGATTCTTAGATATATGTTTATCTATTTTGCAGATATACCTTGTCAATTGGATGTTGGGTCTTGTGGTAGATCTCGTATAGCTCGGGAAGCCCTTATAGCTACCGAGTGGATCAAACAAAGACCTCAAAGGCCCTGTAAGAAAGATTGGTCCAAACTTAAAAGGAAAATGGTCGGAAAAAATACAAGCAGTGATGAAGAAGGATATCTCGGATTAGAGTGGACTGACTATCTTTAAGGAGGAATAAGCAGGGTCCAAAACCCCAATATATGAGCCTCCAGCTTTGGAGCCAAGTAAAAAACATCGAGGTAAAGACCAAAGCTATGCATGACCAACTCCTCCAAACCTCCCAAACTATGTGGGAGACAAATTGCTCCATGACATCTAAATCAGTTAAAGCTTGCAGGGCTAAGGATAATATTAGAGGAGAGGCGACTATCTAATGATGAGGTCATTGACAGATACCCCGAGGTATAGAACACTTTGAGGTTTCATGGTCTCCAGCACTTTACCATACCTAGGTAACCTTATGTTCCAAGTTGAGTCCATGTATTTTATAGCCCTATGCTTGAGTGATTCCAAAAAGCAAAGGTTGAATTAAAATATCTCCAAAGCCTGTTGATGTGGTCGAAGTGCGAGTGAGACGGATATTAATGACTTGTTGGGATGTACATTTCGGCTTCAACATGATTTGGTTGACATGGTTGACAAAGAACCCTTGATTATATCAAAAACCTTGGCTTTCCCCTAGGATTGGTATTACAGCCCCTTCGTGGATTGATAAAGGGGTAATGATTGAAAAGAAGGAGCTAATTATTCCTGCTATATGGTTTGGGTTCATCAACAACAACCTCATGCCAACACAGAACGAATCTATCCTTCAATATCCCAAGGCAGCATTTGTGGGTTGTATAATGGACCGCAAAAAATTGAACCTAGGTTCAATTATTGCTCTAGAAATACTTACTCAGGACCAAAAGTTCCAAACCTCTCTTTCATTCCCGAGCCTCATCATACCACTATGCAAGAGGGAAAAATTCCCTTTAAAACTGATGTTGAGATTACTGCATCACTTTCCGCAGATATCCGGCATATTGAGTCTGTGTTTCTATGAGATTAGGAGGACATGGTTAGGATAAAAGTGATGGAAACTAGGTTAGTTATAGAGGTTGAGATGCTTTAGGTTGGCACTTTAGAGCCGAAAACTAAGTCAGGTACACATTTTTCCATAGCTCCAGCTCCATCCTCTTCTACTCTCGTTCCTTCATCATCTACATAGTCAGAGCCTCAGGCTTCAATAGTCGACCCAAGATCATAAAGGCTACCATTTACGGTATAGCTCGATTAGCCAAATCGGCTGATAATAGGGCTACTCAAGTCAAGTCCACTCTGCCTACACTGATGAGAGGGCTATAGCAGCTGCTTTGGTCCCACTACATCATGAGGGAAAGAAGTAGAGGAAGACTATAGAGGCACGAAATTTTAGGATGGACTAGTTGATGGTGAATGTGGAAGACCGAGGGCAAAGATTGTGGCTTTGACTAACAGGGTAGCCACTTTGGAGGCTAAAGGTGGTGTGAGTGTTGATACAATGCCTATAAAGGTCAATATTACCAAGTTGAAGAAGGAGGTGACGACATTGTCAGTCCGCAAATATCAAATTACTTTAGGAATCGATGGATGTGCCACCAGAGTTTACTAAGTATGTGCCCCCCGGAGGCTACTATAGGTATTATTCCAATGAGAGAACTAAAGAAGACTATGGACCCAATTCCTTGGAGATAGATAAGACGGCCTTGGGAGTTCAGACTGTTTCATCATAGCATGAAGAGTTGATGATGATAGAGGAAAAGATTATTGTTGTTGTCACAAGTGAAATGCTTCGTGATACATCCATGATTGGGACGAGTGGATCGTCCTGTGCAACTGAGCCAAAGCATTAGGTGCCATAGTTTTGTGTGGAGTCCACCACTCTAGTTCCCAACTCAAAGCTTTTTGGGTTATGGTTGATTAAGACAATGAGTCATGGTTATTTTTTGGTTTTTGTTAATGCGTAAGAATGATAATCCATTTTTATAAATAACATTTTCGGTTGTAATAGTTAGTAACTTCTTTTTTATTTTATTTTAATTAATGTCCTGTGAAGATGTGTGCTGATTATGTCTTGAATTTGTGGCAAAATGATCGTGTATATATTAAAAGCCATTTTAAAAGTGTTTTGTCATGTCTAAAACTCCTTTGCTATCCAAGTATTGATCACCAATATCATTGATTTGGATAGTTCCATGGATGAGGAGCATATATTGACTCTCCATTGGTCCATCTCATCTAAAAATGATCAGTTCATGGATTGGAAGCATCTTGAGTTGATTGAGTGTTGACCTTGAATATTTAATGATTGATAAATTGTGAATATATGTTGTCTAGCTGTTGTTTGAATTTGGGAATCATTTTACTATGAGTGGTGAGGCATTGTTGAAAGGCATGTTTGATGATAGATAGAACTTTTTGGTTTTACTTGAAGTGTTAACTTAGTTGAATATGAATTACAAGGATAACCTTAGGCAAACTTTTGCTTCTCTTGAGTCCACTTTGACCAAATATCATCCATTGACAATGATTGCATTCTTCGTAAACCCTGTTGAGCCTTAAAACTTTTCTTGGGCAACCTTATTGACCTCCACCTTCAATTGAAAATATATTCCTTCTTATTGAACATTATTCCATCCTGAGCTTAAATTACCGAAAGTTATGGCCAAAGGCCAAAGTTGGGGGGTATTTGTAAGAGTGGGGTGTCATCCATTTGAAAATTGATGAAAGAAACAAGAATGAAGTTGAGGATTCCATGCACGATGGAAAATAAAAAGAAGAGAATTGCTTGAACAAGAACAAAGAAAAGAATTTGTTTGAAAATAGGACCATCCGAATTTTTTGAAAAAATAGTTGCATAAGGGACACCTAAATTAGAGGTTTAATACAAAATGATGTCACTGGGAAGAGAAAGAGAAGCGGAAACAAAAGACTCATATGAGTAAAGCGTTTCATGTAGAGTTCAAGGAGGTATGAGTCAGTTATACCCATATGCTAAACTACTCATCCTTTATCCTATACTACAAACCTAGAAAAGTCAATTGAGAATCTAGTCCAAATGAAATTGAGTGAACATTGATTGGAAATACGGGGAAGCCTATGGGTAACAACTTGCATGTCATTTCTCATTTGGAAGTTAAAGTCTTGATAGATCCTTGAAATTAATTTCATGATTTTGTGTGTATACAGATCTTCTTTTGTGCTACAACAAGTGGTGATGTTTCTGGGTATTGATTAGCATCGCATTGGCAATTGTTAGCATAACTTGTCTTGAGAATTTCTTAATCATCTCTTGATACTTTAAAATCATATAAGTTGTATGTAGATGCTTTGAAGATTGATAACAACGGGAGAAATGTATTTTCCACTCCTTATGGCCCTTTCTGCAAGCATTGTGCTTCGCATTGATTGATATTTGATTTTCTTGAGGGCAAGAAAAATTTCAACTTGGAGGCGTTGATGAGTCCATATTTTGGACTTATATAGAGCTGAAAAAGCAAGAAAAATATTGTCCTCAATATATTCTTGTGCCTCATATGCTTACTAATATCTGTGTTCGATGCTATAATTGAGGATGAAATACATAGAACGGAAAAATTTGAAAACTTAAGACGAAAGGAGTAAACATGCAAAAAAGGTGGTAGAAATTAGCATCATTGAAAGATTCGACAAACCGCTAAATGCTGATGCTAACTGCTAATGTTGCAGTGTCCAACCCTACAACGTATGAAAGGGCGACATTAGTGAAGGTTTGGCGGATCACCGAACAAATTTAATGATGCACGGTTGCGTCGCCTAAAGTTGTAGAGACCAAGACCTTAAGCAAACGTTTAAAAAAGGTGATCGAGTACACATTTGGCGAATTACTGATATGTTCAGCTACGGCCAACCTTGATTGTCGATCGGTGATTCGAGCACTAAATCTGCTATTTTGGTACGGAGTACAAAAAAGAATTTTTGAGAACTAATAATGAGGGTGTTGAAGGTTAATGTTCCTATCCTTAACCTAATTGATGTTCCTATTCTTGAGTTGATATGTCCATTCTTGAAATCTAAGGAGAGTTTATCGAGGTCGATGAAGAGTTGGAGTTTAAGTTGTTGAGTGAGTATTGAGATGAGTCTTGAGTCTATTTGGTCCATCATATCACCTCTACTCATCATTCAATGACGAATGATCCCAAAGGGGAGATTATGTAACACCTTATGAAATTACCAAAATATCCCTAGAGGAGAGATGTGTGCATAACGAGTCTTCCCATGTTCGGATGGTGAATTCGAGACCAAATTTGTGATTTGCATGAAATATTGCATGGAAAAATGGTCTTGGTCGAGTTTTAGAACGACTGGATCAAAAGATATTTTTTTAATGCAAAACCTGAACACAGTGTCGGTGCGCATTAGGGTCACGTCGTACCCTGGACGTGGACCCCCACATTTATTTTTTTCAAGGGAGATCGAAAAAACTCGTTCAGAGATTTTTTTTTGATAAATTCTACTACTCCGCGCCCAGTCCGCATCGTGGGTTAGGTATTTCCAAATGGAAATTTTTATTTTATTTCTTAAGAGGCATTTTGGACCTTTCCCAACCTCTCCCAAGTTCCATAAACGAGTAGAAGGGTCATTTTTCTTAGAATAGGGCTTGAAAAACTCATATCTCTCTCCCTGAAGTGAGTGTTCTTGTGAGATGAATAGGGGAAAGCTAGAGGTCTTGAGGGTTAAGGGAAATTCCTTGTATATTGGTGTTTTCTACATCTATAGTATGTAAGGCTAACTCAAAGCATGAAATTGTTCTTCCGTATGCTCCCTTGATTGAATCAAGTTGATAGTTAAACGTAATGAATTCTATATATGAAATTCTTGAGTATTGTACTTGAAATTATACCTATTTTATGTATTCTCTTTGGTTGATCATCATCACAAACTTTATTTACTATATAAATGGTTTTCATGAATTATTTCACAAAACTCTCTATGTTATTTTACTAAAGATTGCAAGAATTAACTTAGGGGTTGTGTCTAGATCCTTGATAGTATGAATGTGTTTGTTGTTTATGTTTGTGGTTATGATTCTAAGAATGTTGATGATGATGTTGAGTAAAATCAATGTTCATGGAGTCCTAAGAGCATGAATTAATTCTAAAAGAGTTGTTCCTAATCTAAAAGTTTATAGTTGATGAGACGAGTTGATGTAATATGTCCAAATGAGACTAAATGAAGAGAAATCCTGATGTTGATGTCTTATGAGCATGTTGAGTCTTGGGAGAAGTGTTGAGCACAAAAATAAGTAAGAGTAAGTCCCACTCCCACTCATTAACTATGTGGCCTCCGTAGGGGAGGATTGAACTGTAAAATTGGATGTTTCCTTAGTCCCAAAAGAGGACTTTATGTTCTTTATTTGTGGATCCACTGATGCTATGTCCATTACCCCGACAAGGTCATAGATGGATGAGGCAACGATATCACTTCATGGTATCATCACTGGCTCATAGGTCATAGTTTTCAGTTAGAGAAACTCCCAGATAGGTGTCACACTTATAGTACTCTTATGTTGAGTTGATGGTATGACCTTTTATTGATGTTTATGAGTTATTGTGCACGCCTTACCCTTTCATTAGATGGACATATGAAGTTCTGAGTGAGTATCGTATGAGTCGATGTCATAATATATGTCATTCTGCATATACTGTGTCATTAAGCCATTTCACATACCGTACATTCCAGGTACTGACGCCACTCGGCACTGCATCATTTCATGATGCAGATACAGGAGATAAGAGGAGTTCGCAGATGCACTGTTGAGGTTCATAGTTCTCTAGTTCCAGAGATTGGTGAGTGCTCCCCTACATGCGGAGGATATCGTTTATTATCTATATGATGGATCACCGAATGCCTACATCTTAAATAATAAGTGACATCAAAATAGACTCTAAATTCGGTAAAGAAAGGTGTTGGTCATTTTGGCCACCGAATTAGTTTGATGATCCACTAAACATGTTCGACTAGCAAAATTACCTATTTGCAAAGTATGTTTTACTGAGGTTTATTTTTGAATTGCCCTTCCATACCATTGATTCTTAGATAAATGTTTATCTATTTTGCAGATATACCTTGTCAATTGGATGTTGGGTCTTGTGGTAGATCTCTTATAGCTCGGGAAGCCCTTATAGCTACCGAGTGGATCAAACAAAGACCTCAAAGGCCCTGTAAGAAAGATTGGTCCAAAGGTAAAAGGAAAATGGTCGGAAAAAATACCAACAGTGATGAAGAAGGATATCTCGGATTAGAGTGGAGTGACTATCTTTAAGGAGGAATAAGCAGGGTCCAAAACCCCAATATATGAGCCTCCAGCTTTGGAGCCAAGTAAAAAACATCGAGGTAAAGACCAAAGCTATGCATGACCAACTCCTCCAAACCTCCCAAACTATATGGGAGACAAATTTCTCCATGACATCTAAATCAGTTAAAGCTTGCAGGGCTGAGGATAATTTTAGAGGAGAGGCGACTATCTAATGATGAGGTCATTGACAGATACCCCGAGGTATAGAACACTTTGAGGTTTCATGATCTCCAGCACTTTACCATACCTATGTAACCTTATGTTCCATGTTGAGTCCATGAAATTAATAGCCCTATGCTTGAGTGATTCCAAAAAGTAAAGGTTGAATTAAAATATCTCCAAAGCTTGTTGATGTGGTCGAAGTGCGAGTGAGACGGATATTAATGACTTGTTGGGATGTACATTTCGGCTTCAACATTATTTGGTTGATATGATTGACAAAGAACCCTTGATTATATCAAAAACCTTGGCTTTCCCCTATGATTGGTATTACAGCCCCTTCGTGGATTGATAAAGGGGTAATGATTGAAAATAAGGAGCTAATCATTCCTGCTATATGGTTTGGGTTCATCAACAACAACCTCATGCTAACATAGAACGAATCTATCCTTCAACATCCCAAGGCAGCATTTGTGGGTTGTATAATGGACCGCAAAAAATTGAACCTAGGTGCAATTATTGCTCTAGAAATACTTACTCAGGACCAAAAGTTCCAAACCTCTCTTTCATTCCCGAGCCTCATCACACCACTATGAAAGAGAGAAATATTTCCTTTAAAACTGATGTTGAGATTACTGCATCACTTTCCGCAGATATCCGGCATATCGAGTCTATGTTTCTATGAAATTGGAAGGACAAGGTTAGGATAAAAGTGATGGACACTACGTTAGTTATAGAGGTTGAGATGCTTTAGGTTGGCACTTTAGAGCCGAAAACTAAGTCAGGTACACATATTTCCATAGCTCCAACTCCATCCTCTTCTACTCTCGTTCCTTCGTCATCTACATAGTCAGAGCCTCAGGCTTCAATAGTCGACCCAAGATCATAAAGGCTACCATTTACGGTATAGCTCGATTAGCCAAATCGGCTGATAATAGGGCTACTCAAGTCAAGTCCACTCTGCCTACACTGATGAGAGGGCTATAGCAGCTGCTTTGGTCCCACTACATCATGAGGGAAAGAAGTAGAGGAAGACTATAGAGGCACGAAAATTTAGGATGGACTAGTTGATGGTGAATGTGGAAGACCGAGGGCAAAGATTGTGGCTTTGACTAACAGGGTAGCCACTTTGGAGGCTAAAGGTGGTGTGAGTGTTGATATGATGCCTATAAAGGTCAATATTACCAAGTTGAAGAAGGAGGTGACGACATTGTAAGTCCGCAAATATCAAATTACTATAGGAATCGATGGATGTGCCACTAGAGTTTACTAAGTATGTGCCCCCCCGAGGCTACTATAGGTATTATTCCAATGAGACGACTAAAGAAGACTATGGACCCGATTCCTTGGAGATAGATAAGACGGCCTTGGGAGTTCAGACTGTTTCATCATAGCATGAAGAGTTGATGATGATAGAGGAAAAGATTATTGTTGTTGTCACAAGTGAAATGCTTCGTGATACATCCATGATTGGGACGAGCGGATCGTCCTGTGCAACTGAGCCAAAGCATTAGGTGCCATAGTTTTGTGTGGAGTCCACCACTCTAGTGCCTAACTCAATGCTTTTTGGGTTATGGTTGATTAAGACAATGAGTCATGGTTATTTTTTGGTTTTTGTTAATGCGTAATAATGATAATCCATTTTTATAAATAACATTTTCGGTTGTAATAGTTAGTAACTTCTTTTTTATTTTATTTTAATTAATGTCCTGTGAAGATGTGTGCTGCTTATGTCTTGAATTTGTGGCAAAATGATCGTGTATATATTAAAAGCCATTTCAAAAGTGTTTTGTCATGTCTAAAAGTCCTTTGCTATCCAAGTATTGATCACCAATATCATTGATTTGGATAGTTCCATGGATGAGGAGCATATATTGACTCTCCATTGGTCCATCTCATCTAAAAATGATCCGTTCATGGATTGAAAGCATCTTGAGTTGATTGAGTGTTGACCTTGAATATTCAATGATTGATAAATTGTGAATATATGTTGTCTAGCCGTTGTTTGAATTTGGGAATCATTTTACTATGAGTGGTGAGGCATTGTTGAAAGGCATGTTTGATGATAGATAGAACTTTTTGGTTTTACTTGAAGTGTTAACTTAGTTGAATATGAATTACAAGGATAACCTTAGGCCAACTTTTGCTTCTCTTGAGTCCACTTTGACCAAATATCATCCATTGACAGTGATTGCATTCTTCGTAAACCCTGTTGAGCCTTAAAACTTTTCTTGGGCAACCTTATTGACCTCCACCTTCAATTGAAAATATATTCCTTCTTATTGAACATTATTCCCTCCTGAGCTTAAATTACCGAAAGTTATGGCCAAAGGCCAAAGTTGGGGGGTATTGGTAAGAGTGGGGTGTCTTCCATTTGAAAATTGATGAAAGAAAAAAGAATGAAGTTGAGGATTCCATGCACGATGGAAAATATAAAGAAGAAAATTGCTTGAACAAGAACAAAGAAAAGAATTTGTTTGAAAATAGGACCATCCAAATTTTTTGAAAAAATAGTTGCATAAGGGACACCTAAATTAGAGGTTTAATACAAAATGATGTCACTGGGAAGAGAAAGAGAAGCGGAAACAAAAGACTCATATGAGTAAAGAGTTTCATGTAGAGTTCAAGGAGGTATGAGTCAGTTATACCCATATGTTATACTACTCATCCTTTATCCTACATTACAAACCTAGAAAAGTCAATTGAGAATCTAGTCCAAATGAAATTGAGTGAACATTGATTGTAAATACGGGGAAGCCTATGGGTAACAACTTGCATGTCATTTCTCATTTGGAAGTTAAAGTCTTGATAGATCCTTGAAATTAATTTCATGATTTTGTGTGTATACAGATCTTCTTTTGTGCTACAACAAGTGGTGATGTTTCTGGGTATTGATTAGCATCGCAATGGCAATTGTTATCATAACTTGTCTCGAGAACTTCTTAATCATCTCTTGATACTTCAAAATCATATAAGTTGTATGTAGATGCTTTGAAGATTGATAACAACGGGAGAAATGTATTTTCCACTCCTTATGGCCCTTTCTGCAAGCATTGTGCTTCGCATTGATTGATATTTGATTTGCTGGCATGAAATATTTCAACTTGGAGGCATTGATGAGTCCATATTTTGGACTTATATAGATCTGAAAAAGCATGAAAAATATTGTCCTCAATATATTCTTGTTCCTCATATGCTTACTAATATGTGTGTTCGATGCTATAATTGAGGATAAAAATACATAAAACGAAAAAATTTGAAAACTTAAGACAAAAGCAGCAAACATGCAAAAAAGGTGGTAGAAATTAGCATCATTGAATGATTCGGCAAACTGCTAAATGCTGATGCTAACCACTAATGTTGCAGTGTCCAACCCTACAACGTATGAAAGGGCGACATTGGTGAAGGTTTGGCGGATCACCGAACAGATTTGATGATGCACAGTTGCGTCGCCTAAATTTGTAGAGACCAAGACCTTAAGCAAACGTTTAGAAAAGGTGATCGAGTACACATTTGGCGAATTGTTGATATGTTCGGCTACGGCCAACCTTTATTATCGATCGGTGATTCGAGCACTAAATCTGCTATTTTTGTACGGAGTACAAAAAAGAATTTTTGAGGACTAATTTGTATACATATGATAGAGAAGAATCAATAGGAATCTCTATATCTTGGACTAGGCCACCCGACCTTTGGTGTTCGTCCTTAACTTGTTGGCAACTGTGATAACCAGCTACAAAGTTGGCAATAGCTCTCTTCATACCATCCCATCGATACATTTCCCTCAAATATCTATATGTCTTTGTAGATCTGGGGTGAATAGAATAGGATGAGCTATGAGCCTTTTCAAAAATCAAGTCTCTCAACCCATTGATATAGAGCATACATAAACTACCCCTGTACCTATGGACCCCCTCTACCCCTTGGGAGAAAACCTCCACCTTGACCTCCTTCACCAATGCCTTGTATTCTAACAAAGTGGGGTCAAGATCTTGTTTTGGTTTGACCTCTTCAATCAAGGATGACTTAGAGCCATCTACAACTGCCATACCTCTATTTTCGATTTCATCCAACCTAACCCCCAATCTAGCCAACCGATGGACTTCCTTTTCCAATCTTTTCTTACCCTCATCAATATAAGCCATACTCTCCATGGACACTCTACTTAGAGCATCGACCACAACATTAGCCTTGCTTGGATGATACTGCACGCTTATATAATATTCTTTAAGGAGTTCCACCTACCTTCTTTGCCTCAAATTAAGATCTGATTGGATGAATATGTATTGGAGACTCTTGTGGTCGGTGAACACATCTACACGAACACTATATGAATAATGACACCATATTTTCAATGCAAATACCACGACCGCTAATTCAATATCATGGATAGGATAATAATGCTCATGCACCTTTAGTTTCCTAGAAGCATAAGAAATGACTTTGTCACTTTGCATCAATACACACCCTAAACTATTTCTTGAAGCATCGCAATAAACCACAAGCCCTTCTAACCCTTCGGGTATAGCCAAATTAGGAGCGGATGTAAGCTTTTCTTTCAACGTTTGGAATCACTTTTCACATTCATCGGTCCAAACAAAATTGGCCTTCTTTTGGGTCAATGTTTTCAAAGGGAAAGCAATTGAAGAAAAGCCTTGAGTTTTCGGTAGTCGATGCACATCCTAAGTGAGCCATATTTCATCCTTACAAATAACACCAGTGCACCGCAAGGTGACTTGCTAGGATTTATGAAACCCTTCTCCAATAAATCTTTAAATTTATCCATCAACTTCCTCAACTCCATCAAGGACGTACAGTAGGGAGGAAACGAAATGGGTTGTGTATCAGGAAAGACATTTATACAAAACTTTATTTCCTTTTCAAGAGGAATATCACAGGGTTCATCGAGAAAGACATCAAGAGAGTCATTGACCACCGGAATGGACTAAAAAAGAGGGACTCTGTTAGCATTTAATTTTTTACCAAACCTAAGTTATGTAGTTTTAGTATTAAAATATTTATTTTTGAATCTAAATTAGATATTTTTATTTTTATCTTATTTATTATAACTTTATTTAATATAATTTGAAAACTACAAAAATAGAGTTGCATTTTAGTGTATGTTTTGTTATAAAGAAGAGATTTTTTTTTAAAATATAAATTCTCTTTTAATTTCGATTCTAATAATAATCTAGTATTGTTGGTATTTTTTTAGTTATATCTTAGTTTTAGCTAGTTAACTTTTTTATACATTTTTTAATTTACAATAATTTTTTAACATTTTTATTTTTTCTTTTCTAAAGAAAAACAAAACAAAAATGAAAAAGTAAAATAAACCTAAACTACCCAAAATTCCACTACATGCCCCACATATATACCAACCTAACTCCCTCACAGTTTATTCTGCATAAAACAAAAAAAACCATAGAACAAACACATGAAAGGTTGTACAACAAAAAAGAAAAAAACACCATTACATGAAGAAAAATCACTAAAAAAACGCAAGATAAAAAAACTGCACAAACACTCAAACAAAATTCTCAGAAAACACATCAACAAAAAAAAAGAGATGGAGTTCGAGGTTTGCCTTCGCGGTTCGACTTCATGGTTCCTATTATGGTCTAGCCTTTGTATGTTATTCTTCACAAGAGGTTGCACTTATCTTTCTTGTCCAATGTAATATGTTAAACTACATCAAAGTTGTCAAATTTGATATGTGTTTCACCTATTGATATTCTTTGACATTGTTTTATGAATTATGTTCAAATCTCTCATATAAATTTTGTTTAGATGTTTTATATTGTTAATTTTAGTGTAAAATTGTTAAATAGTTATTTCATGTTAAGTAAATTCATTATCCAATTATGACGTGCGCATTTACTGTCACGCCCCGGGAGCGTACCCTAGACGTTGTCGGCACCCAAAGACTATTGCTAGTCCCCAAGCGAACCACTCGGTCTCAAGACAGTCATTCAATCATCAAATACAAGGGAAAATATTAGAATAAGGGAAATAGGATAATGGATATCTCAATTACTTCTACCTCAATGAATAAGGGCCATAGGACAATATGAAACGATCTCGACATCTATGACATAATAACAATTTTAAAACAACTCAATTCAAAGAGGAAAGGACCTCAATATCAAAACATCATATTCTAGTCTATGAAGCTTCTACCTCTACACTCTAGGATAGTACCATGACAGGCCATGGCTACCACAAACTCAATAGACTAGCTCAAAACAAATGAAGATTCAACAATCAACAATACCATAGCCGAATATGATAACACAGAGTTAAAAACCTATTAAAAAAGATGATGTGTGTGGTCTTTTGGCGTATCGTTGAGTCAACTTTAGCAGTCAAAATGACCGTTTCCGAAATTGACTAGCAAAGAAATTTCCCCAAAAAATTAAATTCTAACACACCAATGAAACAATAAAGGAAATTTCACAACACATGCTTCATCAAGATATTATCACATACCAGTACAAGCTTATGTCTCAGTCACAATCACATGAAGCACATGAATTCAACCAAATGATGACTTTAGCATTAGAAAAGATATTATCCACTCTATTATTGAGTAAGTTCAAGTCACGCAATCAAGTTCACAGGTTACTCAGACTTTACCCACAACGCATGAAGCAAATTAAACCAATATAATATGCACTCACGTCAATTTCTCAAGCAATGAAGCTCATAATCCCAACAATGGTAACATATCATGGAAATTTAACCTATTTGGGACAAAATACGAACATACTCGATGATTCGGCATATCAATCTTCAATTATGACTTAGACCTATCATATTTGAGCACTCAATTTTATTAAGAATCAGTGTAAAAAAGAACATAAATAACTAGGTGCAAATAGAAATCAGGGTTCTAATGATATTCATCAAACAAGGCACATCATGTTTCTCAATAATTTCCCACATCCTATAATGAATATCATGCTTCTATAACCAAACACAATCCCTACCAACTCAAGATTGGCATACAAATGAAGAAAAATGTTTAAAAACATATCTTATTGATGATGCATAGACAATGAAGGTAACAATAATGATTTTGTTGATGATATTAAAGCACAATCCCTATTAATGTGATGAAACTAGTTATTACAAGAGAATTGAATTCTTCGGATGTGAGGAAGATAGAAAGTAAAAAAAGAAAGGGTGAAAGAAGATGAAGAATGAAGTAGGTCAGTCAGGTGTGTATTTTGGAAATGTCGATTTACACCGTTGAACATTGGACGATCTGCTGACTGTGTTCCTAACCACTTTTTATTACAGGGATTCAAGCCCTTCCATCTACGCCAAAAGGCGGTGGTACTTTGCATCGCTTAGCTAGTTCATCGATCCACTATATTTATACATTGACCACCTAATTTTAAAGAACGCCAAGGGCAATCAACTAACCCTAAAGGTGGCAAATAAGGGGTTGCCCGTTTCACTTGTCGATCCACCGAGTAGTGAATCCTGTTAACTTTTCCCCAACTTTAAATTTTCTATTCTCATGCCTATACACAAAACACAAATTATTCAAAAACCACTAACACCTTGGGTTGCCACCCAAGAAGGGCCTTATGTAACGTCATGGTGTGATGGAGTCCGTTTGACATTCACAGTTTTCCAACATCATTAATGATTGGCACCACTTGAAGGTCTTTAGGCTGCTTTATCACTTTGTATATGTTGAATATGTCCTCTTTATCATTCGCTCTAAATTTTAAGTCACCTCTCTGAACATCAACTAATGCCCTACTTACAGACAAAAATGGTCTACCAAGTATGATAGGCACATCTACATCAACCTCAAAGTCGAGGATAAAAAATTAGCAAGTAAAATGAACTTGTCTACCCTTATCCACACTTCAAGCAAAATACCAACCGATCTTTTAATGGACTGATCCACCACAAGCAACCTAATCATTGTTGGAGAAGGAGTGTCCAAGCCCTATTTATCAAATATGGCTAAAGGCATAATGTTGATACTGGCTCTAAGATTGCACAAAGCTTTGGCAAATTTACAGACCCTAGTAGTGCATGGGATAGTGATGACACCTGGGTAATCTTTCATTGCCACCAAGGTATTTATCACTATCGCACTATAACGATATGATATTTTAATGGTCTCACATTCAAGATTCCCTTTCTTAGCCACAAACTCTTTCATAAATTTTGCATGTCCGGGATTCTCCATAAGAGCTTCAATCAATGGAATGTTGATTGAAAGTAAGTTGAACATTGACAATAACATTTGTAAGTTGGTTTCATCATTCATTTTCTTAAGCCTTTGTGGGGAAGGAGGATCAATCTTCTCTTGAGGTGCTTTAAGGTTTGTGGATGATGACTTTTTTTGGGCGGGGCGGGAGGGGGGGTTACATTTTTAGCTTTACTCAAATCGCCCCAACTTTGATACTGCTATCACTCCATGGATTGCAAAAAGAATGATCTTCCTCATCAACTATCACATCACTATTCACTTCATGCTCATCATTCTCCTCAAATAAAGAGGTCTTGTCACCTTTTTTTGGATCAACATCTGAAAGGGGTACATTTCTCTAAATCACCTTGTCGTTTCTCATTGTGATGACTATGCATTGCTAGTTGTCATTCTTTAGGTTAACCATGGAGTCGCTTGGCAAGCTCCCCTTTGGTTTTTGATTAAGATAAGCTAAGTTGGTTCCCAATCGGGTCTCCAATTGCTTATGACAAGCCAAATAAGATGTCACTATTTGACTCAATAAAGTATAATCCAACTTCATCTCTTTGAGAACTTTGTTAAAAGCTTCCACCTTTTGAGGATTCTAGCAAGAATATTCTTGGGGCGAAAACTCTCAGGGTTTGCAAAAGGCTCCTTTGGCTTCACTCTATCATGAGGGGTGATATAGTTGACACGACCTGAGACTAGGGCCTAGAAGTGACACGGTGAATGGGAACTCGAGAGTTCCCAAAAAGCCTCGAAGTATCCAAGTCCACTTCATAGGTTCAGAAGCGCATTTAAATAATAAACACATAATACTAAGGGATGGAAAAGTAGGACCCATACTATGGGGGAAATCGAGGGGAAAGGGATCCACATGGATTCACAAAGCATATAGCATATAAGAACTAAGGGGCGGGTAACTAGGACTCACTCTATAGGGGCAAACGGGACTTAGAACATTCCACATTTCTACACCAAATGTGCCTATATACATATCTCCATAGTCAAGCCTCATGAAAACATAAGCCAAACTCAACACATAGCATATAAGATCCATGAGAGTCTACAAGATGTGCAACGATGCCTCTAGTCATAAGATGGAATGAGGGCCAAGACATGTCAGGGGCTCACCCTCAGACAAGAAAGCAATTTAGAATAGCATAGGTAGAAGGAAGGTGGCTTGCCTTTGGAATATGGGACTCACCACAAGTGCAACTTCCTGAATTGAACTACTCATTAAACGGTGATACTTGTAGTGCTCGACCCCTACATGGTAAAACCATGTAGGCATAGAGTATGTGTTAGTACATTTTGAAAGTACTAAGTATGCGAGCATGCAATACATATGACTTTTTAAACCTGAACTTAAATGTTAGAAGACAAGAACACATAATATTGGAAGAATCAAATATTCAAGGGAGAAATAGGGAAAACTTTATGCAACACAGAAATAGGGCAATCATAATAGACATTATGGGCAATAACATATTCACCCACGAGAGTATAGACCGAGAAAGGATCCCTCAAAATCTTGGGACTTAAACCAAACTTAATAGCCAACAGAGGAGTCACCAATAACAAATTTGCACCCGAATCAACCAAAGCGTAAGCATCAAAATAAAAGACTTTTAACATACCAGTCACAACAATTAGAGCCTCCTCGACATCCAGGCGGACATGGAGTGCATAGAACCTGTTGTTCATTGGGGCCACTCCTTGGGGAGCTCTTTGTTGACCTTGCCCACCCTAGTCCATATGACCCTTGCCTTTACGGGCATTCTTAGGATAGTCAGCAACCTTGTGATTTTTATCATCACACCTAAAGCAGACACCCAAATCCCTCCAACAAATCCTCCTATGGGGCTTTCCACACTTGTCACATATATGATGTCCTTGATTATCACCAATCGGTGCCCTAGAAGGGGGTATCCTAGCATTAGCGACTCGAGCACCCGAACCTTGGCCCTGTTGGAAGCGACCAAAACCAACAGTTTGAGAACTAGAGAATCTACCATCAAAATGAGCCCTTTTGGGATCATGAATCCTTCTTTCCTTGAGTTTCTCCCCTTCGATCTGTTCAGCATACACCATAAGTTTAGCAATATCCATGTCCCGTATAAGCATAGCAGTACGACATTCCTTCGCAAGTAAATCAGAGATACTCGAAATAAATTTGTGCATCCTTGCATGGGGGTCAGCCACAAGTGACAGAGCATACTTGGAAAGCTTCGTGAACTTGAGGGCATAGTCCTTCATACTCATACTCCCTTATTTGAGATTGATAAACTCAGTCATTCTGGCCTCTCTAAGCTCAAGCGGAAAGAAGCAATCAAGGAAAAAAAAAATTTAAACTCTTCCCAATTGACCTCACCACCACAAACTCTTTCCCAACACCATTGAGTATACCACACTTGGGCCACATCCTTCGGCTGATAGGCAGCCAGTTCAACCTTCTCTTCAGAAGTGACACCCATGATGTTGAGCATCTTGGTAAGCTCATCAATGAACTCCTGAGCATCCTCCCTAACCTTTGACCCGTGGAACTCTGGAGGATGCATCCAGGTGAAATCCCTTATCCTAGAAGCAAGTGTAGAATCCCGTGACAAGTTAGCCTACCTTGCCTGAGAAGTCACCACCTTAGCAAGCATGGCAAAGGCTGTACAGAATTTCCCATTTGAGCTGGGTTCATCCACATGCTCGTGGGAAGCCTGATCTTCATTAGCCATAGTTGGCCTTGGTAGAGGGGGTCTTCCTCGAGGAATTTTCTAAAATGGATCAACGATACCGTCAAATAAGGGAACCAAATATACTAACCATAGCACGACCAAAAGACATTAAAAAGTGAGGCAATTTCTAAAACGTCTTCGTAGCCTCCTAATCATAGGTATGGTACACTTCACACCCATGAATCGGACTCTACACAACGCGGCATGTTGGACTCTGAGGATTATTTATAAACCTAGGGCTCTAATACCATCTTTTGTCAAGACCTGGGGTTAGGGTCTAGATGTGACGTGGTGAAACGCGAGGGTCCACAAACAAGCCTCAAGCATCATATTCACATCATCGGTTCAAGAATAGCATTCATTTACTAACACAAAGTTCTAAGGGACGGGGTAATAGGACTCATGCTATGGGGGAAATACAGGACTAGGGATTGTCGATACCATCACACGAAACCATAAAATTAAAAATACGATACTTTCATAGATCAATCCAAAGAGGCCGCATAAACCAAAAGTCAACACAACATAAGGGCTTTAGTGTCACGCCCCGGGAGGGTACCCCAGGCGTGGCCGGCACTCAGAGGCTATTACTAGCCCCCAAGTGAACCACTTAGCATTCATCACATCATTCATTATAAACATTGCGGAAGGAGATAGAAAATAATACCTAAACAAAGTGGGCCAGTGGCCAAACATCAAAACTGTTCATTTCACCAAGCAAAGGAGTATTGCTCAGGTATCATAACATTCACCTTGACTACACCATTATGTCTACAAAGCCTCTAACATTCCTTAAAACGTCTAAGAAGAGGGCCATGACAAACCATGGCTACTCGACTCAAAAGAACAGGAAAAGATTCATAAATAAAGGTTTCCTCCAGAAACAAGGAGGCTCACAACAGTCAGAACTTGGAAACACTTGACCTCAACGGGGCGGCTGCTGAAGTCCTCTAGCTCCTGTATCTGCATCATGAAACGATGCAGCGCCAAATGGCGTCAGTACGTGGAATGTACTGGCATGTAAAATAGCTGGAACACATCATTAGAATCATCCGAACATAACGTACATCATCAGGAGACTTTATCACTTATATCAGGGAAACATGAACATTGACCTTTACATTAACATTGACCTTTACACTAACATTGACCTTTGCATTAACATTGGCCTTTACATTAACGTTGACCTTTACATTAACATTGGCCTTTACATTAACGTTGACCTTTGCATTAACATTGGCCTTTACATTAGAGTACTATTAGGGAAACCTTTTCTGAGAGGCCTAACTGGGAGTTTCTTTAACCAACAACCATCACTTATGAGCCAGTGATGGTACAACGAAGCGATGCCGTTGCTACATCCGTCCAATACCCTGCCCGGGGCAAAGGACATTCATTAGAAAAGAAACAGTAGTCCTCATTGGGACAAGAAAGGTGCCATCCGCATTGCGGTTCAATCCTCTCTTCCTACGCGGGCCACGTAGTTAATGGATTCAGGTGGGACTCACCTTTCTATCCATTTCGGTGCTCGATACTCCTCCCAGAACTCGACATGCTCATAAAACATTAACATTCACTAGTCCCATAGGGACGCATTTCATCATCATTAGTCCCCGTAGGGGCACAATACATTATCATTGGCATCAACATTCATTTGTCCCATAGGGACACATTACATTGTCATTAGCATCTCCTTTACATCAACATTAACATCATTGTCATTCCATCTCATTAACATCAACATCATTGACTTTAGGGACACTAGTTTAGGAACTTTGACTCTCAACTTAGAGACAATCCCACACTCCCATTCTCAACAATCATCATTCATTAATTTGTCATTACTCTAGACTCTACACACACACCCATGTTCATCATGCATGCTTTTCTAGAATACATATCCGATAGATATAAGGTTTTCAACTAAATGCTTTACAAGAAAATAGTGTAAAAAGGATGCATGAGGGTTTTTATGAGGGTCATCATCAATGCAGGAAAATATGTAGGTTTATGCATAAAATAATGGCATTTATTCATTACATTACATGAATTAACATGTTTCACTTCATTACCCTAACATCATTCACCATTAGTCTTTAATACCTTACTCAAGGGGCACATGGGAGGACATTCCCATGCTTTAAGTTTAGCCTTACATACCTGAAAGAAGATAGTCACACTAAAGCACCTTCTTTCCTCTTGCTCTCTTCAACCTCCTTCAAGCCCTAGCCTTAAGAACCTTAGGAAGACTTCTACAATGGGGTTTTTCAACCCTTTTTCGTGAAAATCGACCTATATAGGTCATAGGGGTACGTTTAGGATAGGTGGGATTGGACCATAATGCCCTTGGAAATTTTAAGAAATTGAATCACGTCCTGAAATAACACAGTCCGCGACGCGGACTGGTCGGGGACAGTGCATTTTCGGAAACTCAACTCCGTCAAAATTTTCAGGAAAAGGTAAGTGTGTCTCCGCAACCAGTCCGCATCGCGGTTCCGTCGCGGAGGCTCACTGTTTTTCGTTTTGGAACGAAAAATTATCTTTTGACTCGGTTGCTCTAAAATTCGACCTAGACCTTTCCCCCACTCCATTTTCAGTGCTGATCATGAATCCGCTCTCGGATTTCCGATCCGAGCATCGGAAGGCACGTTTCTCGCATACCTCTCCTTGAGGGGTATTTCGGTAATTTCGCGGGCGTTACATTATCTCCCCCTTGGGATCATTCGTCCTCGAATGATAAGTAGGGAAGTATTTTAGCACGAATAGGCTCACGACTCACCTCAATATTACTTTGATAACCCACTACCTTCATCTTTCATTGGTCTTTAAGCTCATTTATTCAACATTAACAATTTCACATGGAATTCATGTAATATACATTAATTTACATTAAGTAGGGTCATTACCTTCGATGCTTCCATCGACCTCGGGCACGAACAAGTGCGGGTACTTTGCTTTCATCTCCTCCTCAGCTTCCCATGTGGATCCTTCAACGAATTGATTTCTCCACAGTACCTTAACAGAAGCTATCTCCTTGTTCCTTAGTCTGCGAACCTGCCGATCAAGGATTTGGACTGGGGTTTCCTCATAGGACAGGCTGTCCTTGATTCCTGTGCTCTCTACAGGCACTACCAAGGCAGGATCCCCTAAACATTTCTTCAACATTGAGACGTGGAACACTGGATGAATCCCATCTAATTCAGAGGGTAGTTCCAGCTCATAAGCAACCTTTCCAATCCTTCGCACAATTTGGTAGGGACCAATGTAGTAAGGACCCAACTTCCCTTTCATCCCAAACCTCGTGACACCTTTCATAGGTGATACCTTCAGATAAACCCAATCATTCACCTCAAACTCTAAATCCCTTCTCCTTACATCTGTGTACGACTTTTGGCGGCTCTGGGCTGGCTTTAACCTTTCTCGTATAGTCTTCACCTTTTCCATGGACTGGTGGACAAGGTCTGGCCCAATCAGCTCGGCCTCTCCAACCTCGAACCACCCAATGGGCGATCTACATCTTCTCCCATACAAGGCCTCATAAGGGGCCATTTGGATACTCGCATGATAACTGTTGTTGTATGCGAATTCAATCAAGGGTAAATGGTCGTCCCGATTTCCTTTGAAGTCAAGAACGCATGCTCTCAACATGTCTTCCAACGTCTGGATAGTGCGTTCTGCTTGGCCATCCGTCTGTGGATGAAAGGCCGTGCTCAAGTTCACCTTAGTACCCAGCCCTTTCTGGAACGACTTCCAGAAGTGAGAGGTAAATTGGGCTCCTTTGTCTGAAATAATAGACAAGGGAACTCCGTGCAATCTCACTATCTCCTGAATATATATTTTGGCATAATCTTCGGCAGTGTTAGTCGTCTTGACTGCTCAGAAATGTGCTGATTTCGTCATTCTGTCTACAATCACCCATATGGAGTCATGTTGCCTCCTGGATTTCGGTAATCCCATGACGAAGTCCATGTTCACCATCTCCCACTTCCATTGTGGAATTTCAAAATTCTGAGCCAGACCACTTGGCCTTTGGTGCTCAACCTTGACTTGCTGGCAGTTGGGGCATCTGGAAACGAATTCTGCGATGTCCCTCTTCATTCCACTCCACCAATAGACTTCTCTCAAGTCGTGATACATCTTGGTGGAACCTGGATGGATGGAGTACTTAGCATTATGGGCCTCAGCTAAAATCCTTTCTCGAACACCATCAACATTAGGGACACATAATCTGTTCTGGTACCTCAGTACCCCATCTCCCCCTTTGGAGAAAACCATCACTTTTTGCTTCTGAACATCTTCTTTTAGTTGGAGTATAATGGGATCTCGATCCTGCTTCTCTTTAACCTCAGTCACCAGGGACGATGAAGACCTACTTTGAACACTAACTCCTCCTTCATCATTCTCTTCAAGTTGGACCCCCAATCGGGCCAACCTGTGCACCTCTTTCTCCAGTTCTTTCTTTTCTTCCTCAACATGGGTCGTGCTACCCATAGACAACCTGCTAAGAGCATCAGCAATAACATTAGCTTTACCTGGGTGGTACATGACGCTCATATCATAGTCCTTGAGCAACTCTAACCATCTCCTCTGTCGCAGATTGAGCTCGCTTTGGCTGAATACATACTGCAAGCTCTTATGGTCTGTGAACACATCCACATGCACTCCATACAAGTAGTGGCGCCAGATTTTAAGTGCGAACACAATGGCTGCCAACTCAAGATCATGGGTAGGATAGATTCGTTCATGAACCTTAAGCTGTCTGGAAGCATAGGCTACCACCTTTCCTCTTTGCATTAACACGCACCCCAACCCAACTCTAGATGCGTCACAGTATACCACGAAGTCATCTGTTCCGTCAGGCAATGTCAAAACAGGTGCAGTGGTTAACCTGGTCTTCAGCTCTTGGAAACTTTTCTCACATTCGTCAGACCATTGGAACTTAGCCCTTTTCTGGGTCAGTTTGGTCAATGGTGCAGATAGGGAAGAAAACCCCTCCACAAACCTCCGGTAGTAGCTTGCCAACCCCAAGAAGCTTCTTATGTCAGTTGGAGAGGTTATCCTTGGCCTGCTTGCTACCGCCTCGATCTTCTGGTTATCTACTCGAATACCATCAGCCGAAACCACATGGCCTAGGAAAGCCACTGACTTAAGCCAGAATTCACACTTGGAGAACTTAGCATATAACTCGTGGTACTTAAGAGTTTGAAGGATAACTCTGAGATGTTTAGTATGCTCTTCCTCACCCTTCGAATATATCAAAATATCATCAATGAAGACGATTACAAACATATCCAAGTAGGGTCTAAATACCCTGTTCATCAAGTCCATAAAGGCTGCTGGTGCATTGGTCAACCCAAAGGACATCACTAAAAATTTAAAATGACCATATCTTGTCCTGAAAGCTGTCTTTGGGGTATCACACTCCCTCACCTTTAACTGATGGTAACCCGATCTGAGGTCTATTTTAGAAAAACATGAGGCACCCTGAAGTTGGTCGAACAATTCGTCAATCCTAGGAAGAGGATATTTGTTCTTGACTATGACCTTGTTCAGTTGCCTATAATATATACACATTCGAAGCGTCCCATCTTTCTTTCGCACAAACAAAACTGGAGCACCCCACGAAGAAACACTGGGTCTAATAAAACCCTTCTCTAACAGGTCTTTCAACTGATCTTTCAGCTCCTTCAGTTCAGCGGGGGCCATCCTATATGGCGGAATGGAAATAGGCTGCGTATCGGGGAGTACATCAATACTGAAGTCAATCTCCCTATCAGGAGGGACTCCAGGTAAATCCTCCGGGCACACCTCAGGAAACTCATTAACAACTGAGACCGACTCAAGAGTAGGGGTCTCAACATTATCAGCTTTAACTCTTACTAGGTGGTAGATACAACCCTTAGAGATCAACTTCCTTGCCCTCAGGTAAGAAATAATTATACCCTTGGGTGCAACATAACCTCCCTTCCATGCTAAGACCGGTTCAAGTGGGAATTGAAACTTAACCACTCGGGTTCTACAGTCTATGGATGCATGGCAAGCGTGAAGCCAATCCATCCCAAGGATCACATCAAAATCCACCATCTCTAATTCTACCAAATCAGCCAATGTATCCCTATAATAAATGGATACTACACAGTTTCTATAGACCCTTTTAGCCATAATAGACTCTCCAGTAGGAGTTGAAACGGAATATGGCTCACGTAGACATTCTGGGGCAACTTTGAACTTATTAGCCACATAGGGTGTCACAAAGGATAAGGTGGCACCCGGATCAAGTAATGCGTAACAGTTATAAGAGAAGATTTGAAGCATACCCGTTACGACATCTGGGGCAGCCTCTCGGTCCTGCCGATTTCCCATAGCATATAGGCGGTTCGCTCCGCCTCCAGCATTCGTAGAGTAGCCCTCTGTTGACTGCCCGCAGAGGGCGCTGTAGATGACTGGGCTCTATTACCTCTGTCGTTTCCCCTCTGGCTCCTCATAGGACATTCAATCTGGATATGGCCAGGCTGTCCACACGTATAGCATAAATTGGTGCCTTCCCGGCACGCACCAAGATGTTGTTTGCCACATCTGCCACAAGTTGCTTTTTCTCTGGGGCCCTGGGCGACACTGGCCTGGGACTGAGATACCTGTGCTCTGAAATTCTGATGGCCCTGGGTCCTTTGGTCATACCTGTGCTGCTGAACAGGTGCATTCACCATCGGTGTTGCATGGCGAGGAGATTTCCTCTGAAAGAAGTTCTTGCTGCCCTTGTCCCCTTTTTGCTGGTTCTGTTCCTGGCCCGCAGCCTTGGCTTTCTTGCTCTGCTGTTCCTCCCTGTCCCTCTTCTTGTCCTTTTCGGTCTGTTGAGCGTAAACCATCAGCCTGGAAATATCCATATCTGGGATCAGCAGTGCTGCCTTACACTCCCTCTTCACATGTCTGCCCAGTCCAGACACAAATTTTCTCATCCTGGCCCTCATATCAAGAACCATCTCCGGAGCATACCTCGACGACTGGGTGAACTTTAGGCTATACTCTTTGGCGGTCATACCCTCCTGTTTTAAGTTCACAAACTCTTCAACCTTGGCTTCCCTTAACTCTTGGGGAAAGAAATGATCGAGAAAAGCACTCTCGAACTCTTCCCACTCGGCTGGTTCAGCACTTTCACCTCTGACATCCTCCCATTGGTTGTACCAAATGTTGGCCACATCCTTAAGTTGATATGAGACCAACTCCACTCCTTCACTCTCGCTTGCATGCATTGCCCTTAGGATCTTGCGCATTTCATCAATAAAGTTTTGCGGATCCTCCTCAACCTTAGAACCCGTATAGATTGGCGGATTCATCCTCAAAACATCTCTGAGCCTGGACGCAGCAGTTGGCTCTTGGGAACTGGAGCTTAGGGCCGGGGGACCACGACTGCTACTTTGCGAGGCCACCAGCTGGGTGAGCATGGCAATGGCTCCCCTGAAGTCTGCCTCTGAAGTGGGGGCTGACTGTGCTGGGGGTGCTGGTGGAGCCTCAGCAGCTCTAGCTGGTCGTCCCCGTCTCCTTACCTCACATTCTGGCAAGGGGTTCTCAGTACTTGGGGCAGAACCATCTCTTTGGGCAGTAGTGCGTTTTGGAGGCATTATCTGCAAACGCGTAACGCACGAGTTAAAGAGGTTTGCTTAAAGTCAAGTTCTAGCGCACGACTCAGAACATCTAAGAAGTGGAACCGTTTCCTAAGGCCCTGTAGCATCCTGTTTATGAAGTGTGGTGCACAACACACGCATAAACGAGACTCTACTAGACACGGCTTCGTAGACTCCCTAGGAGTCTTGAACTCTGTGCTCTAATACCAAGTTTGTCACGCCCCGGGAGGGTACCCTAGGCGTGGCCGGACTCAGAGGCTATTGCTAGCCCCCAAGCGAACCACTTAGCATTCAACACATCATTCATTATAAACATTGCGGAAGGAGATAGAAAATAATACCTAAACAAAGTGGGCCAGTGGCCAAACATCAAAACTGTTCATTTCACCAAGCAAAGGAGTATTGCTCAGGTATCATAACATTCACCTTGACTACACCATTATGCTACAAAGCCTCTAACATTCCTTAAAACGTCTAAGAAGAGGGCCATGACAAACCATGGCTACTCGACTCAAAAGAACAGGATAACATTCATAAATAAAGGTTTCCTCCGGAAACAAGGAGGCTCACCACAGTCAGAACTTGGAAACACTTGACCTCAACGGGGCGGCTGCTGAAGTCCTCTAGCTCATGTATCTGCATCATGAAACGATGCAGCGCCAAATGGCGTCAGTACGTGGAATGTACTGGCATGTAAAATAGCTGGAACACATCATTAGAATCATCCGAACATAACGTACATCATCATGAGACTTTATCATTTATATCAGGGAAACATGAACATTGACCTTTACATTAACATTGACCTTTACATTAACATTGACCTTTGCATTAACATTGGCCTTTACATTAACGTTGACCTTTGCATTACCATTGGCCTTTACATTAACGTTGACCTTTGCATTAACATTGGCCTTTACATTAGAGTACTATTAGGGAAACCTTTTCTGAGAGGCCTAACTGGGAGTTTCTTTAACCGACAACCATCACCTATGAGCCAGTGATGGTACAACGAAGCAATGCCGTTGCTACATCCGTCCAATACCCTACCCGGGGCAAAGGACATTCATTAGAAAAGAAACAGTAGTCCTCATTGGGACAAGAAAGGTGCCATTCGCATTGCGGTTCAATCCTCTCTTCCTACACGGGCCACGCAGTTAATGGATTCAGGTGGGACTCACCTTTCTATCCATTTCAGTGCTCGATACTCCTCCTAGAACTCGACATGCTCATAAAATATTAACATTCATTAGTCCTATAGGGACGCATTTCATCATCATTAGTCCCCATAGGGGCACAATACATTATCATTGGCATCAACATTCATTTGTCCCATAGGGACACATTACATTGTCATTAGCATCTCCTTTACATCAACATTAACATCATTGTCATTCCATCTCATTAACATCAACATCATTGACTTTAGGGACACTAGTTTAGGAACTTTGACTCTCAACTTAGAGACAATCCCACACTCCCATTCTCAACATTCATCATTCATTAATTTGTCATTACTCTAGACTCTACACACACCCATGTTCATCATGCATGCTTTTCTAGAATACATATGCGATAGATATAAGGTTTTCAACTAAATGCTTTTCAAGAAAATAATTTAAAAAGGATGCATGAGGGTTTTTATGAGGGTCATCATCAATGCAGGAAAATATGTAGGTTTATGCATAAAATAATGGCATTTATTCATTACATTACATGAATTAACATGTTTCACTTCATTACCCTAACATCATTCACCATTAGTCATTAATACCTTACTCAAGGGGTACATGGGAGGACATTCCCATGCTTTAAGTTTAGCCTTACATACCTGAATGAAGATAGTCACACTAAAGCACCTTCTTTCCTCTTGCTCTCTTCAACCTCCTTCAAGCCCTAGCCTTAAGAACCTTAGGAAGACTTCTTCAATGGGGTTTTTCAACCCTTTTTCGTGAAAACCGACCTATATAGGTCATAGGGGTACGTTTAGGATAGGTGGGATTGGACCATAATGCCCTTGGAAATTTTAAGAAATTAAATCCCGTCCTGAAATAACACAGTCCGCGACGCGGACTGGTCGCGGACAGTGCATTTTCGGAAACTCAACTCCGTCAAAATTTTCAGGAAAAGGTAAGTGTGTCTCCGCGACCAGTCCGCGTCGCGGTTCCGTTGCGGAGGCTCACTGTTTTTCGTTTTGGAACAAAAAATTATCTTTTGACTCAGTAGCTCTAAAATTCGACCGAGACCTTTCCCCCACTCCATTTTCAGTGCTGATCATGAATCCGCTCTCGAATTTCCGATCCGAGCATTGGAAGGCACGTTTCTCGCACACCTCTCCTTGAGGGGTATTTCAGTAATTTCGCGGGCGTTACATTTAGAATGTTTACACACTAGTCCAACAATGCCCCTAGTCAAGATGAGATAGGGGCCGGGACAAGTACCGGGCTCACCCTCAACTAAGCAGAAAATATTAGAATAATGCAAGTAAAGGCAGATGGCTCGTCCCTGGGAGGATATGACTCACCACAAAGTACTTCCGGATGAGACTACTCGTCAAACAACGGGTAATCAAAGTGCTCAGCCATACATGGTAAAATCATGTAGGCATAGAGTATGTGTTAGTACGTTTGAATGTACTATATATGCGGGCATGCAATGCATACATCTTATCAACCTATATCTCAATGTTAGATGACAAGGGCACATGAAATAGAAAGAATCATATATATCCAAGGGAGAGTAGTATACAAGATGCTATTAAATTCATGATGCATGAAATGCAATAATGCTCCTATATAGTGGGGATGGACTATAACCAACAAATCAAATCCATGTGAGCTATTACATAAATTAGTCAGATAAAGACCTCCCATCGGTAGGAGAAGAATACTTTCCAAAGGTAATCTACATCACACCTTACGAAACACACCATTTCGATGGATAGTCACCTTTCTTATGGAACTCACCATTTTGGAAGGAATTTTCATAAGCATATTATATCATATCTTAAATGTAATAAACGAATAACCATTCCTTACGACCCTGACATTTCGGTAATGGTGATCGTTCCTATGTTGGCACATAGCTCAAGGAAATGGAAAGGGTCCTTGAGGATAGCCGCAACGCCCCCAATCCATTGATGCTAACTCAACAACATCCCACATGAATACTTATACATATACGTACTTTCAAGAGATACAATGTAATTCAAACCGATCAATGCATGTTTAGGCTCAAATGCCAAATCACATGATCATAATCATAAGGCAAGGAATAACTCATCTACATATACAAGATGGTGCAAGCACTCATAATGCTCAAAGAGCCATAATCATAGACATACCGGTGATCACCTATTTGTCATAGCCAATGCCTTGCCAAAATCATATCATAACTATTTCATAAAACATAAGTGGGCTTAACCCACTTCAGAATTTTCATATACCAATGCTCATGAATGCAATGCAATGCATGATGTGAGGATAGCATGGGTAACATAGATTCAAGTTAAAACCAACATCATAATATGAAATTGAATAAATCCATAATTAAATCAACATCCAAATCATAGTAATAGAGATCCATGCATAAATAAATTTTATAGGGGATATGCAGGTTCATAATTTAATAACCCAATGTAAATCATCATAATAATAATCAAAATAAATTGAAATCATAGGTAAAATACAACCCATACACTAATTAGATTTAATAAATTCAAATACTGAAATCTCATATTTAAAGTGACAAAATCATGAAATCAATTTAAAGAAATTTTGGAATTTCTTGGTTGAAAGGGACCAAAAATCAATCCCACATACCTTGAGTGAGGAGCTGACTTTGAGGGATGAATTAGGCTTGAATTGGACTCCAGCGGAACCGTAACTTTAATCCTTGAGAAAGGAGTAGGGAGGTGATCTTGTGAGGGTTAGAATGTTTTAGGAGAATGAATTAAGAGGGGAGGGGTTTCAACTGAATTAGGGGTTTAAGATAGGTAAAAGTCATAATTCATGATTATAATAAACTAAATTACATAAACGCCATTAATGAAACAGACCAAAATTAGTCCCATCAGGCCCACACGGTCCACTACATGGTCCGTGAAACGTCACACGGACCGTGAATAGTGGTCGTGATCCCTTATATAGATTCTCACGGAGAAATATTCCATGAAGATAAGTAGTATCACACGGACGGCAACAAGGTCCATCTTACTCCACACGAGTTGCGGCACCGACCGTGCAATGGTACTTGAAACAATTTTTACATGACAAAGTTACGAGATGGTACTTCTACACTTAATAATTATTACGCAATGAGTTACACGGAGGGTCACACAAATCTTGTCACATCACACGGACCGTCTGAGTGTCCGTGTGCCCTCACTTGACCAAAATCGCCCCCCCCCCCCCTTCCACAGTTATTAATCAACAAGACACAACTCACAAGTGATAACACAATCAATCACATGAATAACATCATACCACACAAGAAGATGCAAGGATGAGATGCAATGTTTATGCCATAATCACCGGCAATGACCTCGGCATCGTAACATCACTGAAGAATACCTTAACATCACAACATTGATGTTAAAGACCTCAACATAGTATTATCGCCGGCAAAAACCTCAGCATCACAATATCACTAGTAAAGATCTCATCATCACAATCTCGCTGGCAATGACCTCGGTATCACATCTCGACCAGTAAAGACCTCGGCTTTAACGTTTACTATCTCACTCATATCAATATCCAGAACCAATGCAAATATGTGTGACATAGAGTAAATTAACATGAGATGAAGTCCATACACAAATCCACTCATAATCACCAACCACAACAATATATCTCAAAAATAGAATTCTCATCACTTAACCACATTTTCAATTCAAGTGTTACAACACCACACCAACTCATATTTGCATTTAATCACCTCATTTGTTTATAATATTATAGTATTTCATGAATTACACATAATGGAAAGGATAATTTGAGAATTCTACAAGAATCACAATGTTTTGAATGTTCACTTTCCTTAATAATTGAACACTCACTGCGGGACTTGAGCCTTCCCCTTTCGAATATAATCCGAAGCACCACGATATGATCATATACGAATTCACAATTAAATTTTAAAACTGGCGATACCCATTTACTATACACCTAGCTTAGACACAAAAACTAATCCATTCCATAGTCAATTCTCAAAATTTCAACCCTAGGGTTAAATCTTTATTTCTCTACATACCATAAATTTAATGATATTATATAATATAATATACACACTATTAAATTATTGACCTCAATATAACCAAAAGAATTGAATTGCAATATAGTAGGATGGGAAACAAATTTGCCAGTAGATCACGTGTACAGTTGGCCCATAATAAAAACATCCTCACAATCTAATGCTCCACAATTATTACATCATCATGGGTCATAATTACCTAAGATTCTTAACCTATAATGCCCATTTATGAATTCCGCTAATGGTTGCCATATTCCGTCAGTAGTAAGACACATCCAATTCATTTTTCACTTCAATTATATGGAACTCCTTCATCCTAACTTACAACTTCTTTATTAATTTTCTAAAATTTCTTACATATTAATTAAAATACTTGATGTAAGCAAGGATTGGTTGTTTGGACGAAGAATCATACCTGAGGAACTGGCAGCCGCCCTTTGTACGATACGTTTTCTCCTTTTTGCCTTTCTTTATTTTTTTGATCTGATCAATTGCTAAAACAGATATATATTTTACCCTAATTAATTCTAAAATACATGGACAAATTGGTATAGAATTGTGATATAATTAATATTTAACCCACCACTTATATTAATTATTCAAACTCAATCATAAATTAAATAGTCTCAGTTATCGAATAGTCCAAAGTACCCACAAAAGTTTTATGAGGTAGATATTTTTATGAAATCAAGTGGACTAATTTTAGAAACGATATTATGGGTTATTACAATAGGGTTCTTATAACATATACTAGATACATAATTTGAGGGAAGGGAGAGGACCCTTGGGGATAGCCCTGACGCCCCTAATCCATCGGTGCAAAGTCAACATCCCACGAGAATATCTAGAGTATATATGTATACATACTTTTAATAAGGAAATAGTCATTTCAAATCCGATCAATGCACATTTAGGTTCAAATGTTAATTCATAGCTTGTAGTTATAATATTAATGCATAGGACTATCTCGATTATAAATACGGAATGGTGCAAGCACCCAAAATGCTCGAAGAGTCATAATCATAAGATATGTATATGATCACATTCTTTTCATAACCAATATCTTATCAAAATTATTTCATAAATCATAATTGGGCTTAACCCACTTCACAATTTCCATAAAGACTATTGTTCTTGAATGCAAATGCAATGCATGATGTGAGAATAGCATGGGTAGTACAGATTAAATCTAATTCAATAATCCAATATGAGATTGAAGTAAATCCATAATCAAATCCACATTTAAATGATAATATGAATCACCCATGAATAATTCAAGCTTTAAAGGGGGACATGCGTCTTCATAAGTTCATAACCTCATTGTAAATCATCATCATAGGGCTCAATATAACTTAAAATCATGAATAAAGTACAACCCATATATCAATTGAATTAAATAAAATCAAATAATGAAAACCCACATTTAAAGTAAGCTAAATTTATGTAAATCAATTGAAAAGAGTTTGGGTCATCTTGGTTGAAAGGGACCAAGAATCAATCCCACATACCTTGATTGAGAAGCTAAAATTGAGAGGAATCTAGCTTGAAGTTGAATCTCCCAATTGAACCTAGCTTGAGTCTTGAGAGAAGGATTTAGTAGAGAGTATCTTTGAGAATGATCTTTTTGAGTGAGAGTGTTTTCAAATAGAATGAATTAAAATGGAAGGATATCAGCTGATTTAGGGGGTCTAGGACAGGCAAAAGGCCATGAAACATTATTAAAATGAGCTGTAATTACATAAACGCCACTAATGAAATGGATAGAAAGTGGGTCGTCAAGGCTACAAGGACACCTACACGGTCCGTGTGGCACTTCATGGACTATGAACAGTGACCATGGGACCACATTTAGGCAGATTTCGCAACGTTAACACTTGAAATATTTTCGAAGCGAAGGGGTGCTATACGTACAACCACACGGCCCGTGTGACACTACACGGGTCATGCCAAGGACCGTAAAACGCCACTTAGAAATATTTCTACACGAAAAAGTTATGAGATGGTAATTTCATACTTAGAAAAATTTCATGTCGCGAGTTATACAGTGGGTCACACGGCCCGTGACACAACACACGGACCGTGTGGGTGGTCGTGGGCCCACACTCAGCATGAAACTCCCCATCGAGTCCCTGCAAATGAAAAGTTTGGCCAAGTTCCCCTCCACTAGAGGGCAAACATTCTGTGTGGCTTCACACTGGCCGTGTGGGCCTCTCGTGGACCGACACTTGGTCAAATTTTCTCTCTGGAGCACATTATGACGTCCGATAACGTCATTCAAAAATCTGGGTCCTTACAATATTGATTTCTATCTTCTTCATGCTCTCTAAATCCTCCAGCTCTATCTCTCCACTCTCGCTCACTCCAACCATCGTCATTGTTCCAACATTGATTCCTGGGTAGCCTTTGAAAGGGTGGTCGATAACCCACCGCTTGTTTTCAAAAATAATACTCGTCTTCATTGTTAGCAATCTCATAAGTCATATCATCAAAAGACAAACCACTACCACAACCAACAACATTCACACTCGTACGACTTCCACCCAAAACGTGCTTAGTCAACAAGTCTAATTGGGTCATCATCTTTGCCATGTTTTCATCCCTCTCTTGATCCTTTGCTATTTTCTCTTTAGATGATCCCCTAGGCAAGGATGAGATGAGGTTGTGCCGAGTGTACCATGCCCTATTAATCTTTTTCATGTCATCAAGCAAGGCCAAAGCTATAGCAAAAGTTTGTTTCATTGTTAGCACCTAATGTTTGACCAAACCTAAGTTATGTACCTTTTTGTATTTAAATATTTATTTTTTGAATCTAACTTAGATATTTTTATTTTTATCTTATTTATAATAACTTTATTTGAAAACTATAAAAATAGAGTCAGATTTTAGTGTAAGTTTCGTTTTAAAGAAGAGAAAATTTCTAAAAGCATATATTTTCTTTTAATTTTGATTCTAATAAATAATCTAGTATTGTTAGTATTTTCTTAATTATATCTTAGATTTATCTAGTTAATTTTTCTATATTTTTTAATTTAAAATAATTTTCTAACATTTTTATTCTTTATTTTCAAAACAAAACAAAAAGAAAATGAAGAGAAACCCACTAACTAAACTACCTCCCCACTAGTTACTAACTCCCTCACATTTTCCACGTCTTCACACTGCACCTGTACACACAAGTCTTTTCCTTTCACACACATGTACAACTACATATATTCTCCCTCACATTATTTCACAGAAACAAAATACATTCATATATGCAAACTTATACTACGCACTCCAAAAAAAAAAGAAGAAAACACGACATACACTCACAGATACAAAGGCAGCAACCAACAAGAAAAAAAAAAAGAACATACACAACATCAACAAAGAATACTCTACACTTTGTAATTATTCTTCTCAAAGGGTAACACTTATTTTTTGATGCTGTAATATGAATTATGTTCAAATATTTCATATCAACTTATCATTAGATATTTTATATTGTTAAATTTGGTGCAAAATTATTATAACAATCTGTAGTTTATTTCACATTTGAGCAACACATAATGTGTTTCATGTTTAAGTAAATTTATTGTCCAAGTTTCTATTCATATTTTCATATTTTAATTTTTATGATGACATGTGTATTGATGGCTTTATAAATTGAAATAATAAAATTAATTAACAACAAGAATTCATTACGTAAAATATTGCTTTCAGTTTGTAGGTTTTTCTTTTATTTCAATGACTAAAATAAAGAAGAGGAAAATTTTAGGCATTCATAATTCCTAACATGCAAAATGTGTTAAACTTATATAAAATGTATTGAAGTGTTCTTAATAATATAATACTCATTTTTTCTTAGAAAAAACATAAAATAAAAAAAAATATAAATGAAAAGTTTGTAACTTTTTACATCATTCTAGTAATGATATTTTAGAATACTAACTTAAGAAATTCATGTTGATCCATATACTTAATATGGAATTATTAAATTATGCTTTTTGTGAGCCACAATGACTAATTCTTAAAATAAAAATTAAAGTCTTATCACTTTGTAAGAAAATTTAAATTTTAAATTGTCTTTGTAATTAATTTTCTTTTTAAATTGAATAGTTAGGAGCATGATTAAGCCGACAATAATGATGGACAAAATTTGTGATTTAAACAACATTACACAAATTTTAGGTAAGACATATAAAATAATAATTCGTGACACGGTTGGAAAGCGTTGCTACCAACACACTACGTATTGATAGAATAAGACAGTTTCAAACTAGTTTCATATAAATCAAAGAAGGTGGGTAGATAATTTTTTTTTATAAAACTTTGAAATATAATATATTTAAAATTATGTTAAGCCTTAAACTTGTCAATAAAGCAACCGTGCTAAAACCACAGGACTCGAGGGGGGCCTAACACCTTCATCTCGGTCAACAAAATTCCTTATCCGATCTTTGTTTTCGCAGACCAATAAAATAAAGAGTCAACTTTCTTTTGATTAGGGATTTAAATAAGGTGACTTCGAACACCAAAATTCAATGCCAAGTGGCGACTCTGAATAATAAATAATCCCTGCTTAAAGTGTCACTTTAATTGAAAAAACTCCATCTTTCGAAACTCACGTGGGGATAATAAGGGCGTGATATTCATAATGCCACCGATATCGCCCAAGATACACCTCCTTTTTGAGGCTAAAGTGGTCGTTGTCAAGATATATAATTTAACCAAGGTTAGGGTCGACTCCCATAGGGAATATGACAATCCTAGAAGAATTCAACCACAATTTTGGTTGATTAACAAACTCATCTCTCCAAAGGTGGCGGGGCGGGGTTATAATAACTATTGAAAATAATTCTAAGCTAACAAGTAAGAAACCACTATGAAGAGGAACTAGGGTATTGTATTTCCCTTGATTCCCTAACTCGGTATTACCAAATAATCAAACTCCTTTCCAGTATGTAGCATCCAGAACGGTAAGTTAAGTTCACCAATCCCTTTGGCCCAGGAAAGAGGTGAATTTCACTATGTGATTTGGTCCATCCTCACAATGTGACTTTACTAACCCTTACCTATTGTCCCAATTCGATTGGTTAGATGGGAAATATCGATCGAATTCATGTTAATTATTCTCTTTTCCAATTTATTACTACCTTGATCCAGTCAGTAAACCTAGGTGAGATCTAATGTTGGCTACCATCAGAAAGCATTTAAAATAAAGAGAATTATCAATACATGCATATACATTTTTCAAGAATAACAAATTATTCAATTTTACCTTGTTAGTTTTTTAGGGTTCCCACAACCCTAGTTGTGGATTTAGCTACTCATGATAAGTGTAAATGCAAGACTTATGGATTTGAATAACATAATTGAGCACTTATACAATAGAATTAAGCACAAGATATTCAAATCATCAATAAGAATGACAAGATCAAAATGAGAATATGCAATAATGTTTTACAAGGGTTTCTCAAACTCTAAAATGTTGTTCTCTTCGTTCCCTCTCTCTTATCTATGTAAAGTAACCTAAAATGTATTTGTCGTTATTAAAATATAAAACAAAAATGAAATATGACAATTGGGTTGGCAGGTTCTACGAGCTACTCTACGGGTCGTATAACAGTTTACGACCCATGATCGGGCTTTCATGAACTATTAAATTGATTCTGGTCTTGTCTTCTATGACACCTCTCTACGGCCTGTAAAAGATTCTACGGCCCTTAGGGGGTTTCGTCCGATGGAATTTCAGCAAGTCCCCATCTTCTAATCCTCAGGGACAATACAAAGTCTATGATTTGTCTCCATGTTCGTAGACTCAACTTCAGAAATACACCCTTCACTGGAATCGCACACGAAACCCTATTTACGGCACGTAGAATACTCTGCAGCCCGTAAAAGGTCTTGTAGATCATCAACTTTAGCAAAACTATCACTTTACCGTAAAATAGTGCCAACCCTGAAATTTTGTAAAAGAAACATAAAAACACATCAAACCTACTAACATCACATTGAGAACACACAAAATTCCAAGTTTTAAGTATCAAAACTATTGTATTTTGATAGAATATCAATACCCTCAACTTAAAATTGTCACTAGTCCTCAAGTGACAGACTCTATCTATATAAGCAATACAGTAACACACCGACCTCAATCTATTGGCATACATCAAATAAAACTTAAGAACATATACCCACACCACTTTCAAAACATAATAAGATAGCTATCCAGCAAACCAACACAGATCAATGCATGCGACAATACATCTATGACAAATGAGGCAACTATCAACAAGCCACAATCACTTAAATAAGTCTAATGTTAATAGTGCAATGCAAGTGCCCTCACAGAAAGAAGTCCTATATCTCACTAACAATGATGTTATAATGTATAATCTTGGCGCTATGCAAAATCACTTGCTCTCACAAAAGATATTCATATATCATGCCTAATACCATATGTTTGCCCTTATACTCATGACTAGACCTTCGACTACTTGGACTAGCATCACTTTAGGACTTCACTGGCTTGTAACGTAAGCTCAGGGGGCTTCGGTAAGATATTTTGGGAACATAGTGAAAGGCCCTCCTTTACACGACATTTTTCTACACTTTTTCCTACCAACAATGTTACTTTTCATCACATTCTCCATTTCTCCTATTTCAAGTTTTTTCTGGGTGCTTTCTTTTCATTTTTTAACTTTTTGCCTTGTATTTTCACTTGATTTTTCTTTTCAGTTCATATGTTGTACATCACTCATTTTTCCTGCACCCAATACGTATTTTTTCTCCTTTTCCATGTCTTACTTACTTTCCTCCCTCATTTTGTGTTTTACCCTTACGCCGGCCACCCTCAACTTAGCCTTTTGGCCTGAGTTGAGATGCACATTATACAACCTTGGAATAAAGGCCACTTTTGGTAGTCACTCTCAACTTAGGATTTTTGCCTCTATTAAGGTGGACAATGTTCAAGAAAGGACCAGGTCCTATTTCAGGATTTCACATCTAATAAGGCTAGTTCACTTAGGTATTTACAAAGAAAAGGTATAAGCCAGGCTCAAACATTAGGATCAAGGGATATTTCATACATTTTGTTGGTTATTTAGGCTAAGTTGACTATTATGAACAATGGCCTAAGATCCTTTCCGAACCAACCTAAAGTCTAAATCTGAGTAACAGGGCAAGTTCGGAATTGAAACATAATACATGAATTTAGCAAATTAAGCTTACACTCACATGGCACTGATTACACAATCAACACAGACTCTCAGATCATACTTTTAGTCTAAATTTTATCATCATTTATCAGAACAAGCACTATTAACACAATTAAACATGCATGGTTGCTATATAGTCTAACTCATCACAAATTTGGTGGGTATCATTTTTCACAAGAAGAAAAAAAGAACATATATGCTACATATATTAGTAGTATATTCTATCTATACTACCTAAACATCCTAAACATACTGCTTCAACATAAAGTAATTATCCATGGGGAAAAAGAACACTAGCAAGAAAACCCCTAGGATTCAAAATTTAGGGTAGTTATAGGCCAAGATTACTCAGACTTCACTGAGGCCTATAACTACCCACACTCAATCCAAAAAGAGGTGCATTGTCCTCAATGCACACAAGAATGATACAATAAAGTAGAGGGGTCAAAAAAGGGACATACCTGGGCGCCTAAGCGCCAGTGTGTACTTTGGGTTGCCTCCCAAGTAATGCCTGATTTATTGTCATAACATAGACAACTTGAGTACTCAGACTTCATCAAGTGTCCATGCTTCCACATTTTTTATTTCCTCCACATTTCAAAGGTATGGCTTGACTCTTTGGCCATTCACTTTGAATGTCCCACCATTCCTTTTCTCCAACTAGATTGGCCCATGATCAAAGATATGTGCTATCGTGAAGGGTTCTAACCATTTGGACTTGAGTTTCTTTGGGAACAACTTTAACTTGGAGTTATATAGTAACATTAAGTGCCCCAGTGCAAATTAGTGATTTTCTATGGGTCGATCATATTGCAGCTTCATCCTTTGTTATATAAGGCGGAGCTTTCGTACGCATTCAAATAAAATTCATCAAGCTCATTGAGTTTGCTCAGCATAGAATTTGATGCATCATTCCGATCTTGGTTCAACTTCTTTAGTGCCCACATGGCCTTAAGATCAAGCTCTATCGGCTAAAGACATGCTTTTAGAAAGACAAGTTGGTAGGGAGAAATGCCTATATGGGTCTTGAATGTTGTCCAGTAGCAATCTGTCCATTTTGCATTCACAGTCTTGAATATAATCTATTTTATTTCCCTAATAGACACCTCTACTTACCTGCTTGTCTGAGGATTATAAGGGTTTTCCACCCAATGCTTTGCCCCACATTTTTCAAGTAGGACCTTGAATAATCTGTTGTAGAAGTGAGAACCTCCGTCGCTAATGATCGCCCGAGAGGTACCAAACCTTGAGAAGATGTTCTTTTCTAGAAATGTTGTGGTACTTTTGCTTTCATTATTAGGGAGAGCAATGGCCTCCACCCATTTTGATACATAATCCACAACGACCAAGATGTATTTATTCCCATGCGAGCTAACAAACGGGCCCATGAAATCTATTCCCCACAAGGGAGCTCATGCTTGCGGGAAACACCACCTTCTTTCTGGCACTAATCACATGCTTTGATGTAAGCATCTTAGTGGATGGTGGGTCAATATTAACCATACTACAAGTTGTTATATGCTATCCAGGCTCTAATATGATGCCCACCTACAAGCGACGAGTGATATGCCTCAAGGATACTCATCATCTCGACCTCAAGAACACAACAATGAATAATCATGTTTGTGCATACATGAAATAAGTATAGATCATACAAAAAGAATTTTCTCACATCATACATGAACTTGCAACACTGGTGTGTATTCAGGTAAGGCGGCACAATATCATAATTCATGTAGTTTGCATAGCCTGTAAACCATGCTATAAAATCAAGGGATGCTGCCAACATTCTCTCATCTGGAAATGAGTCGTTGATCTCCAATCCATCATTAAATTTTGACATGGCTCCATATTTTATCCTAAAAAGGTGGTCTAGAACCTGATCTTCGATCCTTTTTCTGTTGATGACATCAAAATTATATTCTTGCAAAAGAAGTACCCATCTCATCAACCTTGCTTTTGCATCCTTCTTTGCCATCAAGTACCACAGTGCTGTGTGGTCTGTGTGCACCAACTTTGGTCCCTAGTAGATATAACATGAATTTCTCGAACACAAAGACCACCACAAGTAGCTCTTGTTCGGTGACAATGTTCCGATAGTAGTATTGATCGTGTCAATGCAGAGTGGGCTATGTTTAGGGCTTTGCTAGAATAGTATAAGGGACGTAATGTCTTCTATTGGTGATATCCCAATACTACACCTAGCGCAACCCCTCTTGCATCAAACATGATTCCAAAGGTCTTTGACATGTCTGGATCAACAATGATAGGGGCTTAGATCAGTTTTTACTTCAATCCTTCAAAGTTTTTTAGGCATGCACCATCAAACACAATTTAGAATCCTTTTCGAGCAACTTGCATAATGGATGTACAATTTTAGAGATTTCTTTTATGAAACTCCAGTACAACCCTGCATGGCTTAGGAAGATCCTCAAACCCTTCAGAGAGATTAATGGGGGAAGCTTCTCAATCACTTCCACTTTAGCTCTATCAACCTCAATTCCTTTAATGGAGATTCTTTTCCATAACACAATGCCCTCCTTACCATGAAGTGGCACTTTTCCCAATTCAACACTAGATGGCATTCTGCGTACCTTCTCAGCACAACGTGCAAGTGATTTAAGCAGTCCTCCGATGTATCTCCAACCATACTAAAGTCTTCCATGAAGACTTTAATAGTGTCCTCCACCATGTCTGAAAAGATGGACGTCATGCATCTTTGGAATGTTGCTAAAGCATTGCACAACCCGAAAGACATCCTCTTGAATGTGAACGTGACTAAAGGAATTGTTGAATTTAAATTTGACCCTACGAGTTCAAAAATGTATTAAGCATAAAAATCTTACAGCCAATCCATCCCTAGTATGATTTAAGAACCCACCTATGAGGAGTATGAAAAACCTCAAAAAATAAGCTTTTGATATTTTTGACTGTCTTACAAGCCGTAAGTTGTTGTACGGTTTGTAAGTTGGTTTGTGGAACCAAAGGTAGACTTGGTGAAATTAGGATCTTTCAGGGATTCAATCTATGACTCATCAGATGGCCTGTAAAAAAATTATACGAGCTAGAGATTGTTTCATGGAATGTAAATCAGAGAAGGGTCTGTAAAATTCTGAAAAGCTATTAGACGAAACCCCTATCCATAGCCTATAGATTGGAACATGTCCCATAAATGGGGTCTCGTAATACTATTCGACCAGATATTAGAAGGGGTAGTTTTGTCCTTTCACAATATTTTAAGCCTATGCTAGGTCGTTTTGACCTCCAACAGGCTCCTTATCATCCCTCTTAACCCAAATTCCCCTCATTCCTCCAGATTCCAAAAACACTATATGTCCCAAACCCTCCCAAGTTCTTCATGGTCTTCATAGGAGAGTGTAGCCTAGGGGTTTAGTTTATACACCTCCAAATCAAATTTTCTATTCATTAAGTTGACAAGGTATGTGGGTTTGATTATGGAGATCCTTCCTCCACAAGCTCGACCATTCCTTATCTCCTTTTTTATTCTATTTCAAAAATAATAATAATACAAGACCTAACTCATCCCAATTGGTCTCATAAGTCTTACATATTCATATTCTATTTCAAGTCCTCAAAAATTAATCATAATTAACCTCAGTTCATCAATAGGATCAAGATTATACCATAATTTGGATAAATTAGAATCACTTGTTATCATCATTTAAACATAACAACTCAATAGCACAATTATCAATCTAAATCTCACAATTATCACATGATAAGATCAATTACTAAAATCTAGACCCAAAAAGGTTAGCTGAAAATACCTCGATGTTGACACCATACTCGAGTAAGCTTTCAATCAACGCAAGCCTCCAAATGATTCATGGATCGATCAACCACTATCAAAAATGGATACTACACATTAACAGCTGCATTTTGATTCCCATATTGACATATTTAGCTTAGGGGCAAAATGGTTAAAATTACGGCAAAAATTTGAAAGTCTCAAATCTAGAAATTGACTTTAAAACCAGATTAATGATAACTGAAAAATGGAGTTTGTGAATGAAATTTCCACTAAGTTCGAGATCAAATGGATGGAAATCATCATTAAAGTTTCAAGATCATAGATTAAAAATCTCCAATTTCAGATACTCAAATTCATTAAATTCAAGTCAAAATCAAGACAAAAAAACTTAACCAAAACAATGTCAGAAACATATACCCAAATGATTTCCCCGAAAACCCTCTTCAAATATTGCCTCTTAAAGCTTGAAATATTAAAAATGGAGTGAAAATGGGCATTTCACGTCTTTTAAACTGACCTACACAAAATGTACTCCACAAAGGCGGATAATTATCCGCGATCTAAGAGAAGAAAATGCCCTATACCTATGCAAACATGAAGTTTTGTCTGTTAAGGCGGAGAACAAAATAGGGCTGCACCAGATACCCCCCACACTAGCAATTGCCAAATCTCAAACCAGACTAATCGAAATCATTTCTAATCAGTTATAAGGTCTTCTCACCACATTAACGATTCAAGTCGATAAAACTAGTTTAAAATTGAAAATACCATAACTACCCTTAAAAACATTAAAAATCATGACAAGACAACTTTTAGCGTTAGTTTCACCATCCAAAACTGCTAAAACTATCGAAGTTCAGATCAGAGCTTCTGAAATTTGAAAATTTATTAACTTCCGAAAATGACTAAACTCACAACATTGGGCCTAAAAACATCACTTTAACTCTAAATTCAGTTAAGTAACTTCTTGTAAATCGATTTGAATTTTGGTTCTAATGGAATTAGCGGATCCTAGATCTAACCCCCAAAACACAAAATTACACAAAAACTTACTTTTTAAAAACATAAGTTTTCGAAAAGAGCAAAAATCATATTTTCAACTTTTAAAACTCAGGAATTTAGTTCTAACCATTCAAATATTTCAAAGTAGGCCCAAAGCAACCTATAAAAAGTTAAAACAATGAATTTCCTAGATGAAGCCCAAAAATGACCAACAAGGTCATTACATGAAACCACGCATGATTGCTCAAAGAGCCATATCTTAGACATTATGTCACGATATGTCTTTTCATAACCATACTTGCCTTAATATCATAGTCATCAACATAATTGAGTCATAACCCACACCATAACTTCATGAAAATCAATGCTCATGTATGCATTGATCGTAAATGATGAGAGAATAGAATGGACAATAGAGATTCATACTTAAAGTAACAATATTAGATGAAATCAAAGTAAATCAATGAAGGAATTCACAATTAAAGCTTACTTGAGATTACCCATGCATAGATTCATCATTTCAAAGGGATATGCATATTCAATTCTTCATAATTCCATTGCAATTCAACATAATAGGGCTTAAATCACTTTAAAAATATCAACTAACTACAATCATATCTCAATTTAATCAACTCAACACTAATTTAAAAGAATAATATTAAAAGTAAGCATAAAATTCATAAATTAGAAGAGAGAAATCTTTGGGGTCTTCATGATTGCAAGAGATCATAAATCAATCCCGCATACCTTAGATAACTAGAAGAAGTAAGGAGTTGATTTGGGAAGAAGGCCCTCCTTCAATCTCCAAGTTGAATCTTCAATGTCACACTTGTGAGGAGTTCTTAGAAGAGAGAAATTTCTAAAGTTCTACGTTTAATGAATGAATTTGAATAAGAATGAAGAAATATAGGTCTTTTGAAGGGTTTAGGATAGGTTAAAAACTCATGAACAACCCTTAGAAATCATAAAAGATTACGAGAAAACCATTAATGAAACGAGCATGAAAAAGTGCATGGGGCTTCATAGAAGAGCACCGCGACGTGTACAACACACCACAGACTGTACAAGTTTCCATGGTAAGGGTCTTCAAACAGATAGACAAATTTTAAACTAAAGGACGTTTCCACTGAGGATTCACAGTTCATTCAAAGGTGCACTTATCGTACAACAGTCCGTACGGATGACTCAAGTTCCAAGACTATAAGTTTATACTTAGAACCATATTTTAGGATGAGGGCTTCTTAAAATACCCCACCATGGCTCGTGTTAGGTATGACAAGACCCCCACGGCTCATGGTGGGTTGCATGACGCTTAGAAGGGTCCGTTGGTGGCTGCATTAGCCAATTTCATGGCTTGAAAGGCTATGACACCTACAAAGGGCCCCCTCCACGTCCAATGTTGAGGACCACAACTCGTTGGAGGTGCCTTGGATGGCCACCAAGAATAAAATCCTTTCTTTAGATGCACAAAGTCATACACAAGCACCCCATGGGTCACACACCTCTGAAAACATGATTTTAAGCATCAATTAAGTCTCACGAGATTCGAGTCCTTACTCTCGAAGACCCTATTCATTAGATCCATAAAAACCATCGGAGCACTGGTCAACCCCAATGTCATGATCCAAACGTAGGTCCTACTAGTCACTCGACAAATCTAACACCCAATGGCGCCCCATGAAGGCGTCTTGTTCATACAAAAAGCACAAATAAAGTAAAGTAAGCAAAACATAAGAGAGTAAGCAAGCAGAAATTAATAATATATGAGTCAAAGGTTTTCCTTAAGGAAGTTACAACATCATAAGTCCAAATCTCCTTTACACTGTAAGATCTAGGTAGGGACTAGAAGATAGCTTACTCATTCACCTTCAAGATATAATATCAAAAGAAAAGGCATAAAGTCTAAATATAAGGGAAACATCATATGAAAGGGTCTTGTTTCAAAAGCATGGGAACTCGTCAACAAGTCTTCAATGCTCAATATCTAACTCTAGCCACGAAATCGGAGAATAGTCTCATCGTTCATCTATTCTTGGTTAAATCATGTAGGCAAAGAAGTATGTGTTACTTCAGGAAATGTACTACGTATGTTGGTAAGCCATGAATTAAAGAACATCATATTATAATATCAATATGTGTAATCATAATCAATCGAATATGAACATAATATGAGTGATTAACGTAGGTTCAAAACCATAAAATAGAAGCATCATAAAACCTTTCATCACCTACCACACATATGTGGGAATAAGGCAATATACAATAATAAGACCATGCAGACTACGTCATAGAATTTTTATGTTCCCTCTACACCAAGTAAAAGAGGAGTCTACTTTACAAATGAGACTCAACCACATCCTTTAGGCTTAACCCTAGTACAATGACTATCACATGAACATAAAAGATCCCACCCTTTAGGCTATATCCTAGCATGGTGAGTATCACATGACCATAATGCTGATAAAATTCGAAAGATAGCCTTAGATGCATATAGTCATCAACCTACGATGGCACATAGTTATGATACTTGAGAATTTATATAAGGATCCTTGGAGATAGTTCCCCTCACACAAGCCATCCAACGCTAAGTCATATTCCACGGAATACATAATCATGCTTTTCTATATCTTTCAACGTATTTCATAATTTATAAACATCAAACTACATTAGCTTTAAAAATATAGGAATCATGAGCTCATTATATAATAAGGACAGTCCATCTACATAACTTTTCATATAGTATGGGTATACTTCCATTATCATCATATAATAAACATTTAGGGTCTTAAGTCATCCTTATTACCATATCATCACCATCATAAAATCATCATTATCAATACTAAATCATGCTTTTTATACTTAGAATCATAATAAATGAAAATCATAGTTTCATCACAGGAAATTAGGGTGTGGGTTCATGAGCCATTGAGTTAAAATCATGCTATTAGATGAACATCTTAGAGAAATCATGCAATTGAGATCATTTGTAAAGGAACCCACATCAACTTAACAAGCCTAAATCATCATATACTTGAAATAACTTGAAAATCATAGAAACCATGGAATTCTTCATATTTAAATAAAACGTTGTTATAATTATCAAGTAGTAATCGTAACCTAACCATCTAAAATCAAATCATAAAGACCCATAAGAAAATTCTTAAAAAATTGAGAAAATGAGAAAATTGAGTTGGGCTTCATGGATAAATCTAGTTCAACTTTTGAAACTATACATACCTAAAGTGACAATACCTAGATTTGAAGAAGAAATTTAGGAAATCCTTTAGCCAAACCTTCAAACCATAGCTTCAATTGAGAGAATCATTCGACGGATAATTTTGGAACTTTGGGACAATATTTTGAGAGTGAATGAGTTAGAATGAAATAGGAATAGGTTTTACAGGGTTTGAGTTAGTAAAGTTAGTTAAGAAGGTCAAAAAAACATACTTTAGGTGTTAAATGGATTGGAAATGACAAAAATGTCGTTAATTTATAATTGCTAGAGCCATTCGTGAGACCCTGATCATGGCTCGAAAATCATTCCACTGGTCGTGCTTTGCCCGCGTTGAATGTATGTCATAAAATGTGGGCTATTGAAAATAGTATATTGAAAACACGAAAGATCATCTACGACCCATAGCTCCATTTATAGACCATAAAACCCATTCTAGAGTGACTCCCTAACTTGGACAAATTCCCATTTTCATGCTCCCTTATTACTATCCAGTCCACTGGCCGTGGTCCTATTTTCAACCCATCCTTTTCTTTGTGAAAAGAATTCTAGAAACATAACATCTTTTTGACATTCTGAACTCGGGTCTACGAGACCTTTCTATAACCCGTGGTCCAGTTCACAAGCCATAAATTGGCTTGTGAAACTTAGTAGTCTCAATTTCACAACATTGCATTTTCCAGGACATTTAACATGTAGGTTGTTAAAATATCTCCCTCTTGGAATCATTCATCCTTTAATGGGATAAAAGCAAGCTTCTGTAGAATTGGAACATAACCACCAATCTGTCATGTATGCAAAAATACAACATAAATATCTTTTTTATAAAATCTTCAAACATATGCATCAAATACCATTCAAAAGTGGTCTCATGATCTTGCATGCATATAATATGATAAAGGAACACATGTTCGTGAGAATTTTAAAGGATAGATCATATTAGGTACCTTAGGCTTGATTTGGATAAATGAGGTAAAGATATTATTTCATCATGTTCGCCTCATCTTCCCAAGTAGCACTCTAAACTTTTTGGTTTCTCTATAACACTTTGACAGTTGCCACCTATTTATTTTTGTATCTCATCACTTGACACTCTAAAATCTCAATCCGTTTTCTTCAATAGTCATATCCTTCAATGGTACAATGCAATCCGGATAACCCATGACATTTCTCAACATATTGACACATGGATAACCAGATGAACAATAATTAACTCCATAGGCAAATCTAGCTCATAATCCATCTTTTGAATTCTCTTTTAAATCTTATATGATCCCATATATCTTGGACTCAAATTTTCTTATTTTGCCAAAATGTACCATATCATTCATGAGTGAAACTTCAAATACACCCAATTACCTTTTTGATACTCAAGATGCCTTTTTCTAACATCGACATATGACTTTTGATGACTTTGAGTAGCCTTCAACCTTTACTTTCTGACCTTCACCTTTTCTATAGCATGAAGTCCCAAATCATGTCCAATTAAACACATCTCTCTAACTTTAAACCAGCCTATTGGTGACCGTCACAATATACCATGCAAAGCATCGAATTCTTCGATGTAAAGCTTACATAATGTTCAGTACTAAAAGAAGTCTTTACCAACAAAAAGTGGGTTGTTTTTATAATTCTATAGACAACCACCCATATTGTGTCAAATTTCTTTCTATTCCTTCGTGAACCCGTGATGAAATTTACATTCATTTAGACCCATTTCAAAGTAGGTATTTCAATGTATTGGGCCAAACCACACGGTATTTGTTGACAATTTGCACACCTCATCACACACTATGCAATGTCTTTCTTCATGCCATCTTACTAATACACCTCTATCAAATCTCCATACATTTTTGTTGATCTTGGATGAATAGATTACTAGAATTATAAGTCTTATCAAGTATCTTTTCCCTTAGACCATTGACATTTGGGACACATAAATGCCCTTGGTAAAGAAGCATTACATCATTCCCTTGTAAGAAGATCTCGACCATCTTATCAACCACCAGCTTCTTCAACTTATTGAAAGTAGGATCCATGTCTCGTTTTGTTTTAACTTCCACTATAAAAGATGATTCTGGTCTATTTCGCACTATTACACCACCATTAGTGATGTCGTCGTAGCTATACCTCCTTTTTAAAGGCTAAAGCGGTGGTTGTTAAGATATATAACAAAATGAGGTTAGGGTCGAACCCACTGGAAATATGGTAGACTTGCAAGAATTTAAAGCAATCGGGTGGATTAACCTACTTATCTCCAAAAGAGGGGGGGGGGGGGTTGTAGAAACTATGTAAATTAATCCTAGACTAAGACATGTATGAGATTACTATGAAGAGTAACTAAAGGTATTTTGTTCCCCATGATTTTCTAACTTGGTATTACCAGATAATCAAAGTTGTTTTCAAGTGTGTAGCATGCAGAAAGGTAAGTTAAGCTTACCAAACCCTTTGATCTAGGCGATGGACAAATTTTACTACGTGATTTGATCCATCCCCATAGTTTTACATTGCTAACCCTTACCTATTGTTCCAGTACAACCTCCCCTTAATCTAGTTTGGTTACTTAGACGAGAAACATCAATAGAATCCCATTAATTAGTCCATTTTCCTATTCGTTATTACCTTGATCAAGTCAGTAACACTAAGCGAGTTCTAACTTTGGCCACCATTAAAAAGCATTAAAACCGAAGATTTTTAATTAAAATATGCATGCATACTTTCAAAGAAATACGAATCATCTATTTTTACCTTGTTATTCTTTATGGTTCCCAAAACCCTAGTTGTGGATTTAGGTACTCATGATCAGTGTAGCTGAAAGGATCCTTAATATGAATAACGTAATTGATCACTTACACAATTGAATTAAAAAAAACAAATCCAAGCTCTTCACCAAGAATCACAAGATTGAATTAAAGACACAAAATAATGTTTCACAAGTGCTTCTCTCAAGCTCTCTGCTTCTCTTCTATTCTATAACATTTCTTTTGAAAAATAACCAAAAAAAACCTATTTACAGTATTTAAGAAACAAAACCAAAATGTAATAGGAGAACTGGGTCTGCAGGCTCTACGGGCACTTCTACAGGCTGTATAATGTTGTACGACTCATAGACGGGGCTTCGTGGACTCCATCTTCAATTAGGGGATTGACTTCTATGACACCCATATACACACCGTATAATGTTCTACCGCTCGTAAAGGGTTTCGTCTGCTAACGTTTTAGCAACTTCCCACTTTCTGATCCTCGGGGCACGACACTATGTCTACGACTTGTAAAATCTTCTATGGCTTATCTTCATGATCATAAACATAACTTTAGAAAATCACCCTTCTCTTGAATTCTTTAGGAAACCAACTATACAGCCCGTGGAATTTTTCTCCCTTTGTAAAAAGTCTCATAAAACCTCAACTTCTAGAATATCTACACACTTAGACAAAAAATCATGCCAACCATGTAATTCTTGAAAACAAACATAAAAGAAATCAAATCTACTAACATTTCTATGAGAGCACACAAAATTTGAAGTTTTAAGCATCAAATGTGTTGTATTTAGGCAATACATCAATTATACATAACTCACACCCAAAAGAGCCAAGTGGTGAAGTTCTCAACCAACTCTTTCTTTCCATTCTCAACATGTGCAACGGTTGCCATATATATTCTACTCAGTGCGTCGACCACAACATTTGCCTTTTCAGGTAGGTGCATCACACTCATATCATAATCTTTGAGAAACTCCAACCACCTTCTTTCCCATAGGTGAAAATCTCTTTGGATAAACACATATTGCAAAATCTTGTGGTCGGTTAGTGTATCAATATGCACCCCATATACATAATGTTTCCAAATCTTTTATGCAAATACAACAGTCAACAATTCAAGACCATGAGTTGAGTTGTTCCTTTCATGTACATTCAATTGCATTTGAGGCATAACCAATTACCTTTCCCTATTGAATCAACACAAAACCTAAGCCTATATGTGAGGTATCATAATATACATGAAAACAATCCAGACCTTTGAGCAATGTCAAAATAGGAGCCAAAGTAATTTGGTCCTTCAACATTTGGAAGCTTTTCTCACACTTATCAGACTATTGAAATTTTACCTAATTTTTGGTCAACTTAATCATAGGAGAGGCAATGGAAGAAAACCCCACAACAAATCTCCTATAATATCCAGCAAAACCAAAAAGCTCCTAATATCGGCTACAGATAATGGTCAAGGCCAATTCTTCACCACCTTCGACTTCTTTTGATAAACCCCCACAACATCACCCAAAAACATATGGCAAAGAAAATCCACCTCCCTTATCCAAAACCCATATTTGCTAAACTTTGAAAATGATATCCCTTTCTCTCAATGTTTGCGACATAATCCTCAAATAAACCTCGTGCTCTTTGACATCCCGTGGATAGACTAATGTATCATATATGAACATTACCACAGATGTATCCAAATATGGTTTAAGGATGCTATTCATCAAATCCATTAAAGCAGTGGGGGCATTTGTTACTCCAAATAAACCCTTTATGACTCCCTCATCCCCATCAATTACAGTTTCGAGCTCTCCACTTGCTCGGTATATGTCATATGATCTAAAGTATCCATCTCAATAAGCATCATGACTTTACATTCCATGTTCACAAAGTTAGACACAACCAAGGTTAACTTTTTCATATGGGCCCCAAAGTCGACAACCAAAGAAGGAGCATACTAAGACAATTTTGTAAAGTTGACGGCATACTCCCTCAAACTAATCCAACCATGCCTCAAATTCATGAACTCCATAACTTTAGCTTCCTTAGTTCATTTGGTAAGAAATGATTAAGGAAAGTAGCCTTGAGCATCTCCCAATTAAATGCACTTTCTTCAACTATCTCGGACTTTTGTTGTATGTACAAAATACAAAAACTCTGTTAGGTTGATAAGCCGCCAATTCAGCCTTCTCCTTGTAAGATACCCACATAATCTCAATCTTCTTGTGGACCTCATTAATAAACTTTCGTGGATCCTCATCCACCTTTGGAATCATGGAACATTGGGGATTCATCCTATAAAAATCTCTTACACTAGATGACGGAATAGGAACCTTTGAAGAAATAACAACTTGACCCAACATAGTAATAGCAGCACTAAACTCATCATTGGTAACTTGGTCAGCTTGAGGTCTTTTAGGAGCTGGAGGAACTTGGCCCTCATTAGCATCAACTCCCCTAAGCAATCTATAACTTCATAAAGGCATTTTTTGAAAATGTCAAAGGACAAGCATTAGTGAATGAGAGTCTTGAAGGCACAACGTAGATCATAAAAGAAGTAAAGATTTCCTAATCTCTTATAGTCTCTCGCACATGGATGTGGCACATTTTAAATCTATGAAAAAGACTTTACCGTTGCACTCCTTTGGAGTCATTTAAACTTGGTGCTCTAATATAAAGTTTTTCACAACCCAAACCTAAGCTCTAGCCGTGACACACTGAATGTCACACCCGAATAGGCCCCATCCAAGCCTCTTATTCGTATTGTAAGAATACGTAAGGCAAAGTGAGCAAAACATAAGAGATTAAGCAATCGAAACGTAACAACATATCAGTCAAAGGTTTCCCTTAAGAGATTTACAACGTTAAAAGTAAAGATCATGCCTCTACAACATAAGATCTTGTCGAGTCTAAAACATAGCTTACTAGCTCACCGTTAAGATATAATATCAAAAGAAAAGTCATGAAGTCTCAAAATTATGAAAATATTATTTGAAAGGATCTTGTTATTGAAGCATGAGAACACACAAAGAAGTCTTTAAAGCTGAATATCCAACTCTAGCCATGAAATAGAAGAATACTCTCGTGATCCATCATTATATGGTTAAACCATGTAGGCAAAGAAGTATGCATAAGTACGTGAAATGTACTACATATATATATATATGGGTATGCCTTTAATCAGGGAACATCATAACATAATATCAACATGCATAATAATAATCTATGGAATAAGGATACAATATAAATGATTCATGTGTCTTTAAAACCATAAATATAGGCATTATAAAACCATTCACCACCAGCATACATATGTGCGAATAAGACTATCACCGACAATAGGACCATGAGAATTATTACAAGGAATCTCCATTTTCCCTCTACACCGAGCGAAAGAGGAGTCTAGTTTGCCAAGGTAGAATCGACCCCACCCTTTACGCTTCATCCTAGCACGGTGAGTGTCACATGAACATAAAAGATCACACTCTTTCAGCTTAAACCTAGCATGATGAGTATCACATGAACATAATGCTAATTGTATAAAAACTCTAGCCTTATAGGTACATAATCATTAACCTATGGTGGTATAGTTTTGAGACTTGATAATTTATAGAAGGACCCTTTGAGATGGTCCCCCTCACACAAGCTCATGTGGTGCTAAGTCATATCTTCCAGAATACATAATCATGCATATTAGAAACATTCAACATAACTCATACCTTGTCAAAATTATACTTTCATAGCTTGAAAAAAAATTGGCATCATGACCTCATCATATCATTCGAATAGTCCATCTACAAAACTATTTATATAGTATGGGTATGCTCCCTATCTTATAATCATATAATCAACATTTAGGGTCTTAAGTCACCCTCATTATCATATCATCATCATTATCATTAAAACATACATTTCACAATTAGAATCATAATTCACGGGAATCATAGCTTCATCAAAGAAAATTAGGGCCATTTGTGGGTTCATGAATAATTTTGCTAATATCGTGCAATTGGATGAAAATAATAGATGAATCATGCAATTGAATACACTTAGGATCATTTGTAAAGGTACCCAAATCGATTCAACATGCCCTAATCATCATATACATGAAATCGCTTTAAATCACTTGAAAATCATATAAATCATGTCATTTTTCTTAGTTCACACATAAATAAGTATAATAATCATATAGGAATCATAACCTAACAATTTTAGAATCAAGTAAAAAATACCATAAGAAATCCTTGCTTAGAACTTCCACAAAAGGGAAGAATTAAGTTGGGATTCATGGATAAATCTAGTGTCACGACCCGGGGTCGGGGCCTTGATGTGACACGACGAATGGGGATCCGAGAGTCCCCAAACGAGCCTCAAATTTCTAGAATCTACAAAGCTTGGTTCGAGGGGTTTAAAAGACAAGTAACTAAATAGCGGATGTCTAAATCCAAGAAGAAAAGAGCATATCTTATAAATTGAGCAAATACCAAGGTCTTTACAAAACACTTAACACATGCCTCTAGATAAGGAACGGGGGCCAGGACAAGTTCCGGGCTCACCCTCAACAAAATTTCATATTCATAAAGAACAAAAGAACAAATCTCGCCCTCGGAAGATGGGGCTCACCATAAAATATCTTCAAGGAGGACTATTCATCCGGCGACTAGTACTCAAACTGCTCGGTCCCTACATGGTAAAATCATGTAGGCATAGAGTATGCATTAGTACGTTTGAATGTATTAAGTATGCGGGCATGGAATGCATGACTTACCGAACCTGCATATCAATGTTAGATGTCAAGGACACATAATGTACAAGGATCATATAAGCAAAGGAATTTAATATACGAGATGCCATGGAATGTGTGATGCGTGCAAATGTGAAAATGCTCCTATATATATAACGGGGATGGACTATAACCGACAAACCAAATCAATGAGCGCTATTACATGAATTGGACCGAATGGGACCTCCCACCGGTAGGGAGAAGATTACTTACCAAAGGTAATCTATGTCACACCTTACGGGCAACCCCATTTTTGTGGATGGTCACCTTCCTTATGGGACCCCCATTTCGGAAGGATGTACAAGAATCATATCAAGACATGTCATATCATAAACAAGTAGACAAATAATATTCGTCCCTATGCTGGCACATAGTTCAAGGAAAGGGGGAGGGACCTTGGGGATATCCCTAACGGCCTCAATCCGTCGGTGCTAAGTCTTACACATCCCACAAGAATACTTATCTATATACATATGCTTTCAAGTGAGTCAAGTGCAAGTTTCATAACATTCAAGGCATATTTAGGCTCAACGCCAAATTATAAGTTCATATTCAAGATGCCAATCCAAGGAATAGCTCATCTACAAGTACAAAATGGTGCAAGCACCCAAGATGCTCCAAGAGCCAAGATACAAGATGGTGTAAACACCCAAGATGCTCCAAGAGCAATAATTATAGACATACCAGTGATCAACTCCTTGTCATACCCCATGTCGTATCAAAAATCATATCACAATTTCCTTTCTAGGACAAAATTGGGCTAAATCCCCTATTTCCAAAAGTTTCATGTATCCATGTCAAGAGTATGATGCAATGCACAATGTAGGGATGGCATGGGTAATTTAGAGAATAGCTAAAACATAGCAAATAAGAGGTAAAAACTAGAAAATCCAGGATAAAATTACTAAAAATGGTAGTAATATCACCCATACATAAAACATCTTTAAAGGGACATGCATGATCATAGTTTCATAATCCAAGTAACTCATCATAATCAAACTTAATATAACTCAAAATTCGGAGTATTATATAGCACATGCAAGGTTCAAGTTACCAAGATCAAGTTGAACTTTCACATTTTAAGTAGACAAGTGTATAGAATAGTTTGAGAAGAACTTGGGTCTTCTTGGTTGAAAGGAACCAAGAATCAAAACCCACATGCCTGTTGAAGACAATAATTGAGGAGAAAGAGACTTCAAATTGTGAACCTTAGCTTGAATGATCCTAGAGAGATGTTGGAGAGCTTGAGGGAATGGATTTTAAAGAAAGGAGTGAAAAGAAGTAAAATGGTTGAAAATGGGGGTGAGCAACATATATAGGGGGCTTAGGAGGGGTGGGAAAAGACCAAATTTTCGTTGGTATAAGCCAATATTTCAAAAATGCCATTAATGAAACGAACCTAAAATTGGTCTTTCTGAGGCATACGGTCCAGTACACGGTCCGTGTAGTGTCACACGAACCTTTTATTGTGCCGTGGTCCCGGACTTAAAATTTTCAAAGGCAAGATTTTTCAGACTAAGTATCACAACATGGACCGGTAAACGGACTGCCTGGGGTCACATGGACCGTGATCCCGTCCGTACATAGGTGACACTCCACACCGAGGCTAGACGGAGGACCATATAGACCGTTTAATGTCTCACGGGCTGTGACTTGGTCCGTGTAAAGGTATATCTATGCAGGGGCACGGAGGACCATACGGACCGTGTAGCATTACATGGACCGTGTGGAGGCCCGTTTACCCTCCAATTTCCCAGGCGTCACCCCACAGGAGGCCACACGGTCCATGTGATTTCACACGGGCCGTGTAGGCTCTCCGTGAGGTAATGCTGGTAGAAATTTCTTGGCAGTCTTATGGACCTCAAGTGACGTCAATGATCCGGGGCCTTTCATTTAGTCTATGATAGAAGCCCTACATACCTCAATTGACAATCCCTAAATTTGAAGAAGAAATTCTAGAAATCTTTTAGCAAAACCTTCAAATCCTTGCTTTTTTGGAAAGTGTCTTTAGAGAGAGAAGTTGTGGAACTACGTGAGATGTTTTGAGAGTAATAAGTTAGAATGAATAAGAAATAGGTTTTGCGGGATTTGAGACTGTTAAATTAGTTAGGAGGGTCAAAATGATGTAATTTAGGAGTTAAAATGATTAGAAATGATCATAAAGCCCTTAATTTAAAATTGTTTGAGCCTTTCATGAGACCTCGAGCATGACCAGTAAATAATTCCACGGGTCATGTTTTACCTTCAAGGAATGCATGTCACAATATTTGACTACTGGAAATTGCATCTTGGAATTGTGAATCATCATCCATGGTCCGTAGTTCCATTTTTGGACCCTAAAACCTATTTGTATAGTGATTACCAGGCATAGAACTATTTCCACGGATCATGTTAAACCAGCCAGTCTTAAAATTTCACAAATTTCCATTTTCCAGGCCATTAAACATGCAAGGTGTTACACCAAAAGGCCATTCAACAAGCAGGGTGTTACAATAAAAGACATTTCTAGAAACACAAAGTGATCGTACCTTATTTGAAAGGCTATCTTAGGATTGTTGCACTTCCTTACCCTCGATTGGTGATATCCATATCAGAGATCAATTTTTGAGAAATGGCTAGCCTTTTACAATTGATCAATTAAGTCTTCTATCCTCGAGATTGGATACTTGTTCTTCATGGTAACCCTTCTTAATTGCATATAGACAATGCACATCCATAACGACCAATCATTCATCCTTACAAAAAATAAGGGGGCACCCTATGGTGACCTACTTAGCCTAGTAACACCTTTGTCCAACAAGGATTGCAAGTTTTCCTTCAACTCTCTTAAAATCGCTGAAACTATGCAATATGAAGGGTTGGATAATAGGTTGGGTGTCAAAATGATAGGCTATGCAAAAGTCTATTTCCTTTTTTGGAGGAACACCAAGTAGGTCATTAGGAAAACCATCCGGGAACTCAATGATAATGTGAATCTAATCAAGATAAGGGACCTCAAAAGTTATATCCCTAACCCTCACAATATGGTAGACACACATGTTGGTAATCGTCTTATGGAATTTCAGATAAGAAATGAATCAACCCTTGCACACCATATTTCTAGCATCCCACTAAAAAAAATATCTCTTTAGGGAATAGGAATTTGACTCTAAGGTTTCTTCAGTCAATGGAGGCATACAACCAATCCATATCAAGAATGACATCAAAGTCAACAATATCATATTTGACAATTTTTTTTACTATGATAGAATTACTAATATGGTTAAAAACCATGAAAGATCCTAATAACACCTCAGGATATGCATTAATCCTATTTTCTAGAAAAGGTTTGAAAAGAAAAATGGACACCCAGATGCAATAATCCATACATATAAATAGTAAAGACCTTTAACAAACCAGTAACAACATGAGGAGTCTGCTCAATATCTTTCCTTGAATAGAGAGAATAGATTAGATAAGTTCATTGACCACTCCCTTGATCTTATCCACCTAGCACCCCAAGGCCTTGGGGCTCAACACCACCCCCACTTCTGCTATTCTTAGAATGATGATTGAATTAACCACATTTGAAGCATGTATTTTAGTTGTCCAAACATTCCTCTTTGTAGGACCTCCACTTTTTGTGCAAGTAGGGTATGTTTGAGCACCCATACTACCTTCTTGAGCCTTAGTGTTTCGGCCCTTATGCGTACTAAATCTTTTAGGAGGAGTGTTGGTTGAACCTTGACCAATGTAGCTTATCCCACCTTTGGCCTTTTCATTACCACCATTTTAGGACCTTTGGTTAAAGAAATCACCATCATAAATTTGGGCCTTCTTGAGCTTACTATACCTTTCTCTCTTCTTCACATCCTTTATTTTCTCCACATAGTTCATGAGTCTAAAGACTATCATTTCCTTAAATAACGAGCCATTTTGCATTCTTTGAATACAAATATTGAAGCATCAACGATGAACTTTCTCAGTATTTCCCTTGGATCAGCGACCATGCAAGGTGAATACCTCGACATCTTGGTAAATATAAGGGCATACTCCCTCACATTCATACTCTCTTAGTGAAGGTTGATTAACTCTTCGATATTCGCCACCCCTAGATCTAGTAGAAAGAATCAATCTACAAAGAAACTTTTGTATTCCTCTCTCTTACTAGAACCCATATATTTTCCTCACTCCATCACCCATTGGTAATACCTCACCTTGGCCACGCCTTTAAGTAGATAGTCACAAGCTCGACCTTCTCATTTGGAGGTACCCACATAACTACAACAATCTTATAGGCTTGATCAATAAACTCTTAAGGGTCTTTTCCTCCTTGATCCTTGCAATTTGGATCGATTCACCCTCATGAAGTCCCGAATCCTTGTGTCCATAGTAGGCACATGAGAAGGAGCAATACATAGGTTGGCCAAGACTTGAGCCAACATGGTTGTGTTATTTTTCACTCTATATGTGTAACTGCCTCCTCATGGGCAGCTTGGGGAATCGAAAGAGCTTGGCCCTCATTTCGTCCAATCTCTCTTTGCACGGGCACCCTTCTTGGAGGGATTGTCTGAAAAGCACAAATTAATGATTTGTTGGATAGAGGAAGTCTTATGAAAACTATAAGGTATGACATGAATCATGAAATATTAAAATGTTCCTTAAATGCCATGTAGTTTCCTATTTCATATATGTGATGCGCTTTACATCTATGAACAACACTCTACTTGATGTTGTATGTTGGACTCACTAGGATACTTCAATACTTCATGCTGCAACACCATGTTTGTCATGGCATATGATAGGCCAGAGGTGTAACATAGTAAAACAAAACCTAAGAGACCCTCATCCAGGACTCTTATCATTGATTCAAGCATTTCATAGGTAATAAATGCATAAACATAAGTGGGAACATATGGATTTGGAAATGGGATTCCACCATAAGTTGAAGCAAAGATATAAAGCCATAAATCTAATACGTCTTGTCCGATGATACCTCTACATACTAGACTAGGTGGATGCTAAGACATATTAATGGCTCACCCTCAAAAAAAATTCAAAACATTAGTCTCAAATTCAAAAACATAAAATGCTACAAAGAGATAGGTTTATCGTCGAAGCATGAGAACTCACCAGCGGGTCTTTAGTAGTATTTTGAAATTATCCAAGAGTGTGAGGAGAAGGAAGGTAGCAAGTCCCTACACAATGAGATAATGTAAACATTGAACATGTGTTAGTACTTGGAATGCCATGTGTATGTTGTTGTGGATTGGAATAGTAAATAGAATCATACATATATTTTCTTAAGCAAAATATATATCATACGAATAATAAGGTCATGAATAGAGACGAATGAGCGATGCATTAAACCGTGAGTACATCAATGTAAATGTCATAAAGAGTCATACATGTGTGTGAAAGGACTATTACCAATAATAAGACCATGTGAGCTATAATATGAAATCTAATGTTACCCCCAACATTGGATGGGGAGACTGCATGCCAGGTAGAACTCTATAAAAATTCATTCTTTAACATTGAAATTAGGATAATATGTGGATCCTCTACCCTAGACTAAAAAGGGAAACTATGGTGGTACCATAGTTATGCGATTAAGAGCTTGTACACAGGACCTTTTCGGTCCAGTCCCTACCCCAAGCCTCATTCAGTATTAGGTCAGTTCCCATAAAATAGTAATAAACTAACCATATGCATTTAACCTTTATACGCTTTGGAATCATAAATTTCGTCTAGTAGGAGTAGCTCCTTAAAACCTTATGATACATTAAAGTGAGAATTATCCATCATGAGAAGGATTCATAATTTTGTAAGAATTTTCCTTTCACCACCATTTATTTAGCATACAAGGGCTTCCTTAAAAAATTCATATCCTTCATAAAACATTAGATGAATTCCTTATCATTTAGGTCATACTTCATTGAAGCATAGAATAAAACTAGGTGGGTTTAATTTATTTAAATGCTAAAACATGCAATGCAAGGAAATCATGCATAAACATTAGGAATTTAATCAATTAGAATGATTTATAAAGAGAACCACCGTGAAGTTTCAAACTCCAAGTAGCTTGATATGGAAACATCTTATAAGTCATCACCTTCTTGTATAATATAAAAATAAACCATATGGCAATAAATAAATCATGATATTTTCTTTGTAAACAAAACCTTAAATATTCATGAATTAAATTCTAGGAGATTTAGAGAAAAATACTTAGGTTTCATGGGTGAAAGGTACTCATGAATGAAACCCGTATACCTTGAAAGAAATCTACAGAAGAAATTTTAACTTTAAAGGAGAAAGGTTGAAACCCTGGCTGGTCTTCAATGGAACCCTTGAGAGAAAACTTAGGATCTTAGGACTTAGAACATTTAGAGAATGATTTAGAAAGGGATGAGAATAGGCATTATTAGACTTATATGGGTCATATTCGAAGCTAAAATGACAAAGTTTAGGAATTAGGACACAAGGAGTAGTTGGAAAACCCTTCCTTAAAAACTATCAGGCAAACCATGAGCCAAATATGTGGATCGTAGATTATTCTATGGCTCATACACAGTTGTCGCATCACAAAAGTTAAAAAATAAAAAACATGGTTCCTTAATCTGCAAATCCTCATCTATGGCCCATAGTTCCTTTTATGGGTCGTGGATAGCCTTGTAGATACACCAAACACTTAGTAAAATTTTACACGCTTAGGAACCCAACCATGAACACTCTTTACGACTTATCACCAGATCATGACCCTTATGTGATCTGGTCTGGTTGAACTTTATTTTACCCTTCTCTAAACCTCACCAAAAACTTCAATCCATGACTCACAGACATGTTTACGGTCCATAAAGACCCAGCATATCTAACTCTAAACTTTTAAATTTTCACCAAATCCATTTCCCAACTACGAGACCCATCTTCAACACATAAACCTAACTATAGACTATAAGAGGTGTTCGTAAATCACCACGCTAGAAACCACCAACTTGCACCTTCCTTCGATGTTTTGACCTTTTAATGTACAGGGTGTTTCACTTATTCATGGTAATAGAAAATAGTGCCTCACTTGAACTAATGATATTTCTTTTCTTCATTAGTGTCTCCCCGAGTTGAAATTAGAACATCATTTTCTCAATAGTAATAGTGGACTTTGGGGGTGAACAAATTAAAGAATGTGCAATGCTTTGGAAGAAAGAACAACTTTTATGCAAATTGCTTTTCCCTCGAACTATATCATCTTTCCATTCAAATCCTGTATCCTCCAAGTGACTTCGGCAAAAATGTCACTAATATACTCCACCTTTCTCTTTCCAATGTAAATTGGTGCTCCAAGATAAGTTAATGTAAAATTATGCTTGACAAAGCCAGTAAGACTGTTGATATCATTAGCCACAAATTCCTTAACTTGTATAGTCTTTTAGACCTTGTTTAATAATTTGAATCAAAGTACTATCAACTGAACTGAAAAGTATAGTATCATCAGTGTAACCAAATTTAATTAAAGAACTATTAGTTGAACAAAAAAAAGATGGTGTTATCAACATAAGTTAAGTTAGTAATACAAGGTCTATTTTTACATATCCCATAAGTCTTAAAGACAGGAGAACGAGTGATATGTTATGATCCAGAATCAAGTGTGATATCATTCTCTTTAACCAACCGAGAGAAGTCATTCTAAACAAGGATAAAATAAAAAATGCAGAAGATAAAGTAGAAGTAATAGTCTAAAATTATATATAAGGAAGGAAACATAGTTCTAAAATCATCCCATAACTAGTGTCACATGTACAAGCTTATAGAATTACTGAATTACAGAAGAATATTTATAAGTCTTAATGTCCTTGATTCTCAAATACAATGAAAACAAAGTAAGGTAAATAAAAGCCTTGAGAATCCAGTCCACAAAAATGGATAAGCTACTACCTCTCAGGTAACATCAAAGCTAATTGTCAAAAAGAATAGAGATGACAATTATAAACACAAGTGTAGAAGCAAGGGTGGGTATTTGATAACGTGGTACCTAACAAGAAGATTCTAACACAAGTAGAGAATAAGGAAAACAACCATTCAAACCTCTAAACTACAACCTACACTAAAAAATGTTAGCATACTAAACATACATATACAAAATAAAAATAAATAGCCTATGGTTCAATCCATGAGTTATAAACAAAGTTTGTGGATAGGGCTATACATTTAGAAAAATTTCTAAGTGTCAAATAGATTCACGATGACCATTTGTAGCTTGTGGAAGGGAATAAAGTTCGTACAAGGAGACGTATAATGGATTCTACAAGTTGATGGAAAATTTAGGTTTTTGGAAATGAAACCTCGACCAACAAGATGGCCAGTGGTCCTATTTACATTCCATGGTTAGAATATTTTGATGGTTCGATGATAATTTTAAAATTCACTAAGTTTGGAAGAGTTCCACGTGATTATCCATGACCTATGGATCGATCTACGGTCCACATATGTGTTTCATGGAATGGATCGTCGAAAACCAAACTCTAAAGATCAGAAAAATAGATTAGGACAATGCAAACCATGACTCGATGTTAATTCCATGACTCGTAATTGGTGTCTTATTTCGATTCGACAGTTCTAATAAAGGGCATTTTTGTCCTTTTCCTATATCCTAGACTTAAATTACAATATTTTTATGGTTCCTTAAGACCCTAATAAGGCCTAATTAAAGATTCATCTTACTTTAATTCTTCTATCTTCTCAAATATATTATAAGGTAATTCCCTCTCAATAACGCAAGGAAAAGCTAGGGTTTCAAGGTTCCTTCCCAAAAACATCAAGTTCCTTCTTCCTAGACTCCAATGAAGGTATGTGATGATTTCTGAATTCCTTTCACCCACAAAGTCCTTCCTTAAACCTTTTTACTTTTATTTAATTTCATTAAGAATACCATTATGCATCTCAATGATTTAAAATGATTAGTTTATGCTGCATTACCACATATTTTGTCTCATATGATACCATGCAATGTCTTACCATGTATTTTCATGAGTTGAATTTTGAGTTGATGACTATGATACCAATAATTAGGGTTTAATTGATGATGTGTCAGCTGCTTGTTATATAATTTAAAGATGCACATTTTCCCCATGCTCATGCATTACCATTTGGATTTATGAGTTTTCTTGTCAATGTATAAGACCACTAGGTTTAAAGTAATTTTTGTATGATATGAAGTTGATGAATGGGGGCACAAAAGAAAGTTTTTAAGTTAATATTTTTTCCAAGGATATAAGCATGCTAATGATACCCTTAAAAGATGTTTATGATGGTCACCAAGGTGATTGGATGATTCTCAGTTGTAGGTTCTTAAGATTTTGAGCTACTCTTTAAAATTGCTACTTATGATTCTAAGTCTCATTACTTGACTAAATATATATTTTGAAGTATTCCATGGGATGACTTGCATTGAATGAGGCACTGAGGTGGTGTTAAGAAAGCATCCCTAGAAGCAACCCTTTGCCCCCATAACTATGTGCCACAAAAGGAGCTCTTGTAGGCTAGGCTAGTGGATCCACGTAGATCATTTATGTTATTGATGATGCATGCTATGTAATAGAGTTCCATTCGACAAATGGACTCCCTGTTCCAACGTAGGGGGTTATGTTAGATTCCAAGTAATACATCACATGGTGTTATATGATGGTTATGGTCCATCCCCATAGTATGAGATTTAATGCATTCATCCATCATATGTGTTCTATATGATGCAATACTTTTACTTCATGCTTAACTTTATTCCTTTTCCATGCTTAAGCTCATGTAATTTAGAACTTTACAGTTTCATGTATTGAAGTCTTTTACTTTATTAATGATGCCTTTATAATTCCATGTTTGCATTTGCATCTTACATACTTGGTATTTTCTGACGTACTAAAACATATTTTTCCAACATGATATCACTATGTAGGGAGTGACACTCCTTCTCCTCTACCACGTGGTTGGTTATCCACGTTCCAGAGTAGTTGTAGTGGTGAGCTCTTTGTTCGGGTCTTTGCCTATTTTTCTTCATGCTTTGTACTATTCAGACTAATGTATATTTTTTATTTTAAAACTTGAGGCTTTTACTTTCTAACTTATTTACACGTGTTTTCTATTTGAAGGAAACCAAAACCAAGCATGGTTATTATTATGTAATATTTAGAAGGTATGAACAAGACAACAATGTATGATTGAGATGCTCCTCTTTTACTCAAATGATTTACCTTAGTCCTTTCTCTTTTTACTTTTGCATTAAGCATATGTCTACCGATGAATGCTTGATATGCTAAGATGGCTTGGATGAGGTGCCTACGGGTCCCTCATTCACTGTATTATGACTTGGCCCTACGTTTTGATTGTGAAAAACATCACATCAAACCATGAGGTTTTGAAATGTTCTATAGATGTTCAAACATACCATTTTAAGTAGAATCATGTTCTAGGTTGTGAAAGCCACCACAACTATGAATGAGAGACTATGAAGCATATAGGAAAATTTTCTTTTCTATATAACTCATGCCATGCCTTTCGAGTTGCCTAAGGTTCTCTCTTATCTAACGATGTTCTCTTTGGTATTTCTAGATCATTCCACAAAGAAATTCTCATCAACAAAGGATTTCACCAGAGAAACAAGCTTCTCCTTTGCAACAAGATGAGGGGGTATGTCCCATGGAGTTATAGGTGCCTTCACTATGTTAGCAAAAGCTTGGGTAACCAAGAAAATAGTGTAACATCTCCCTAGGTGACATGGAAAGTCCCTATGAAGTATTTTGGGAATATACCTAAATTCGTGCATGATTTAACAAATATGACTTTGAATTCTTTTTCAGGATGCAAAATGTGTAGGAAAAAGTGTAACTTTCAATTTTTATTGCACAAAACAGAAAATTCCACATAAAAGGCACGGCGCACCCTTTCTCTCGAACTGTTCAAAAGGATCTGAACTTCATTTTTACTCAAGAAAGTTAGTTGGAACTTGTAGCAACCCAACCCAGGGGTCTTGTCGTCACACGGTGAATGAGATGCCTAAAGGCAACTCATCCAAGCCATCTCTAGCATCCTAAGAATTCATAGGAATTAAGAAAAAAACTTTTGGAAGAAATTAGGAGAAAAGTGTCTAATTGTCAATTTTGAGATTGAAGCAATATTAGGAAGTAGTGAAAATACTACAATCAACTTGTTTGTCCATATGTATAACATCTACATCATAAACTGATGGGACCGGTATTAGTTGATCTCCATCAAATAGAAAGCAATCCATAATAACGGAATAGAGAAAGTAATCGCCTCAAAAGGGCTACATGTACACTGTCTTAAACAAAGAAAAGATAATAGATAGGTGATGAACTAGAAGGGTCCTAAACTAAGGGCTCATCACAATAAAGCTACTAGTCTTGGACACCAAAAACTAGCCTCGAACAGGTAGAGTAGTGCTTGTTCCTACATTGTTAAATCATGCATGAAAAATATATTTTTACATTTGAATGTACTATGTATGTGAGATACGAGAAATGGATGTAATTATAATGTTATCACTATTAAATATAACATATAAGGATATATAGAATAAATGATACATATGCAAGCTCAAACATGCACAAGGAATATGGCTCAAGAACAATATGAGATAATGCATAAGAAAGAACATAACTTCAAGATGAGATCATAAGCTTGTGGGAATGAACCTTAACTAACATTTAAGACCATGTAAGCTACTACATGGAATCCAATATAACCCTTGTGTTGTCACGGGAAGACCACTTGCTAGGTGGAGCTCTTTCAACCTTCAGAAGCATCATTATAACATAACTGGCCTATGTTGATCCACTAGCTTAGCCTACAAGGGCTACTATAGTGGCATATAGATAATGTTCCAAAGGGGTTCTTTTAAGGTTCCCTTACAAAACCACACCACAAGGTCATATTCGGCGCTAAGTCATCTCAATAAATCTTTGAAGTTCAACTTAAAATCATAAGTACCAATCATATGAGTAGCTCGAGAATAGGAACCACCAAGTGAGAATTGCCCTTTCATCTTGGGGAGCATTCTTAAACATCTTTTAGGGAATTTAACATCAAACTCATATCTTTAATAAACTTAATTTTGAAATGCTTCATCAAAGCCCTAATAATAATCATAAGTCATAGAAAGCTTTACTTGAAAACTAGGTTGATGTAGTTTTATCATGGAACAATCAAAAATAATATAAGTCGTAGGAAATTTCTTTTGAAAGGAACATTGAAATTTCCCAACCTTGATCATATCAAAAATCATCATGGAGTCAACATCATACTACAAATATACATATATTGACTTCGAAATATAGTTACTAAACTTCATAAGTATCTTATCATAACCTAAATATGATGAAATCATCATAAGCATGCACATTAACCTGAGGAACATAAAGAAAAGGTAAAATACTTAGTAAGGAACTTTCTGGGACAAAGGATACCCATAAATCAACTCACATACCTTGGAAGAACTGTAAAGAAAGAAACTTGTAGGATTGAGGATGAATATTGGATCCCTAGCCTTGCCCTAGCTTTCTCTTGAGATCCCCTTTTTGCCTTATAATTTTAGAGTGTAAGGAATGGGAGAAGAATGAAGAAATAAGGGCTAAAGGCTTGTTATAGGGTCCTTTTCCCTTCCCTCTAACGACATATCATAGGAATAGAAAGGATACAAATGACAACACTTCCCCTTATTAAAACATCCTGGATTGACCTACGAGATCCCATTTGCGGGTAGCATGTAAATTCACGGGCAAAAAGTCACTTCGTCTGATTACATGTCTGAAAATCTTGAAAACTGACTTTGTTGGACTGAAAACCATGAAATATCATTACAGGCCATGAAACAACTTAAAGACCATGGTTAGACTCGTAAAGTCCTTCCATACTTAACCATTTTCCTCTTTTCCTTGGCCTTAACCATGAAAAGTTTCCACGGGCCATAAACAATTCGACGAGTCATCTTATAACTCATAATTTACATCCTTAAAAACTCCAAATTTCCTTCATGTCTGGGGTCTCACTCACAAAAACATATGTAGATCGTCCATTCATCTGTGGGTTACCTCACACTTGGAAACTTTTCCCATTCCTCAAGTTCTATGTTTAAGAATGAAAGCGATGGGCCATATGTCAAATTAAGGGTTATAAGTTATCTCGTAAAGCGGACTTCAAGTTAATTTTCAAGAAAACGTTTTGTACTTGGGGCTCTTATACTAAGGGTCATTGAAATGTCTCCCCCTTGGGAACATTTGTACCTGAATGTACTTAAAGGCAGGCTCTAGGGAGTAAGCTTGTAGTTAATAACCCAACATGCTTACAAAAATGCTCAAGTGCAACTCAATATACCAATCAAACTCATATGCCACATTACCTACTCTTTTCGCCACCTTATAGGATCCCACATACGTAGGACTCTATTTCACTTTCATACTATACCGGAGTACACCTTTCCTTGGAGATACCTTCAAATAGACCCAATCACCAACTTGGAACTCAATTTCCCTTCATCTCACATCAAAGTAGGATTTATTGTTGACTTTGGGCTGTTTGCAATATCTCCCTTATGCTTTTAATTTTCTCCATCGCATTTATCACCATGTTCCATCCTATTAATTCAACCTCACCTACTTTGAACAACCCGATTGTCCATCTACACCGTCTACCACACAATGTTTCAAATGTGTGCGTCCCAATACTCGCATGAAAGCCATTGTTGTAGGAAAACTCTACAAGTGGAAAATGTTCTTCCCAACACACCATGAATTCCAACACAAAAGCTCTCAACAAATCCTGCAATGTTTGTATAGTACTATAAGCTTGCCCGTTGATTTGGTGATGAAAATCTGTGCTCAATTTTAAACTATTGCCAACTCCTCTTTGGAAAAATTTCCAAAAGTGAGAAGTAAATTGAACTTCATGATTCCATATGATGGACAATGGAATCCTATGCAACCTCACCAACTCTTTGATATACAAGCAAACATAGTCTTTACCCTAAAGTCCATGTTGATCTTTTCCTACTTCCAAGTAGGAATGTTAATGTATTGTGCTAGGCCACCGCGCCTTTAGTGATCAACTTGGATCTATTGGCGATTGGCCACTCAGACATAAATTGAGCAATGTCCTTCATTATTCTATTCAACAAATAAATCTCTCTTAAGTCTCTTTGCATCTTGGTAGCGCCATGTATAGACTCGGACTTTGGAAACCTATAATGATGTGAAGTGTGTCAATTCAAAGAATTTTTGGCCAAGGCACCTCACCATGGACCCCTCGACGAGACCTGGTCCTTACCATAGTTCACAAAGGGGGCTCGTGGAAAGGGCCTGGCTAGTGCTCCCTCTGTTTTAGCTAACGAGATAACTATGGCCACTTATACGGTCTGTACAAGCTCCCACAACCCATGGTGGTGCTTCCATGAAGATGTCAGGCAAAGTTTCGGCTAAGTGTCAAATCACTTTCTTAGAATTTGGACCTTCGTATAGGTGCTCTTCACTGATCGTATAGCCTTGCACGTACGATATTGCTTCTATGGGAGGCCTCTTGATAATATTTCTAAGTATGATAGTACCGTCTCGAAGATGAGGCACCTTCCATAGACACTTGTAAAATTTATTTCATACTTCTCACATACTTCCTATTATGAATACTTGGTAACCTCTCATTCAAGATTTACACTTGGTTTATTTCATTACTCTTAAGACGTCGTCTTCATGTCACTTATTCAAAGTACTCAAGCTAGGGTTGAATTGTAGTTTCCATTAAAAGCTAAATTCTTCTTAAACTTATCTTCCTATGCAAGGTATGTGGGATTGATTCACGATCCATTTCAATCATGAAGTCCCTTAAGACTTCTTACTTCATGATTTATGAGGTAATTGTGACTATGGGTCTTTCAGATTAGTGTTAATTTGATTAATTGTGATATGGGATGTGTTTAGTTGATATTTTTAAAATGATTCTAGTCTTATTATGTTAAATAATATTGATATTATGGAGGTTTAAATATGCATGTCCCTTTAAATGTTGAACCTATACATGGTAATTCCTGGCACGCTTTAATTGTGGATTTCTTCATAGATTTACTTTAATTTCGTATTATAATATTATTTTAAGTATAAATATATATTTCTGATGATATTCCCTCATCATTCATGGCATATACATGCATGAAAACTGATTTCATAAAGATTATGATGTGGGTCAAGACCCAATTATGATTATGATGATGTTTTCAACAAAGGTATGGGTATGAAAAGAATGTAATCACATAATGTCTATGATATGGCTATTTGAGAAATTAGGGGTATTTTTCATTATTATGTACAAGAATAAGAGGCTACTCCTGCACTTGACAGTACTACATGAAGTACTATTTGACTTTTTATCCCAAGTATGCATGATTATGAAGTATGTTTAGCTTTTAGGCCTAAGTATGCATGAAAATGATTTGAAAGACTTGTGCCTCTCTTTTTTCAGGCACGTATATGCATATGTATTCTCGTGGGTTGTTGATTTAGCACTGAATAGGAGCAGAGGTGGGGGATCGACCTAAAGGGTCCTTATATAAAGTCTCCTTTATGTGCCTGACATAGGTTCAAGTGTATTCCGCTTTATTGAATGATTATGAAAAGGGTCTATCTTTGGCAAGTAGGTCACCTCTTTATCGATTTTGAGGAAGACAACAGAGTTCCAAGTTATAGCTCACTTGGTCTAATGTCTATTGAGCTCAAAACCATATTATATTGAATTTAAGTTGAAAATTATGCATCATGGATTCCATGGAAAATTGATATATTATTCTTTCCTATATACTTCCTTCGTGTAATGTCTTGGATCTCTTGAGACTTTATCGATGCTTAAAATCAAGATTACAGAAGTTACCAATGGGGGATGGTTACGTATGGTTTTGTATGTCATAAGAAGGGATTTTAGGCTTGGTGGCCCTCCATGTTAGCTCCCACGAGCCGTGGTCCACACCACTTGCCATTGAAGGGGCCCTTAGTAGGTTCCCCAACCTTCTAAGCATGAAATTTGCAAAGGCAGCCACCAAGAGGCCCTGCACAAGCCGTGCAATCCACCACGAGTCGTGGTAAGGTGTTTTATGAAGCTCCCATCCTAAAATGTGGTTCTAAGTATAAAAGTTGTGTCTCGAAACTTGGGTCATTCGTACATCTAACATTGCATGCAGGTTTAATTAGTTCATATGCATTGCATGCCCGTATACATAGTACATTCAAACGTATTAACTCATACTCTTCGCCAACATCATCTAACCATATAGGAATCACAGACTATCTTCATCCACCTCTTGTCGATTAGCTTGGATTGTTAGAGTTACTTTTGGTGGGTCATATTATTCAAGGACAAGCCACCTTCTATCTACCTATTATGCTATTTTCTATTATGTCTTTACTTTTTGGGTATGCTGGGACATATCTTGGCCTCCATCCTATTCTATGACTTAGAGGCATTGTTGGACATTATGTAAACTGTATATATGGGCTTGGATGTGTTATGCTTTTTGTTACGGGGATTATTATTATGGATACCTCTTGATTTGATGATATGTTCATGATGAAATGTGGAAATGTAGAAAGTCCTAAGTCTGTTCTATCCCCATAGCATGAGTTATACTTACCTTCCCCTTAGTTTTTATGTGTTATGTGCTATGTGAACCCATGCAAATCTTTATCCCTATGGCATCCCCATAGTGTGAGTCATACTTTCCTATCCCTTAGAACTATTTGTTTATTGTCCTATTATGTGCTTCCACACCGATGATATGTATGTGGGTGCTACGAGGCCTTTTTAGGGACTCTTGAGTTTCCATTCTCCATGCCACTCCTAGACCGTAGTCGTAGTTCTTGACAAACTATATATCAAAGCACTATGGTTATTAAAATGATCCTTGTAGTGCAATGTGCCGCATCGAGTAGTGTCCTATACATTGGAGTTAAGTGCATTATACCTATGAGTGGGAGGTTATGATAGCATTTTAGGAGTTGTCTCACTTTTTCATCTCTAATGTCTTTCTTTGGACCATGTTTTATGACTTTCTAACTTTGATAATATCCTTGATACCTTACAGAAGACTCCTCTAAGAAGAGCCCCGCTACCAAGGTAGGCCCAGATTAATAAGGACCAAGTCCCTCAAGACTTTATAGGAGAGCTAGTACTTACAATGAATTCTGGACTACCTTTGATATGCATGCCCAAGTGGTGACCAACAAGGATTGGTAGGCCAATCCTTCTTCCCATGCTCCCATTCCGATTTGCAGAGTGAGATATTTCATCTAGATAAACCCTCTAGAGTTTTATTAATCAAAAGCTGATGAGGATGCCCAAGACTTCATTGATGAATTTTTGACTTTTATGAAGGTGAATTTAGAAGGGAAAGCTAATATAGCTACCTATCAGTTGAAGGGTATGGCTCAAGTATGTCAACCCCAATGGTTGATGGAGAGAGTTGATGACTATAGGTTGGTTGGGAATAATTTAAGTTCCCTTTTCTGGATACATTCCTTCCTCTTAAGCTTAAGGAGTCCAAGATTACAGAATATATCAACCTCAAACAGGGTGCTGTAAGTGTGAGGGAATATGCCCTCAAATTTACAAAATACTCAAAGCATGCTCCAATGCTAGTTGTTTACCCCCATGAAAGAATGCATAAGTTTCTATTAGACATATCTGATTTGGTTATCAAAAGAATATCGTACGACTATGTTTATTTGAGATATGGACATCTCCAGTCTTATGAATTATGTTGAACGAGTTATAGGGGACAAGCTTGGGGAGAGGAGGGTGAATGATTCCAAGAGCGCCCCTTATGATGGTTTGTTCTCCAATTCTAAGGGTGGTTGTGGATATGCTCGCTTCCAATAGGCCATGGTTCGAATGCAAGGGCTGCCAATGGTTTTCTACCTTATCCTAGGGCATACATTGGGGGTAGACCATTAACTTCTGGGTGTACAAGTGTGGGAAGAATCACTCAGGTGCATTTTTGAAAGATTTAGGTGCTTGTCTTAGGTGTGTTCGTTTGTTCCACAAGATTACTAACTATCTCATGGCTTCGTAGAAGGGACAGGTTCAAATGTTTCAAGGTGATCATGCTCAACAGAGGGTTCCTCAAGGTCGTGCACCTAGAAACAACAGGTTTTATGCTTTGCATGCTTGACAAGAAGTAGAAGAGACTTTGGATGTTGTGACTCGTATGTTAAAAGGCTATGATTTTGATGCTTATAATTTGCTAGACCTAGGTGCAAATTTATCTTTTGTGACTCCTCTTTTGGTTGTTAAGTTTAGATTGAGTCCTGAAATTTTAAGGGAGCCTTTTTAGTTTATACTACCATTGGTGAGTCTATTATTGCCGAAAGAATCTATCCGGGTTGTCCTGTCTTTTTCTTATATAAGTTCCTTTTATGTGATGTTGTAGAACTTGAGATGTTTGATTTTGATATTATTGTCAGGATGGACGGTTGCATGGTTCATATGCATCTATATATTGTAAGACTCGAAAGGACGAATTCTAATTTCCAAGTGAGCTCGTTTGTGAGTGGAAGGGTAGTTATTCTTCTATTAAGGGTTGGTTTATGTCTTATCTCAAAGCCTAAGATATAATTTCTAAAAGGTGCATCTATCATATTATGAAGGTTTGAGATGTGGAGTCTGAGTAACTTTCTCTTGAGTTGGTTCAGGTGGTTAACGAGTTTTCAGATCTTTTTCCCAAAGATTTGCCTAGTATTCCTCCTGAGAGTCAAGTAGACTTTGGGCATAGATTCCTTTTCGAATACTCAACCTATTCCAATTTCTACTTATCATATGTTACTGACAAAATTAAAGAAGTTGAAGATCAGTTGATAAATCTATTGGAGAAAGGCTTTATTAGATCAAGTATATCAACATGGGGGTGCTCTAGTGTTATTTGTGAGAAGAAGGATGGGTCTCATTGGATGTTCATTGACGATAGGCAACTGGATAAATTGACTATGAAGAATAAATATTCATTTCCAAGGATTGATGACTTATTTGATCAGCTTCAAGGTTCTACCCATTTCACAGTAATTGACCTTCATTCTTGATATCAACATTTAAGGATAAGGGAGTGTGATATTCCTAAAATGGCTTTCCAAACTAGATATCAACACTTTAAATTTATGGTGATGTCGTTTGGTTTGACTAATGCTTTTTTTGTGTTTATAGATCTTATGATTCAGGTTTTCTTTGATAGTTTTGTGGTTGTCTTCATTGACAATATTCTAATTTATTTTCGAAGTGAGAAAGAGCATATGGATTATTTGAGGTTGGTTCTTTAGACCTTGAGGGAGAAATGATTGTATGCCAAGTTCAGTAAATGTATGTTTTTGGGTAGGTAAAGTACTTTTTCTTAGTCATTTGTTATGTGGTGATGGCATTAAGGTTGATGCAAAGAAGACTGAGGTCATGAAGAATTCGCCTAGACAGTTGACCCCCTTTGATATTCAGAGTTTTCATAGGTTTTCTTGTTATTATATAAGGTTTTCTGAAGGTTTCTCATTCATTGCATCTCTGTTGACTAAGTTAACCCAATAAAAGGCCATGATTATATGGTTGGTTGAGTGTGAGAAAAGTTTTTAGATTTTGAAAGATCGACTTACATCAGCTCTTGTTTTGACTTTACTTGATGGCTTATATGGGTTCGTGGTATATTGTGATGCTTTTCGGATTGGGTTGGGTTGTGTGCTCATGCAAAATTGTAAGGTGATAACTTATGCATCAAGGCAACTGAAGGTGCATGAACAGATTATCCGACTCATGATCTTGAGTTCGCGACCGTGGTGCTTGCTTAAAAATTTTGAAGTTATTTATATAGGGTTCATGTTTATGTGTTCACTGATCACTAGAGATTACATGTGTTCACCCAAATAGAACTTAATTTGAGGCAAAGAAAGTGGTTGGAACTTCTGAAAGATTACGACGTGAGTGTTCAATATCATCCAGGTAAGGCACATATTGTTGTCGATGCTTTTTGTAGGTTATCCATAGATAATGTAGCCCATGCTGATGAGTAAAGGAAAGAATTGGTAACAGATGTTCATGTTTAGCCTATATTGGGTGTTAGATTGGTTGACCTTAATGATGGTGGCATTTATGTTCAGGATAGGGCTGAGTCTTTCATGGTCGTTAATGTCAAGAAAAAACTAGACTTAGACCCATCTCTGGTTTAATTGAAGAACTTGATTGCAAAAATGAAGGTAGAGTTTTTCTCCCAAGTAGGAAATTGTGTACTTAGGTATCAAGATTGATTATGTATTCCTGATATTGATGGGCTTAGGGAAGTGATCATGAGTGAGGCCCATAATTGTTATTATTCTATACATCCAGGATCTACAGAAGATTTATCTGGATTTAAGGGAGATATATTGGTGGCATGGTATGAAGAATGATAGCCATGTTTGGATCTGTATCTCCTAATTGTCAATACGTGAATGTGGAACATTAAAGGGATGGTGGTTCTGCTCAAGATACTGAGTGGCCTACATGGAAGTGGGAAGATGTGAATATGGACTTTGTGATGACCCGTATGGCCAAAATTATATTTTTCATATTTAGAGCGTATATACAGTTACCCCAGGTCGTATACGACCTGCTGGGACCGGTTGTCCGGTGCCCCGGTGACTAAATTCATAAATATCTCATTTTCCTCATTTTTGGAACTTAAGCTTAAGTTAAGTGCACCAAAAAGTGAAATCTTAGGAAACGATGTCAGAATCAAGCTCTGACAGTTCCGTTAGCTCCGAAATATCGAATATGACTTAGGTGAAGTCTCGGTTTGGTTCCCGGAACCTCACGGAAGATTTTGAGCTAAAATATGGAAATTTAGTTCTTAAGGCTTAAGGAAATGGCCCAAAAAGGGAGCACTTATTGATCGGAGAATCAAAACCTGTTTTCGTCACTTCCATTAGCTCTGTAACGTCGGAAATATTCATGATAAACTATTGGCTTGCTTCCGGATAAGTTCGTCTTGATTTTAGGCTCGATTTTGTATGTTTTGAAGTTTACCGGTAAAAGTGGAGCCATATTGCATTTCCCGTCAAATGGTGCATCCTATTGCATTTCCGTCGATTTCTAACAGTTTTAAATGATGATTTTAGGCTAGGGGAGGTGTCGTTTCGATTCCCGGGGTTTTCGTTGTGATTTTGGCCCCCGAGTTCCTTATTCGTTAAAGAAACTCAATGACTCTTTTTGAGCAAACGACCTCCGATCGCGATTTCGTCGATTCCATTGGGTCCGGAACGTCGAAAAACATATAAGTGCATATCGGACTCCATTTGAGTTTCAAAATAATCGACGGAATTGCAATAAAATTGATAAAAAGCTGTTTCCAGCTGCTGTCTTTCTGCTATTTCTTCCATATCAGAGCGTCGTATGAAAAAATAGATGGTTCCGTTGGATCCGGAACGTCGAAAAATATATAAGTGCATATAAAGTTTGTTAAAATCGGACTCGGTTTGAGTTTCGAAATAACCGACGAAATTGATAAGAAGTTTTCAGCTGCTCTTAAAAATGAAAAAAAATTGTATAAGGGGACACTGCTAGTGGGGTTCGAACCCGGCCCATGTTGGAGGATAGTTTGGACCAAGGCCACTTGGGCTGCTGATTTACTTATGCCATATGTGTTTTGTTTTAGTTAATAAGGGTAAACAATTGGGCCAAGCATATTTAATCCTCCAAAACAGCCCCTTAGCCCCCCCATGTCTCATTATTTCGAGTTTTGAAAGAAAATAAGGGTTAGGGTGGCGATTCTTAGTGGATTTTGAGTGGAAATTCGTGGGTGTCGATATTGGAATGTGTGGTCGATTGTTATCGCGGTATTAAGGTAATTTCTTCGCCCTTAACTCATTTTTAGTGATTTTGGGAGTGTTTACAAACTATAATTAAACCCAATGATTTTTGCTAGCTTCTTGGGTGTTTGAGGATTGATTCTTTGTCTTGGAGCTAGTGTGATCACCGTGGGTAAGTCTCGAAATTTTTTAACGCCGTATTGTCAATTTGCGCTAATTAGTTTGTGTAATTTGAGCGTTTGAGGACATTTTAGCGGTCCGTTGGAGCTCAAATTCGAACCATGAGTCCAATAAATCATGAGGGACGACCTGGTGTGTTCGAAATATTTTTCAAAGCTTCGGGCTCGAGGGCTCGTTTTTAGGCCCGCTTGACCTGGCAATTTTTGTATTGCAATATGGGTATCAAAACACTCCTATTGATGTCTAGAATATATATTTGATAGGTACTCGTTGATTTGTGAGCCAGTTTGCAACGTTGGGGCTATTCTTACTCGTTTTGGCTATCGTTGGCGCCCAGGTAGGCTCGGTTTTCCTCGTAGCAACGTGAGACTGGTTTGAATAAATTTAATATGATAGTGGCTAGTGAATGGGATGATCTTTAGGTTGATTTGACCTCGATTATATTGTTACCTCTCACTATTGAACTTGCGATCCCATCGTGGGACGTAGACGGGACGATTTGAGTTGTGTCCGGTAGGCTTGTGATGCCGTAGGGGGGTACGTAGAGTATGGGATATGTGGATATAATCTATTGTGAGAGTTGCATCGTGAGATCCTTAGTAGTAGGATTCCAACATTTTTGAGATTTGTTGTGGATGTTGTTTTGTATAGCGGTCATAGTGGTTGACGCGCACGCCCTACTTAGCTCGCATTTTTCATAGAGGTTGAGTTATGCTGAGCCTTTGCTCGTGTCGTCGTAGAGGTCGACCTACACAGAGCATGTTCGCGCATATTGCCATAGAGGTTGGTTCATATGGATTGTGGCTCGCGTCATCCTAGGGGTGGGTGTTTCGCTCGAGCGGGTGTTGTTTTAGTTGACGGATTTGGTTCTACTTACTTAATTTCCGCCCCCATTTCCTTGCTTATATTCTTGTTGTATCCACCGGGCTTACGGGGGAGGTCACGGTGGGTTTTGCTTTGACTATTTGTACATGCCGGTGGTATGGTACGCTAGGTATGTTTTGCTTGTTATATTCGTTTTAACTTTCCGTATTTACTTACTTACTTGCTAATTATTCCTGCGTTTCGGTATTCGATACTATATTGGTTCGGGCTGTGATAGAGGTGTGGTATTATTTGCCTAGCGGTAGCTTCGAGATTTTCTTATTATTCGGGCTAGGGGTGCCCAAGGTTGTTACTATTGTTGTCCATTGGGTATTTACATTATGTCATGTTGGTATTTGTTTTCTCACTGATATTGCCTGTCTTACTTACCTCGTTATTATTTTGTTATATTTATTGATCCTAGTCGGCCTAGCCTACTGGATATCACTTTATTGTGGTACTCATGCTACACTTGTTGTGCCTTCTCGTGGTGCAGAGCCAGGTGTGGGTCAGCATAGGCATCGCGATCGTGTGGACTGAGGAGTCACATTTTGGAGGATTCGGTGAGCCTGTCGCCCCGCTGATCGAGTCTTTTATTCAGGAGTTGTTTATTCTGTCATTTATATCTTGACAGACTTTAGACCCATTTATATTCAGTCTGATCATCTGTATATGTCTGGGTCTCTTTCGGATACTGTATTTATTTAGCTCCTGTTTTTGCCACATCACTATTCTTGGGTCGGGATTTAGCTTTTGTATCTACTTATGTCATGATTTGCTTCTATATTCCTTATTTATTCCTCCTTTTTTATGATTATTTATTATGAGTGTTGTATGGCCCACCGCGTATGCTATGGGCCATAGAAATTGGCTTGTCTACGTGGGGTTAGTAGACGCCATCAGGGTTCGAGAAATCGGGCCTTGACAGACTTCCCGGTTTGTTTGCCCCATACTCCAAAGTAATTTTATTCTATTTGGGTTATCATCGATCAAGAGACTAAATCATCTCATTTCCTACCAGTTAAGACTACCTTCAATGCTTAAGATTATGCAAAGTTGGATGTCGAAAAATTGGGTAGGTTGCATGGTGTGCCCATGTCAATCATTTTGGATCATGGCACCCAATGTACTCCTCACTTTTGGAAATCATTTAAAAAAGGGCTTGGCACTATGTTGAAATTAAGTAACGCTTTCCCTCCTCAAACTGTTTGCAAGCCAAAAGCACAGTTCGAACATTGGAAGACATGTTAAGGGCTTGTGTGTTGTAGTTCAAGGGTAATTGGGATGATCATCTACCACGTATCAAGTTTGTCTACAATTATAGTTTTCATACTAGCATTTGTATTGCACCGTTTGAGGCATTGTATGAGAGAAGTTATAGGTCCCTGAGAGGGTCATTTGAGATTGGGGAAATGGTATTGATTGGCCTAGATTTTGTACTGGAGGCCATATAAAAGGTGAAGTCTATTCAAGAAAGGTTGAAGACAGCTCAAAGTCACCAAAAATCATATTTCGATGTTAGAAAGAGAGATCTTGAATTTAATGTCAATTATTGGGAATATGTGAAGGTTTCTCCTATGAAGGGAGTAATGTGTTTTAGTAAAATGGGCAAGCTAAGTCCCCTGTATATAGGCTCTTGTGAGATAGTTGAGCAGATTGGAAAGGTGGGGTATAGATTGGATTTTCCATTGGAGATGAGTTCTATTCACCCGCCATCCATATGTCAATGTTGACGAAGTTGATTGGTTATCCTATTTCTATTGTGCCCTTAGATGGTGTTGAGGTTGAAGAGAACATCTCTTAAGAAGAGTTTCCAGTTGAATGTTTTGATAGGCAAGTAAAATGGCTTAGCAACAAGGATGTCGCTTCGGTTAAAGTGCTATGGGAGAATCATCTTATGTAGAGTGCTACATAGGAGGCAGAGATGGACATGATGAAGTGATATCCCTATCTTTTCCAATCTACTCAAACTTAAGGCATTAGGTTCCTTCTATTCTTGATGGTCCTACTTTCATTACTATGTTTCATGACAGGGCATGCATACATTTGCAAGAAAATGACTTGAAGGGTGTTTTGACATAAGCTTTAATGATATTATAATTTTGATAAAATGAGTTATGCATTGTGTTCTCATGTTGAAAAGTTTCGTCTTCAAGTAAAGCCTTGCAAGCTAGTCTTTTTCTCAATCACGAACGAATGTTCCAATAGGAAGATGGTGTAAGGATACAAATCTTGTGACACTTTATTGTTCCTTAAAATCAATTTTTTGGAAGTGTGTGACCCATCGGGGATGCTAGTGTGTGGCTTTGTATGGCTTAAGACGGATTTTAGGCTTAGTGGACCTCTATGGTACCTCCCACGAGTTGTGGTCCTCACGACTAGCTGTGGAAGGGCCCTTGGTAGGTGTCCCTACCTTCTGGTCAAGAAATAGTCTAAGGCAGCCACAAAGAGGCCCCACATGAGCCTTGGAACAAACCACGATACGTGGTGGGGTCTCGTGGTAGCCACCATGAACCTTACCGAGGTGGTTCGTGCAGCCCTCGTCCTAAAATACAGTCCTAAGTAGAAAATTACCATCTCGAAACATGGGTCATTCGTACAAACAATTGTACGATCAATGCATCTCTGAATGTATTGTGAAGCCATCATTGGAAACAGCCTTAGTTTGAAATTTGGTTGTGTTTGATGACCCCTACCACATCACTTGTATAGTCTTTGTGTGTTGCATGATCTGTAGGGCCTTTTAATAGTCCACCTGGGTACATTTTGGTGCTCGTTTTATTAATAGCTATCTTGTAATTTTGATGATTTCTAATGGTCGTTTGTTACTTCGTAACCTATCTTAAACCCATAAAAAGACATGTACTCCTTCATTCTAATTCATATTCATTCATTAAATAGAACTCTAAATTTCTTTCTTCTAATAACTCCTCTCATGTGTGCCATTAGAGATTAATTCTTCTTGATATCTAAGGTATGTGGGATGGATTTATGATCCCTTTCAATAATGAATTTCCCTAAAATATTTTAATCCTTGACTTAAGAATTTCAAGCTTACTTGAAATATGAGTCTTTTAAATTAATGTTGAGTTGATTCAATTGAGATATGAAATATATTAAATTGATGTTTTTAATGTCATTTATGCCCTATATGTTGAATTGCATTGGTATTATGAATGTTTGAATATGTATGTCCCCTTAAATGTGGAATTTAGGCATTGGTATCTTAAGTATGCTTTAAATGTGAATTTCTTTATGGATTTACTTTAATTTTATCTTATATTGTTATTTTATGTATGAATCTCTTTTTCCCTTGCTATTCCCTCATCATTCATTACATATGCATAGATGAACATTGAATTTCATGAAGTTTATGAATTATGTTAAGACCTAATTATTTGTATGAATATGATCTTAAGTATAGTATGGTTATGACATGACATGTTATCACATAACACCTATGATATGGATCTTTGAGCAACTATGGTTGTTTACATCAACACGTACAAGTATGAATGAGCTATACCTATGCATGAATGTATGAATATGAAGTACGATTTGGCTTTTTATCCCAAGTATGCGTGATAATAAAGTATGTTTTGCTTTAAAGCCCAAGTATGTATGAAAATGATTCAAAAGACTTATGCCTCAATTTCAAGCATGTATATGTATATTTATATGTATTCTTGTAGGATAATGACTTAGCACCAACCGAACATGTGGAGGGGGGGACTATCTCTAATGGTCCAGTTACCAAGTCATATAAACTATGTGCCAAACATAGGTTCATGTTATGCCCATTTGTGGATGATTATTTTATCATGATGAAATATCCTTACCGAATTGGGGAAACCTTAAGTTAATGTTACTCCTCTGAAATGGGAGGCCCATAAGGAGAAGAATGAACTACCTTTTGCAAGCATACCACCCTTTCTTCGATATAGGGTGTACATCAGAATTCCAAGTAATAGCTCTCTTGGTCTCTTATATGTAGGTTGAGGTCACATCCCCACTATGTTAGAGTACTATGGAATTTCATGCATCGATGATTTCATGGCAAATTGATACATTACTCATCCTTGTATATATACTTCTTTCAAAATATGTGCCTTTGTCATCTAACATTGAATGTAGGTTTAATAAGTACATATGCATTGCATGTCCCCATACTTACTACATTCAAACGTACTTACGCATACTCTTTGTCTACATGATCTAATCATGTATGGACCGGAGATTATCTTTATCCACCTCTTGATGTTTTGCTATGATTGTGAGAATTTCTTGTGGTAGGTCCGATCATTCAAGAACAAGCAATCTTTAATCTACATATATGCTATTTTCTCTTATGTCTTTACTTTGAGGGTGAGCCCAGGACATATCTTGGCCCCAGTCCAATTCTATTACTTAGAGGCATTGTCAGAGATCATGTAAACTCTATGTACGGGCTTGTATATGTTATGCTATTTTCTATGGGGATTATGATTATAACTACCTCTTAATTGTGATGATAGGATGATATCTCCATGATGAGATGAGGAAATGTGGAATGACCTAAGTCCATTCTATCCCCATAGCATGAGTTCTACTTACTGGCTCCTTAGTTTTTATATGTTATGTGCTATGTGAATCGATGCAAATGCCTATCCCTATGACATACCCATAGCATGAGTCTTACTTTCCCATCCTTAGAACTATGTATTTATTTTCAAATCATCTTGTTCCAAATCGATGATGTGTAGGTGGATGCTATGAGTCTTCTTTGGGTACTTTGGGTTCCACCTCTTAACGATTAAGTTTAGTTGTGAGCTTGCTAGTGGTGAGTCCCTTACTCCAAGGCAAAGCCACCTTCTATCTCCCTATTATGTTATATTCACTTATGTCTTTACTTTGAGGGTGAACTCGAGATATGTCTTTGTCGCCGTCCTATTCTATGTATTAGCGGCGTTGTTGGACATCATGTGAACTCTATATATGGGAATGATATATGTATTCTATTTGCTTATGAAGACTGTGATTATGTCTATCTCATGTTGTTGATGTTTTGATGATATGTTCATGATGAGATGTGAAAATGTTGAAAGTCTTAAGTTCCTTCCATCCTCATAGTGTGAGTCATGCTTACCTGCTCCTTAGTTCTTATGTGATATGTGCTATGTGAGTCCATGAAAACACCTATCCCTAAGACATCCCTATAGCGTGAGTAATTCATATTGACCCTTTAGAACCATGTGCTTATTGTTTAAGTATGCTCTTCCAAATCGATGATATGAGAATAGATTCTATGAGGCTTGTTTGGGGATTCTCGTGTTCCCATTCATTATGTCACTCCTAGGACACATACCTAGGTCATTATAAAGATTGTATAAGAGCACTAGACTTATAAATGGTCCTCGGGGTCCAACATGCCACGCCAAGTAGAGTCTTATTCATGGGTATGAAGCACACCACATCTATGGGTTAGACGCTACAAGGTGTTTAAGTAAATGTTTCACCTTTTTCATTATTCATATCGTGCCATGAAGCATGTCTTAAGGTTTACCATCTCCATCCCTCACAATCAAATAGAGAGAGTGACTTTGGGTCCATAATGGAGTCCAAGCAAGAAATATTTTGTAGTTGATCATATAGATGAGGTCAAAAGGGAGTTGGTGAGGGATGTGCACCATTTAGCAAGATCGAGGGTTAGGTTAAGTGAATGTAATGATGGTGGTATACATGTTAAAGATGGGGATGGATCCGATGTTGGTTGACGAAAAGAAGATAGAGGTATTCTCTTAAGGGTGAGATGGTTTTCTTTGATGTCAAGATCGGTTGTGTGTTTTAGATGTGGATGGTCTTAGCAAGGTGATTATGAGTGAAGCCCAGAACTCACTTTATTTGGTACATCCAAGATCCACTATGATGTATTGGGGTTTGAGGGAAATGTATTAGTGCCATGGTATTAAGATGACATATATAGATTTGTATCGGGATGATGTAATTCCAAAAACATTATGGTGGAACATCAAAGGCTTGGTTGTTTTGCCTATGAAATTGAAATTCCTACTTGGAAATTAGAGAATATGAATATGGACATTGTGATTGGGTGTCCTTGTTCCCGGAAGCAATTTGACTCCATGTGGGTAATTGAAGAAATAATGACTAAATCGGCTCACTTCTTACTAGGTATGGCTACTTTCAGTGGTAAGGACTATGGTAAGTTATTTACGTGAGAGTTGGTTAGATTTCATGATGTGCCTATGTCTGGTATACTTAATCGTGGTACAAAATTTACTTCTTACTTTTGGGAATCGTTTATAAGGAGGCTTGGCACTAGGGTCAAGTTAAGTACCGCTTTTCATCCTCCAACGGATGGATAATATGAAAGGACAATTCAAACCTTAGAAGACATGTTGAGGTCATGTGTGTTTGAATTCAAGGGAAATCGGGATGATCTTTTACTACTTATCGAGGTTTCCTACAACAATAGTTTTCATGCTAGCATTAGTATGATACCATTTGACGCTTTGTATTGGAGAAGGTGAAGATCCCCTGTGGGCTGGTTTGAGTTGGCTTAGATGGTATTGATTGGCTCAGATTTGATGTTGGGGGCCATGGAAAAGGTGAAGTAGATTTGGGAAAGGTTGAAGATGGCTCAAAGTCGTTAAAACTCTTATTCAGATGTTAGGAAGAGGAACCTTGCGTTTCTTGTTGGTGATTGGGTGTGTGTGAAGGTTTCTCCTATGAAGGGTGTAAAATGTTATGGTAAAAAGGGCAAGTTAAGTCTCTTCCATGTATTTCCTTATGAGATTGTTGAGTAGATTAGCAATGTGGCTTACCGGTTACATTTGTCTTTGGATATGAGTTCCGTTCACTTGGTGTTCCATGTGTCCACGTCAAGGAGGTTGATTTGTAAGCCTAGTCTAATTGTGCCTTTTAAAGGTATTAGGGTTGAGAGAACTTAACTTATTAAGAGGTTTCGATTGTTGTTTTTTATAAGCAAATGGTAAGGCTTCTTAAAAGGATATTGCTTTCATTTAAGTGCTTTGGAGAAACCAACATGTTGAAAGTGCTACATGGATAATGGAATCGAGTATAATGCTACGATACCCCTATCTTTTTCAATCTACTCAAGCCTATGGTATTAGGTTCTTTTTATTCTAAATAGTCCTACTTCTTTTACTCATATTCTTTCATGACATTACATGCATATATACATGTGTACGAAAATGATTTGAAAAGATGTTTTGACATGAGTTCTAATGACTTTATGAAATTCTAAGTGATGAGTATTGCATCGTGTCTTCCTATTTAAATGTTCCATGTTCAAGTCTAGCCTTTCAAGCCATGTTCCATTTCATTCGAGAATGAATATTCCTAAGGTGGAGATGATGTAAGGACTTGGACTTTGGAAAACATAGCGATACGAAGTATATTTATTCAAAGCATTTTTGCCAAGGAATTTCTACATGGGAACCTCCACGAGTTATGGTCCTTGCCATAATTCATAAATGGGGCTCGTGGGAAGTTCCTAGCAAATAATCCCTCTATTTTGGACAAGGAGATCCACATCGCCACCTATTTAGTCTACATAAGATTGCACGACCCTGGTGGATCTTCAGTGAAGATATCAGGCAAAGTTTTTTGATAAGTATCAAATCAATGTCTCAAAAGATAGACCTTTGTATGGATGCTTTTCACAGACCATATAACCTTGCACGGACCGTATGGCTTCTGTGGGAGTGATCTTGGTAACTTTTCGTAGTATGATAGTATCATCTCAACAGTGAGGCACCCTCCAGGGACAACTGAACAGTTCGTAGAGCTCTGTATGGCTTGTGAAAAGCTTTTGCAGAGACACCTAAGTGCCCTTTCAATATCTGTTCAATTGGGGCTAGTCCTCTAATCATTACTAACTCTAACCTCTCACTCAAGTATTATACTTATTTTATTTCATTACTCTTAAGAATTTCTCTCCAAGTGACTCATTCAAAGGAGTAAAGCAAGGATTAAATTAGGGTTTCTATATGAAGCTAAATTCTTCTAAAGTTATCTTCCTAAGAAAAGTGTGTGGAATCAATTCATGATCTCTTTCAATCATGCAGACCCCAAAGACTTCTTACATCTTGATTTATGAAATTTAAGCTTACTTTGAATATGGGTCTATTCAATTAGAGTTGACTTAATTAAATTTAGATATGAGCTATATTTAATTGATGTTTTAAAAGTTATTTAGGCCTTATTATGTTGTGTTGCATTGATTATGGAGGTATGAGTTTGCATGTTCCTTGAAATGTTGAATCTATGCATGGGTTATTCCTAGTATGCTTTAATTATGGATTTTTTCATGGATTTACTTTGATTTCATCATATAATATTTTTTAAGTATGAAATCTATTTCCCATGCTATTCACTCAACATTCTTGGTATATCCATGCATGAACATTGGTTTTCATGAAGTTTATGATGTGGGTCAAGACCCAATTATGATTATTACTATATTTTCAAGAGAAGTATGGACATGAAATGAATTTGATCACCTAATTTCTATGATATGGCTCTTTAAGAAATTATGGGTGTTTACACCATTATGTACAAGAATACAGAGCTATTCCTCTGCATGAAAGTATGACATGAATTATGATTTTGCTGTTTAGTCCAAGTATACATGATTATGAAGTATGTTTGGCTTTTAAGCCTAAGTATGCATGAATATAATTTTGAAGACTGATGCCTCTTTTTTTCAAGCATACATAGATATGTGTATTCTCGTTGGTTGTTGACTTAGCATTGAAAGGGATTGGAGCTGGGGGGGGATCTAAGGGGTCCTCATATAAAGTCCCCTTTCTAATAACTATGTTCCTAGTATAGGTTTATGTTTATGCCCCTTAATGGGATGATTATGATAACGATTTACCTTTGGCAAGTAGGTCACCTTTTTATCAATTTTGAGGAAGACAACGGAGTTCCAAGTTATAGCTCACTTGGTCTTATGTAAGTTGAGATGGAACCCCTACAACGTGCAATGTATTTTGACATTGCGGCATCATACATTTCATGGTATAGCGATACATTATTCTTTCTTACATATTACCTTAAATATATATGTGCCCTTGTAATCTAACATTGAAAAGCAGGTTAAATGAGCTCATATACATTGTGTGGCTGCATACTTAGTACACTCAAATGTACAAATGCATACTCTTTTCCTTATATGATCTAACCATGTAGGGCCCAGAGACTATCTTCATCCACCTCCTGACGGCTAAGTGAGATAAAAAGCTTGCTAGCATTGGGTCCTTTATTCCAAGGACAAGACCCACCTTCTATCTACCTATTATGTTATATTCACTCATGTCTTAATTTGAGGGTAAGCCTAGGATATGTCTCGGCCCCCATCCTATTCTATATACTAGAGGCATTGTTGGAAATAATATAAATTCTATGCACGGGCTTGATATATGTATGCTATTTTTTTATGGAGACTATGATTATGTCTATCTCATTTTATTTATATTATGGTGATATTTTCATTATGAGATATGGAAATGTGGAAAGTCCTAAGTCCCTTATATTCTTGTAACATAAGTTATATTTACCAACCTTTTAGTTCTTATGTACTATGTGCTATGTGAATCCATTGTAATCCATATCCTTGTGACATCCCCATAGCATGAGTCATACTTACATGCCTCTTAGAACCATGTGTTTATTATTTAATTATGCGCTTCCGAACACATGATGTGTAAATTTACGCGATAAGGCATTTTTGGGGACTCTCTGGTATTTATTCACCATGTCTCTCCTAGTCTCACGTGCCATATCTATGGGTACAAAGATACAAGGCATTTTAGCAAATATTTCAATTTTAATGATTCATATTGTGCCACAGAGCATGTCCAAAGGTTTCCTATTTCCATACCTACCCATCTATAAAGTGTTTCGTTAGGCCCATAATGCAATGTAGGCAAAGAAGATGTTGCAGATGATTATATAGATGAGGTCAAATGGGAGTTTGTGAGGGATGTACACCATTTTGCAAGATCGATAGTTGGGTTACGTGAATCTAAAGATGGTGGTATACATGTTAAGAATGGGGCTGGATCTTCTATATGTCTTGATGCCAAGGCAAAACAAGACTTGGACCCACCATTAGTTGAGTGGAAGAGGTTGGTTGCCAAAAAGATGATTGAGGCTTTCTCCCAAGGGGAAGATGGTGTACTCTTATGTCAAGATCGGGTGTGTGTTCTGGATGTGGATTGTCTTAAAGAGTGTTTAGAAGTGAAGCCCACAACTCACTCTATTTTGTACATCCGAGATCCACAAAGATATATTAAGATCTGAGGAAAATGTATTGGTTCCATGGTATTAAGCACGAGGTAGCTAGATTTGTATCCGGACGCTCTAATTTAAAACATGTGAAGGTGGAACATCAAAGGCTCAGTTGTTTGGCCTAAGATATTGAAATTATGACTTGGAATAGGAGAACGTGAATATGGACTTTATGATTAGGTTTCTCGTGCGCAGTGCAATTTGACTCCGCGTGGGTAATTGCTGAAAGAATGACTGAATTGGCTCACTTTTTACTGTATAAAGCTACTTCAATGATAAGTATTGTGCTAAGTTATATATTTGAGAGTTGGCCAGATACATAATATTTCTATTTCTAGTATATCGGATCATGTTATCCTATTTACTTCCAACTTTTAGGGGGCTTGGCACGATGGTGACGTTAAGTATCATTTTTCATCCTCAAACCGATGTACAAGTTGAAAGGAAACTTCAAACCTTGGCAGATATGTTCAGGGCTTTTGTGTTGGAATTCAAGGGAAGCTGGGATGATCATCTACTTCTAATTGAGTTTATCTACAAGAATAGTTTTCATGCTTGCATTGGTAGAGCTCCATTTGATGTTTTATATTAGAAAAGGTGTATATCATCGGTGGCTTGTTTGAGTTGGGTGAGATTGCATTAATTGGAGCAAATTAGGTGTTGGTGGCCATGCAAAAGGTAAAGTTTGTTAGGGAATGGTTTAAGACACCTCAATGGCATCAAAAGTCTTATTCAGATGTTAGGAAGAAGGACCTTGAGTTTCTTGTTGGTGATTGGGTGTATGTGAAGGTTTCTCCTATAAAGGGTGTAATATGTTTTTGTAAAAAGGGCAAGTTAAGTCCTCAGTGTGTATGTCCTTATGAGATTGTTGAGCGGAACAACAATGTGGCTTATAGGTTTGATTTGTCTTTGGATATGAGTTACGTTCACCCGATGTTCCATGTATCCATGTTAAGAAAGTTAATTGGTAAGTCTCGTCCGATTATGCCTTTGGAATGCATTTATATTGAGAGAACTTAACTTATGAAGAGGTTTCTGTAGAAAGTTTTTATAGGCAAATGGAAAAACTTCGTAAAAAAGATATTGCTGCTTTTAGTGCTTTGAAGGAACCAACTTAATAAAAGGGCTAAGTGCTTAATGGATTTGAGTATGGTACGATGACACCCCAATAATTTCCAAATTACTCAAGCCTAGGGTATTAGGTTCTTTTTATTCTAAATAGTACTACTTCTTTCACTCTTACGCTTTCATGACGTGACACACATACATGTGCATGAAATTGATTTGAAATGATGTTTTGACAAGAACTTAATGACAGCATGATTTTCTATGTGCCTTACTTATTATGAGTTGATAAATCGATATAAGAGAGAATTCGCCAACTAGAAGAGAAATATGATATAGGTGAGCCGGGGGACCCTTTTTTCTGTTTTGAGATTTGGATCTCGTTGGGATGTCATTCCTTTTTATTTTTGTTTCATTTATACTACAACCATTGAATTCATTAAATATTGATTTCTATCTAAAAACGTGTAAATAGGATTGACTACCAATTCTGACGGAACTGGAGTTACATCTTTTTTTCATTCAAAAGTTCTTATGCGTTTCCATGCCCCTTTGAGACCCCTGGTGAATATTTCTATGTTCCTTCATGTTAAAATGTTTTTCAAGTAAAGCCTTTCAAGTTATTTTCTAGCTCATTAGAGGATGGATATTCCCAAGGAGGAGAGGATGTAAGAACCCGGACTTTGGAAAACCTTAAAATGCGAAGTATATTTATTTAAAGCATTTTTAGCCAAGGACCCTCACCATGGGAACCTCCAATTATTGTGGTCCTTACCATGGTTTCTGAAGGGGACTCGTGCGAAGGGCCCATAAGGACCCAGATCTTGTGAGACTTTATTGATGCTTAAATAAAGGTTCTTAGAGGTTTTATCCATGATAACACTCCATGGTCACCTCCATGAGCTGTGGAGAGGCCCACGAGTCATGGAGGTTGCCTAGGGGAGGTCTTTGGCCTTGTGTGTTATGTTCATAGGCTTATAGTGGAGTTTGAGACCATGTGGCCCTTCAATGAGCCCTTCACAACTTGTGGTTCTCACCACTGGCCGTGAAAGTGGCTTGTGGTAGGTTCCCTTACTTGAAAGCCACTGTGTGGCTAAGGCACCCACCACGACCCTTTGTATGAGCCGTACAACATGCCTTATGGTAGCGTACCGGGATAGTGTTAGTTCAGTAATTTTCTATGTATCAAATAACCATCTGGGAACTGGATCTTCTAACAGGAATTTGTACAGACTGATGAGGTTTGTACTAACCGTGAAGCCATCAGTAGAAACGACCTTGTCTGAAATATGTCTATGTGCCTAGACCCTTACCACAGAACCTTGTATGCTCTATGTTCCTCTTCATGAGCAGTGGTGCCCTTCCATGGGCCACTAGGACTCTTTTTAAAGCTCATTTTATTGAAGGCTTTCTCGTAATTTTACTAATTTCTGAGGGTTGATTTTGTCTTAAACCCCAGAAAATGCCTATACTCCTTCAATCTTATTCAAATTCATTAAATTTACTTAGAATATTCCAATTCTCTCTTTTAAGAAATCCTCTCAAGTGGGCAATTGGAGGTTCAACTTGAAGCTTAAGGTAGGGTTTTCATGATTCCTTTCAATCATGAATGCCCAATCACTTTTTACTTTTTAATTTATGAATTTCAATCTTACTTTGTGTATGGGTCATTTAAATTAGTGATGATTTGATTAAATTGAGATTTGGGCTATATTTTATTGATGTTTTAAAAGGGATTTAAGCCCTATTATGTTGAATTGCATTGATATGATGGTTTGAATATCCATGTCCCTCTAAATATTGAATTTATGCATGGATAATTTTAAATATTCTTTAATTGATGATTTTTTCAAGGATATACTATGATTTCATTATATTATGATTATTTAACTATGAATTCCTATTACCCATGTATGAACATTGATTTTCATGACATTTATGAAGTGGGTCAAGATCGAATTTTTATTATGACAATGTTTTTAAGCAAGTATTGTTATGACATGATATGTGATCACATTATGCCTATGATTTTTCTCAAGAGCCCCATGGGTATTCTACACCACTTCGCATTAGTATCAAAGAACTATGTCTATGCATGAAAGTATGACATGAAGTATTATTTGTCTTTTTAGACTAAGTATGCATAAATATGAAGTATGTTGGCTTTTAAGCATAAATATGCATGAAAATCATTTAAAAGAATTATGCCTCATTTCAAGCACGTATATGTATATGTATTATCGTGGGTTGTTGACATAGCACACAATGGGATATGAGGTGGGGCCCGACCAAAGGGGCCTTATGTAAAGTCTCCTTTCTCATAACTATGTGCCTAACATAAGTTCATATTTATGCCCCTTTATGGGCTGATTATGAAAAGGATCTACCTTTTGCAAGTTGAGCACCCTTTTATCTTGTATGGTGCAGAAACGAAGATCCAAGTTAAAGCTCACTTGGCCTTATTGCAATTGGTGTCACAACCCATCTATATATGTCAAGTTATGGCATTCATGCATCATGGATTTCCAGGAATATCGATATAATATTTTTTCTTACATATATTTCTTTCTATATATGTGCCCTTGTCATCTAATAGTTATTGGTGAACATGTCTCAAAAGCATTTTGCCTAACTGATACTTAGTACATTCAAACGTACTAGGATATACCCTTTGCGTACAAAATATACCATGTAGGGACCACTAACTATCTTCATCCACCTATTGACGGCTAGCTTGGATTGTGAGAGATTGTTTGTTATAAGTCCAATCATTCAAGGGAAAGCCACCTTCTATCGACCTATTATACTATTTCCACTTATGTATTTACTTTAAAGGGGAGCTCGAGACATGTCTTGGCCGCTATACTATTTTATGACTTTGAGGCAATGTTGGATAATATGTAAACACTATTTATAAATTTGTGTTATTTTATTCTACTTGCTTGTGGAGATTATGTTTTTTGCTATCTATTGATGAGGATGATATGATCAAAAGCTTATGATAAGATAAGGAAATGTGGAATGTCCTAAGCTCCTCATCTCCCTATAGCGTGAGCTATACTTACCCGCCCCATAGTTCATATGTGTTATGAACTATGTGAATACATGTAAATCCCTATCTCTATGACATCCCCATAGCGTGAGTCATACTTTCCCGTCCCGTAGAACTATGTGCTTAATGTCGTATTATGTGCTTCTGAATTGATGATGCATATGTGGATGCTATGTGGCTTGCTTGGGGACTCTCAGGTTCTCATTTTCCATGTTACTCCTAGACCTGGGTTTTGACAAGCTTGGTAACTAAACACTAGGTTTAAAAATTATCCTTGGAGTCTAATATGTTGCGTCGAAAAGAGTCATATTCTTCATTTTGAAGTGCACCATGCCTATGAGTGGGAGGCTTTGAAGGCATTTTAGGAACTATCTAACTTCTTCATGTCATTTGTCGTGCTTTCGACCATATCTTAAGCTATCCTAATTTTGATGATGGCCTTGATGCCTTAAAGAAGATGGATTCCTAAAGGGCCCCTCTACCAAGGTAGGCCCTAATAAGTGAGGGCTAATACCCTTAAGAGCCTTTGGGGGAACCAGTTACTCAGATTAACTCCAGACTACCTTTGCCATGCTCTCCCAAGTGGTGACCAACAAGGCTCGGCAGACCAATCCTCTTCCTTTTGCACCCATTTCTTCTATTACAGTGAGAGATTTTACAAAGATAAATCCTCCGGAGTTTTATGGGGGAAAAGGTGATGAAGATGCTCAAGACTTCATTGATAAACACTCTAATTTGTTGACTATCATGACAGTAGAAGAGAAAGCAAAACTATTGTCTATCAGTTGAGGGATATGGCTCAAGTGCGGTACCAATAATTGCTTATGTAGAGGGTTGGTGATAATGTGGGCAATTTGGAAAAGTTCAAGTTTGCCTTTTGGACTGTTTCTTTTCTCTCGAGCTTAGGGAGGTCAAATGACAAAATTTATAAACATAAAGCAGGGACATATGTGTGGAAGGGAATATGCACTAAAGTTCACAAAGCTCTCAATGTTTGCTCATATGGTAGTGGCTCATCCCTGTGAAGAATGCGCAAGTTTATTTCTAGGATCTCTGATTTTGTTGTGATAAAATGTCGTACAACTATTCTTATTTAGGATATGGACATTTTCAATCTTATGACTTATGTTGAACAGATTAAATGGGAGAAGATCAAATAAAGGAGGGTGGATGATTCCCAGAGATCTTGTTATGAGGGTGGGTTTTCCAACTGTAAGAGTGATGGTGGAAATGGTTGCTTTCAAAGGTACTAAGGTTCTAGTGCAAGGGTTGCTAATAATAGAGTGCCTCCTCTGAAGGCACCCATTGGAGATGGGCCAACACATCCTTGATGTAACTAGTGTGGAAGAAGTCACCCAAATACATATCTATAAGATTCAGGTACTTGTTATGGGTGTGGTGATATGGGCCATAAAATTGCTACGTATCCTAAAGTTACCGAGAAGGGTCCACGCCACATCACTCAGGGTGACCAAGCCCAGCAAAGAGTTGCACAAAGTGGTGCACCAAGGAACTAGAGGTTTTATGCCTTGCATGCTCGATAAGTTCTAGAGGAGACTCCTGATGTAGTGATTGATATGCTTAAAGTCTTTGATTTTGATGCTTATGCATTGCTTGATCCAGGTGGAAATTTATCTTTTGTGAATCCTTTTCTGGTTGTTATGTTTCGTTAGAGCACTGAAATATAGAGGGAGCCCTTCTCACTCTATACTCCCGTAGGTGAGTCTAATTTTGCCCAATGAGTCTATCGTAGTTGTCCTATCTCTGTTTTATATAAAGTCCTTCCATGTGATCATGCATAATTTAAGATGTTTAATTTTGATATTATTCTCGGGAATGATTGGTTCAATCCTTTTTATACCTTTATTGACTATAGAACCCTTAAGGTCAAGTTTAAGTTTCCAAATGAGCTTATTCTTGAATAGGAGGGTAGTGACTTTTCTTTTAAAGGTTCGTTTATTTCCTATCTTAAGGCCTAGAAAATTGTTTCTAAAGGGTGCATCTATCATATTATTAGCGTTAGAGATTTGGAGTCTGAGTCACCTACTCTTTAGTCGGTTCCGATGGTTAATGAGTTTCCTGATGTTTTTCCCAAAGATATGCCCGGTATCTTCCTTAATGGGAAGTAGTCTTTGGCATAAGTCTCCTTCTGAGTACTCAACCTATTTCAAATCCTCCTTATCATATGACCCTGACATAATTGTAGAAGTTGAAGTCAATTGGACGACTTATTTGAGAAAGACTTTATTAGACAAAGTATTTCGCCATGGGGTACTCTAGTGCTATTCGTGAGAAAGAAATATGGGTCTCTTCGGATGTGCATTGATCATAGGAAATTGAATAAAATAACTATCAAGAATAAATATTTGTTTCCAAGGATCAACGACTTATTTGATCAACTTCACGGAGCTACACATTTCTCAAAGATTGACCTTCATTTTGACTATCATCAATTGAGGTCATAGAGAGTTATATTCCCAAAATGGCTTTCCAAATTAGATATGGGTATTTTTAATTTGTGGTGATGTCATTTGGTTTGACTAATGCTCAAGATGTGTTTATAGATATTATGAATCAGGTGTTCAAGCCATTTCTTTATAGTTTTGTGGTTGTCTACATCAAAAATATTTATAGTTTTGTGGTTGTCTTCATCAATAATATTTTTATTTATTCCTATAGTGCGCGGGAGCATATGGATCATTTGAGGTTTGTTCTTAAAAAATTGAGGGAGAAACAATTGTTTGCCATGTTTAGTAAATATGATTTTTGGTTGGGTAAAGTAGCTTTTCTTCATCATGTTGTATCCGATGATGGTATTAAGGTTGATCGAAAGAAGACTGAGGTCATGATGAATTGGCCTATACCATTGATTCCTTCAGATATTCAAAGTTTTCTTTGATTGACTAGTTATTATAAGAGATTTTTTGAAGGTTTTATTCTCTTCCATTGACTAAGTTGACTCAAATGAAGGCCAAGTTTATATGGTCGGATGTTTGTGAGAAGAGTTTTTATACTTTGAAGGATCGACTTACATTGGCTCATTTTTGGCCTTTACCAGATGGCCTAGATGGTTTTATGGTATATGATGCTTCATAGATTGGGTTGTGTTGTGTGCTCATGCAACATGGTAAGGTAATAGCATATGCATCAAGGAGCTGAAGGTGCATGAACAAAATTATCTAACTCATAATATTGAGTTGGCGGCATGGTATTCTCTTTGAAAATTCAATGACATTATCTATATGGGGTTCATGCTAATGTGTTCACCAATCACAAAAGCTTGCAATATGTGTTCACCTAAAGGGATCTTAATTTGAGGCAAATAAGGTGGTTGGATCTTCTCAGGATTACGACATAAGTGTTCAATATCATCCCAGTAAGGCAAATATCATAGCTGATACTCCCATGTTTATGAAGGAAAGAATAAATAGGTGAAAGATGTTCGTCATTTGGCTAGACGGGGTGTTAGATTGGCTCACTCTAATGATGGTGGTATTCATGTTCAAAATAGAGCTGAGTCATCTGTGGATGTTGATGTAAAGGGAAAGCAAGACTTGGACTTCTCCTTGGTTGAGTTGAAGAATTTGGTTGCGACAAAGAAGATAGAGGTTTTCTCTTAAGGGGAAGACAATGTGCTTCAATATCAGGATCCGTGGCGTGTTCCGGACATTAATGGACATAGATAGATGATCATGAGTGAAGTTCATAACTCCCATTATTCTACATATCTGGGATACACCAAAATATATCGGGATTTGAGGGAAATTTACTTGTGGCAAGGTTTAAAGAAAAACATAGTCAAGTTTATATTTGAATGCCCTAATTGTCAACAAGTGATGGTAGAACATCAAAGTCTTGGTGGTTTGGCTCAAGATATTTAGATTCCTACTTTGAAGTAGGAAGATGTGAATATGGATTTTATGGTTGGTTTGCCTGATACCTGAAATTAAAACTTGATTCAATTTGGTTGATCATTGATAGGACTAAATCATCTAGTTTCCTACTTGTCAAGACTACCTTTAGTTCCGAAGGTTATGTAATGTCGTACATTCGAGAATTGGCTAGGTTGAATGCTGTATCTATGACTATCATATCAGATCGTGGTACTCAATTTCTTCTAACTTTTGGAAATCATTTAAAAATGAGCTTGGCACCTAAGCTGAAGTTAAGTACCACTTTCCATCCTCAAATCGATGGACAACCTGAAAGAATGATTCATACTTTTGAAGACATGTTGAGGGCTTGTGTGTTGCAATTCATAGGTAATTGGGATGATCATCTACAACTTATAAGGTTCCCCTACAACAATTTTGTTTTCGTGTTGGCATTGGCATTGCACTGTTTGAGGCTCAATACGGGAGAAGGTGTAGATCCCAAGTAGGACAGTTTGTGTTTTGAGAGATGTCTTTGATTAGCGTGGGTATTGTGTTGGAGGCCATGGAAGAAGTGTAGTTGATTAGGAAGTGGGTGATGATAGCTAAATGTAGCCAAAAGTTTTATTTAGATGTTAGAAAGGGAGATTGTGAATTCCATGTCAGTGATTGAGTTTACGTAAGGGTTTGTCCAATTAAGGCTTCAATGCATTTCGGTAAAAAAGGAAAGTTAAGTCTCTGGTATGTAAGGTTGTTATGAGATAGTTGAGTGGATTGGCAAAGTTGCCTATTGATTGGATTTTCTTTTGAAAATGAGTTTTATTCACTCACTCTTCAATGTGTCTATGTTAAGAAAGTTGTTTGGTGATCCTAGTTCGATTATTCATTTGGAAGGTGTTAAGGTTTAATAAAACGTGTCCTATTAAGAGTTTTCAATTGGAATTTTCGGTACGCAAGTAAAACGGCTTCATAAAAAGGTTGTGGCTTCCAGTAAAGTTTTTTGTAGAAATCAACATGTGGAGAGTGCTACATGGGAGACAAAGACGCACATCATGAGGTGATACTCTCACCTTTTCCAATCTACTCAAGCCTAAGGTATTAGGTTTTTCATATTCTAAATGGTCTTAACTCTTTCACTGTTATGTTTCATGACATGACATGCACATATGCGCACAAAAACGATCTAACAGATCTTTTGGCATGAGTTTTAATAATTTTGGTATTTTCAAGAAATGAGTTACATTGTGCTCCAATGTTAAAGTGTTTCATGTTCAAGTCAAGCCTTTCAAGCTAGTCTATTTGTCATTCGATGACGAATATTCCTAATGGAGAGATGATGCAATGATCCAAATTTCATGAGAATTTATATATGCTAAAATCAAGGTACCAGGGTTTTTGATATGGGTAACACTACGTGGTCACCTCCACGAGTCATGGAGGATGCCTAGCAGTGGCCCTTAGCCTTGTATGTGATGTGCTAGGGCTTATGGTTTAGTTAAAGACCAAATGGCCCTTCATTGAGCCCTTCGCGGCTCGTGGTTCTCACCATTGGCCGTGAAAGTGGCTCATAGTAGGTGTCCTTTGCTTCAAAGCCTCTGTGAGTCTAAGGCACCAACAATGACCCTTTATATGAGTTGTAGAACCCATAACAGCTCGTGGTGCTCACCATCATATGGATCTTTGTATCAGAGGTTGTACAAACTAGTGAGATTTATACAAATCATGAAACCGTCAACGGAAACGACCTCGTCTAAAATTTGGACAAATATCCAAAGACCCTTACCATGGACCCTTGTACGATTTATGGTCTTCTTCATGAGTTGTAGTACTCTTTATCAAGCTTGTTTTATCAATGGATTTCTTTTTATTTTAGATATTTCAAAGGGTCTTTTCTGACTTTCTTACCTATGCAAAACCCCTAAAAAGGCCTATACTCTTTCACTCTTACTAAAATTCATTAAATTACACTTAGAATAGTCAAATTCTCTCTTCTATGAACTCCTCACAAGTGTGACATTGAAGCTTCAGGTTGAAGCTTACGTAAGGGTCTTCTTCTCTAATGAATTTCTTGTCGATTCTTCCATGATATCTAAGGTATGTGGGATTACCGAGTCCTTGCAATCATGACGACCCAAAGACTTCTTACTCTTTAATTTATGAATTTCAACCTTAATTTGAATATGGGTCTTTTAAATTAGTAACGATTTGATTAAATTGATATATGAGATGAATTTAATTGATGTTTTAAAAGTGATTTGAGCCCTATGATATTGAATTGCATAGTTATTAGGAATGTTTGAATATGCATGTCCCTATAAATACTGTATCCCTGCTTGGATAATTTCGAATATGTTGTTATTGATAATTTCTTCAAGGATATACTATGATTTCATCATATTACTATGATTTAGCTATGAATTCCTAAAACAAATTCTATTTATTCATTTCTCATGGCATGTGCATGCATGAACATTGAGTTTTATGAGATTTATGATGTGGGTCAAGACCTAATGATGATTATCACTATGTTTTCAAGAATGTATGGTTATGACATGACATGTGATCACATTATGTCTATGATTTCGCTCAATAGGTCCTCTGGTGTCATGCACCACTATGTACAAGTATCAAGGAGCTACTCCTATGCATAAACGCATGGCATGAAGTATGATATGGCTTTTTAACCTAGGTATGTATGATTATGAAGTATGTTAGGCTTTTAAGCCTATGTATATGTAATCTAGTGGCCTATTGACCTAGCATCAAATGGGATTTGAGGTGGGGGATCAACCTAAGGAGTCCTTATTTAAAGTCACATTTCTCATGTTTATGCCTATTTGTGGGATGATTATGACAGGGATCTACCTTTGGCAAGTAGATCACCCCTTTATCTGATGTGGGATAGACAACATGATCACTTGGTTTTATTTTTATTGCAGTCACAACCCCTCTATATATGAAGCATTATGGCATTCATGCATCATGGATTTCATTGCATATGCATATCATATTCTTTATTATATATACTACTTTCTATATATGTGCCCTTGCAATCTAACATTGACTGCAGGTTAACATTTTTCATAAGCATTTTTCATGCCCACATACTTAGTACATTCAAATGTACTAACACATGCTCTATTCCTACATGATTTAACCATATATGGACCTGTGACTATCTTTATCCACCTATTGACGGTTAACTTGGTTTGTGAGATATTGCTTGTGGTGAGTCATTTTACCCAAGGGCAAGACACCTTCTATCTACTTATTATGCTATTTCTACTTGTGTCATAACTTTTAGGGTCATCCGAGGACATATCTTGGCCCCCTTTCTATTCTATGACTTAGAGGCATTGTTGGACAACATGTAAACTCAATGTATGGATTTGTGTTGTGTTATGCTACTCTATTATAGATATTATGTTTAGAGCTATCAATTGATGATGACGATATAATGATATGTTTATGATGAGATGTGGAAATATGGAAAGTCCTAATCCCCTCCTTACCCATACCTTAGTTCTTTTGTGCTATGTGCTATGTAAATCCATCTAAATCCCTATCCCTATGACATCTCCATAGCGTAAGTCATACTTTCCCTTCCCTTAGAACTATATGCTTAATTTCTTATTATGCACTTCGTATAACAACCAAACCTAGGGGCCTAGTCATCACTCGGAGAATAAGGTTCCCGAAGGCACCTCACTCAAGCCATCTAAGAATCTCAAACATTCGTAGGCAATAGACTAATGCAGAGAGAAAACAAAAGGGAAAGAGGCTATGGGATTTTGTCAATGAAGCAACATTAAAATAGTAGAAAATAACTAAATCATTACTTTATGCATACACATACCTGCTACATCATAAGTCGATGGGACCGATAACAGACAATCTCCTTAAATAGAAAGAAGTCTAGACAATACAATGCTGAAATAAGTGACTCAGAAGGGCTATAGTCATTGTCTAAAAATTAAACTTAAATAACCTAGAAGGAAAGGATTGAAGAGTCCCGATCTAAGGACTCACCACAACAGTAGAGCTAGTCTTGAGGGCTTAATACTAGGGATGCTCCGATAAAGAAGCACCTGTCTCTGTATAGTTAAATCATGTAGGTAAATATGCGTTGGTATGTTTGAATGTGTTAAGCATGTGAGATGAAATATATGGGTAAATCTGTAATGTCATCAGAATTAAACGTAACATAACATATAAGTATATACAAAGATAATGAGAAAATGAAATAGGATTAAACATGCACAAGGAATGCGGCTCAGACCGGTATGAGACAATGCACCTTTTAAACATGAATTTAACACATATCATGGAATCATATAATCATGTCGGAATAGACCATAACTGACACTAAGACCATGTGAGCTACTACATGGAATCCAATGAACTTCTTACATTGGGAAAAGGCAAATGCACTCCTTACATTAGGAAGCAGGAATCTACTTGGTAAGGTATATATTTGAAACTTAGTATCTTGCATAACTTTGGGCCTACGTGTATCAACTAGCCTCTCCTATATAGCTCCTATGGTGGCATATATTTAGAAATAATGAGACTTATCTTCAAGGCATCATACATTAACTGATACGATGGGTCCTTATCTGAAGTCCTCTTGGTGCTAAGTCATCCCACGAAAGTTTCAAATTTAACTAAGAATTATAAGTAATACTCAATAGGAGTAGTGTGAACTTGAGAGTCTTTCTAAAACATCGTACTTACATATAGATTTTGTAAACTTAACTTTGAAGCACTTCATAAATGTCTTACTCATAGTCATAATTCATACGAACCTTTTATGAAAATATGGGGGCTTAATTTATGCGTGGAATAATGATAAATCATATAAGTCTTAAGAAATTCATTTCAAAAGGAACGTAAAAATTGTCCAACCATAACCATATAAAAATCCATCTTAGCATCAACCTTACACATCAAAATATGCGTACGTTCACTTAGAAAAATAGTTACTAAACTTTAAGAACATCATATAATATCATAGGGACCATTAAAAAGGGTACCCATAAATAACTCACACACCTATGGATATAGAGAGAATTGGAGTTAAAGGCTTAAGGAAGGAACTTGAAAAAACCTAGCCTTGTTCTTCAGAGTTTTGCCTTAGAAATTTGGAATTAGAAGAATGAGAGAATGAAGGGTGTTCTAAGGGCTTGAGGACAAATATTGGTCACCCTTTTCGTCCCCAAAATGGTATAGCTGAGGAATAACAATACAGGAAATGAACAAATTGCCCCTCAATTAAAACTATCAAAAGCAATCTATAAAACCATGTATATGGGCCATAAAACGTTTTATGGCCCGTAGACCCTTTCATCTTATGGCTCACCTTAGAGTCCTGAAATATGGCCTTTGCTGTATTTGAAACTATGACAAATAGGATGGGTCATACTATTTTCTACAAGTCGTGGAAGGTCTTGTTTGATCCTTCTACACTTAGCAAAATTTTCGTCGTATATCTGACCCTTTTTATGAGACCTAAAATGATCCGTATAATATATGATGGGCCATTTTATAAGCCTTGGATTGACTCCCTGAAAAGTTCAAATTTCCATAGAACCCTATTACGATCAACTCTATGAGCCATAAAAAATTATACGGCTTGTAGATTGTCTCGTGGAAAAAGGTCCTATGTCATTTTTTAGTCTAACTTCTCTACATTCAGGGCTCCTAAACTAGGGATTATTATAATATCTTCCCATTGGGAACATTCTTCCATGAATGAACTCAAATGTAGGCTCTAAAAAGTAAATTAGCAGCTAATAACTCATTATGCATGCAAAAATGCAATTCAAACACTATCTGTTAAAATTTTTTTAGTTTTACACTTTTAAACATGCTTTAAAATAGTTCATAAACATCAAATTAAATGCATATACCAAGAGACCCTAAAGTGCAAGGAGTTGGAGTGTTTTTGAGGAACTGCTTAGTACCTTAGGCATGAGCGGAGTGAAATAGATATGGCAAGGTTTTATCATATCCGTTTCTACTTCCTATTTAACACCCTCAATTTGTTGATTCCTCCAAAGCACTTTGACGGAGGCAACTTTCTTGCTCCTAAGCTTTTTAACCTGCTATCTAGGATTTAAACTGGAACCTATTCATAATACAAATTCTCTTCAATGTTTATGTCATGCAAGGAAACTATGCTATTTTTGTCACCCATGAACCTCAATACATGGTAGACAAGATAAATTAAATGCAATTCATTTGGTAAGCCCAACTCGTATGCTACTTTCTTCAACACCTTGCAGGGTTCCACATATCTTGGACTTAACTTTCCCTTTTTACCCGGATAACTCCTTTTGTTAGAGATACCTTCGAATAGATCCAATCGTCAACTCGGAACACAAGCTCCCTTCTCCTTATGTTCGATTAGGTGTTTTTTGACTTTGCGCTTCCCTTAATATCTCTCAAACGCTTTTACTTTCTTCAATATAATGGATCACCCAAGTTTGCTCCTATGATTTCCACCTCATTGACTTCGAACCATCCAATGGGTGATCTATATTGTCTACCTTTAAATGGTGCCATCCCAATACTTGCATGGAAGGTATTATTATAGGTGAACACAATAAGTTCAAATATTTCTCCCAACTTATTTTAAGCTCCCACACTCGAGCCCTAATCATATCTTCCAACGTCTAAATGGTCCTTTCGGATATCCCATCGGTCTAAGGATGAAAAGTTGTGCTCAACTTTGCTCTAGTGCCAAGTCCTGTTTCGAAGGACCTCCAAAAGTGAGAAGTGAACTCAACTCCATGGTCCGATATGATATACAATGGAATCTCGTGCAACCCACCAACTTTTGGATATATAAGTGGGAAGAGTCCTTGGCACTGAATGTGTTCTTCACTAGTAAGAAATTGTTGGACTTAGTCCTGCAGTCAACTGTCAAGAATATGGAGTCAAAACACTTCTTTCTCTTTGACAACCCAACTAAAAAATCCATGTTGATATCTTCCAACTTTAAAGTATGAATATCAATTTCTTGGGCTAAGTCACCTGACCTTTGGTGTTCGACCTTTACCTACTGGCAGTTGGCACATTCGGACACAAATTTTCCAATGTCCTTTTTAAAATCATTCCACCAATAAATTTCTCTCAAATCTCTGTCCATCTTGGTAGTGTCGAGATGAATGGAGTAGGAGGAATTGTGGGCTTCTTGCATGATCAACTTCTTGAATTCATTATCAGTAGGTACACACAACCTACCTTTATGTCGTAGCGTACCATCTCCCCCCCGTGAGAAGATCTCTATCTTCCCATCTTTTACCAATATTTTCATCTAAACTAGAGTGGGATTATAATCTTGCTTGGCCTTACCTCATTGATCAAAGAAGATTTTGACCTATGAAGAGCCACACAGTAATTTCTGGATCCATTCAATGTTACTCTAGGCCTTGCCAACCTATGATCATTTCTAGCCAACTCCCTTTTCTTAACACCTTCTATATGGGACACACTTCCTATTAAAACTTTACTAAGGGTGTTAGCTACCACATTGGCTTTTCAAAGGTTATACTTCACGCTTATATCATAATCCTTGATTTGCTCTAACTACCACTGTTCCCTCAAGTTAAGATCCTTTTTGGTGAACACATGTTGTAGGCTTTTGTGATCGGGGAAAACATGCACATGGACTTCGTACAAGTAGTGTCACCAGATCATTAAGGAAAACACAACCGCCGAGAGTTCAAGGTCATAAGTCGCGTAATTCTTCTCGTGCACTTTAAACTGTCATGAAGAGTAGGCAATCACCTTACCATGTTGCATTAGTACCGAACCCAACCCAATACACGACAAAACCATCACTACGTTCTAGCAATGTCAATATGGGGACTGAAGTCAATCTATCCTTCAATGTTTGGAATCTCCTTTCACATTTATCCGTCCACAAGAACATAGCCTTCTTTTGAGTTATCTTTGTGAGTGGAGATGAGATTGTGGAGAAGTCTTGCACAAACCATCTATAGTAACCGGCTAGATCCAAGAAACTCCTTATGTCAATGGGAGTCAATGGCCAGTTTCTCACCGCTTCTATTTTTTTAGGATCAACCTTGATGACGTCTCATGATACCACGTGCCAAAGGAAGGCAACCTCATCTAGCCAAAAGTCGCACATGTCAAACTTTACACAAAGCTTTTGTTCCTTCAGGGTCTTCAATACTACACTCAAGTGCTCCATGTGCTCTTGCTCTCCTCGGGAGTAGATCAATATGTCATCAATGAACACTACCACGGACATATCAAGGGAAGGCTTGAACACCACATTCATGAGGTCCAAAAATATTGCCGGTGTATTTGTGAGGCCAAAGGACATCATGATAGATTCAAAATGATCATATCTAGTTTTAAAATTCAACTTAGGGATGTCATTTTTCCTCACCGTCAATTAGGGATAACTGGATCTCAAGTTAATCTTTGAGAAATGATTTTCCCTTGGAGTTGATCAAATAGATCACCTATCCTCGGGAGAGGATATTTATTCTTGATAGTGACCTTATTGAGCAAATGGTAGTCAATACACATGCAAAGTGACACATCATTCTTTCTTGCGAATAGCCCCAGGCACCTGATTGAGACTCACTAGGACGATTGAAACCCTTCTCCAACAAATCTCTCAGTTTCTCTTTAAACTCCTTCAATTCTGTGGGAGGTGTTCCATAAGGAGGGATTAAGATGGGCTGAGTATCCAGTAGAATATCTATAAAAAAAATCCATCCATCTCTCATTCGGGATGGACACCTGGTAACTCATCTTGGAGGGCATTGGTTAACTCTCTTTCAAAAAGGACTAACTCAAGAGAGGGAACTTTGGAAGAAACATATTTGACCCTCGCCAAGTAGTAGATACACCCATTGGAAACCATCTTAATGTCCTTGACTAAAGAACTGAATTGACCCTTACATAAAGACTTTTTACCTTCCCATTCAAACATTATCTCATTAGGGAATTGGAATTTGACCTTACGGGTTCTACAATCGATTGAGACATATGAAACATGCAACCAATCCAACCAAAAAATTATGTTGAAGTCTACCACAGAGAGCTCAACTAAATCACAAGGGATCACTTTATGCAGAATAGAAGCAGGACAACCCATATAGACTCTTCGGGCTATGATAGATTTACCCAGGGGGTTACACTCACCTCGTAAGACTCCTAGAGGACTGTAGGACATACATGAAACTAATATGTGAAGAATGGAGTTACAAAACACTAGTTTTCTCGCAGATCTAAAAGTTTATATTCAATCGTATCATAAACTCGTAATACATCAATTAACATGTTTGGGGATTTCTCAACCTCTTCATGTTGTGAAAGGCATAGAATGGGTTAGCCCTTGGGGCTCCATGAGCTTGACCCCTCTAGCTTTGGGTCCTTGTGCCTCCACTTCTGTAATCCTTTGAATGGTTACCAGGGTTTGCACACGTGAAGCAGGCATTGGACCCGCCTAGGCATTCCTCTTTATGGGATCTTCCACACTTAGGGCAATTAGGAATTTGGGGGCAACCCCTTTGTCCTTCCCCAAAGGAGGAGTGTTGGTGTCTATGCTTGGGCCACCTTGAGATTTGTAGCCACCTCTCTTGAGACGAGAGTAGTTTCCAAAATTAACACGAACCCGCTTTGACTCCACTGACATTTCTCAGAGTTTCTTCTCTTTGATTAGTTCGACATAAATTATCAGGTGGAAAATATCCATCTTTTTGACAAAATTTATCGTACCACAATCCTTGGGAACCAACTCAAACACACTCGAAATAAATTTGCACATGTGAGCCCTTGGATCTACAACCATGAACACAACATACATGGAAAATTTAGTGAACTTGAGGGCATGTTATTGTAGCTCAAACCCCTTAGCTTCAGCATGATGAACTCTTAGACCTTGGCCTCCCTAAGCACAATGGGGAAGAACTAGTCTAGGAAGGCACAGTTGAATTCTTCTCAACTAATAAGACCCCCTTCTTGACCTTTTCATTGGCCAATTGATCATACCAAACCTAGTCAACTCCCTTATTCTGGTAAGTTACAAACACAGATTTGTCCTTTGATGTGACACCTATCATTGCCACAACCCAGTAGGCTTCTTTTATAAACTTTATAGGATCCCCTTCAGCCTTTGACCTATGACATTCTTAGGGGTTCGTTTATATGAAGTCATGGACTCTTGCTTCTAAAATAAGAACTTGGGGAGGCACTACTACCTCCTTTTTGTCTTAGTTAGCCAATGCTTAGGCCCCATTTCATAAAAGAGGCTTTGTTCTCCGCTTGAGACACTCTCTCATCTTGCTAGAGGGGAGGGACTTGTTAGTCGCCACCGCTCCTTTGATGAGAATAGTTTCCAGCATTAGCATGAACCCACTTGGACTGCACTGCCCTTTCTCAGAGTTAGTTCACTTTGATTTGTTTGGCATATATCATTAGGAGGGAAATATCCATCTCTTTGAAAATTTTTGTGGTTTCGTACATCTTGGAGACCAACTCACAGACGCTCGAAATGAACTTGCACATGCGAGCCCTTTGATCTTCAACCATGAATAGAGCGTACTTTGAAATTTGGGGGCATATTCCATTACACTCATACCCCCTAGCTTCAGGTTGATCAACTCTTAGACCTTCGCCTCCCTAAGGTCAATGGGGAATAACTGGTATAGGAAGGCACACTTGAATTATTCCCATCCACTAGGACCCGCTTCTTGACCTCTTTCATCAGGCCACTTCTTATACCAAACCTTGTTGACTCCCTTATGTTGGAAAGCCACAAACACCGCTTTGTCCTCTAATGGTACACTAATCATCGCCACGACCCGATTGGCTTCTTTTATAAACTCCATTGTATCCATATGTACCTTTGAACTATGACATTCCGACAGATTCATTCATATGATGTTATGGAATCTAGCTGTTTAGACAGTCACTTGGGGAGGCACTACTATCTTCTTCTTGGCTTGATTAGCATACTCTTAGGCCTACTCCATCAAAAGTGACTCTCAACTCTACTTAAGACCCTCTTTCATCCTGCAGGAGCGCAGGGACTTATTAATCTGGAGTGCCTCATCCGTGGGGAGCTCATCGGGGTGGCATAATCTAGAAAGGAGAAAAATCTTATCATTAGTTAGCAAAGAATCTTACACAACATTAAGACACGACATTTTAATTAAAAAGAAGGAAAGGACATTCCTAAACCATCTCATAGCCTCTCATTGAAGATAGTGGTGCGTTTTAGCACCTTGAGCAAGACTACACAATGGGGCATGCGTGGACGTCTTAGGAATATTATAAAACCTTTTGCTCGGATACAATGTTTTATTGATACGACCTAGGGGGTTAGTCTTCATATAGTTAATTAAGTTCCCAAAGGCACCTCACAAAGCTATAAAAGCATCTTAAGCATTAATAGGCAATAGACAAGACATAATGAAGAAAGAAAACATAAGGGAAAGGGGCTATGTGATTTTGGAAATGAAGGAACATTAAAATAGTGGAAATTAACTAAATCATTACTTTGTTTATATGCATACCAACTACATCATAAGTCGATATCGGTAACAGACAGTCTTCGTCAATAGAAGGAAGTCTAGACAATACAATCCTGAAATAAGTACCTCGGATGGGTTAAAAACATCATCTTAAGTCAATCTCAAAACAGACTAGGAAGAAAGGGTGGAAGAGTCCAGATCTAAGGGCTCACTATAAATGTATGTCTAGTCTTTAGCGTCGAATACTAGCCACGAGCTGGTGGAGGAGTACATGTTCCTGCATGGTTAAATCATGGAGGCAAATATGAATTATTATATTTTGATGCACTTATCATGTGAGATGCAGTGCATGGATGAAACTATAATGCAATCACAATTAAACGTAGCATAACATATAAGTATATACAAGGATTAGATCTTCAAAATTATTCCCTCAGGAGATCCGTACCCATTTTATTCTGATCTTATGAGAAAAAGATTCATTCTGTTCATAAAACACAGGAGGTAAAACCAATAAAATTTCTTTTCTGATTCATCCGTTGCCTCATTCAGGAATTGTTTTTATCCAATCCATAGGAATCAATATAAAAGGCAAATCCCTTATAATACAACAAATCTGGCTCAGTTATTGAAATACTGAATAGATCTGTCATTTCTTGAAATCTATCTTCTGATGCAAAATCATAGTGTAACATGTATCCTCCTCTTTTCTAGCCATGGAATTGATGAAATAAATTAAAAAAGGGATTTTTGTTCAAGAATGAAATCTTATTGAACTTGCACAAGGAAATAGGATTAAGCTTGCACAAGGAATACAGATCATACCAATATGTGACAATGAACCTTTAAAACATGAATTTAAGACATATCATGGAATCATATAATCTTGTGGGAATACACTATAATTGACAATAATACTATGTGAGCTACTACATGGAATCCAATGAACTCCTTCAATTGGGAAAAGGCCAATGCATTCCTTCCATTGGGAAATGGGGAATCTACTTTTGAAGGTAGATATTTCAAACATAGTATCATTTATATCTTTAGATACATAGATCCATAAGCCCAGCCTATCAACTAAAGAGATCAGTGCAAATCTCAAGTCCTTTTAGTGCTAAGTCATCCCACGGAATCGTTATATACAACTTAGAATCATAAGTAGTAACCAATAGGAGTAGCTCGAACTGGAGAGTCTTTCTTACACATCATTTAGGGAAATAATCACCTTACATATAGATTTTGTAAACTTTAACTTTGAATCTCTTCATAAATGCACTATTCATATTATTAATTTATAGGAAGATTTCATGAAAATATGGTGAGGTTACTTGAAGCATGGAACAATAACAAATTTTATAAGTCTTAAGAAATTTCTTTATAGAGGAATATTAAAATTATCAAACCTTAAACATATCAAAGCCCATCTTAGCATCAATTTCACACTTAAAAATATGCATACATGCACTTAGCAAAATAGTCATTTAACTTTTAGGACACCATGTAGAAGCATAGAAACCATAAAATTATCATAAGCATGCATTAGAACATAGGAACAGAAATAAAAGGTAAAAATGCATAATAAGGAACTTTACTGGTGAAAGGGTACCCACAAATCAACTCATATACCTAATGAACTAGAGAGAATTCGAGTTGAAGTCTTTAGTGAGGAACTTGGGAAATCCTAGATTTGTTCTTGAGAGTCTCTCCTTAGAAATTTGGAATTAAAAGAATGACAGAATGAGCGGTGTTCATAGGGCTTGAGGACTAATATATGTACCTCTTTTTGTCCCCCAAACGACGTAGTTTAGGAATAAAATTATGAGAAATGACCAAACTAGCCCTCAATTAAAATTGTCAAAAGCAATCTACGAAACACTATCTATGGGTTGTAGAATGTTTTAAAGACCATAGACCCTCTCGTCTAAACGCTCAACTGAGAGCCTGAAAGATGGTCTTTTCTGAACTGGGAACTACAATCAATAGTACAGGCCCTACTAATTTCTATAGGTTGTAGATGGTCTCGTAGGATCCTTCCACACTTAGCAAAATTTTCATGTGGTATCTAACAACTTATCGAGACCTTATATGAGCCATATAATATTTTATGGGTCGTATGATAAGTTATGGATAAACTTCATAAAAAGTTCAAATTTCGTCATGGTTTGGACCCTATTTAAGAATCATGTTAAGAGCCATAGAGAACTCCATAGGTTGTAGATTATCTCCTTTAAATAGATCGTCAATCATTTTCAGACCAACTTCTATGAACTTAGGGATCCTAAATGGGGGGTCATTGCACTTCAGAACTGATGAAATGTATATAGATAATATGAAGCTTGTTTTGGAACTCTCGGATTTCCATTCTCCATGTCACTCCTATGCCTTAGGACTGGCTCACGATAATGCTTTATAAGTGCTCCCTCTGTTTTGATAATGGAGACCACCACGGAAACTTTTACGGTTAGTACAAGCTACCACGGCCCGTGGTAGTACTTCTGTAAAGATGTCAGGCGAAATATTGTCCACCAAATCATCCTCTCAGAACATGGACCCTTGTATGGATGTGTTTTATAGACCGTATAGCCTTGAATGAATCGTATGGCTTCTATTCTTTGTTGTATTTCTAAGTATGATAATGTTGACTCGATGATGAGACACCCTCCATAGACACCTTTACAATCCGTGGAGCATTGTATGGCTCGTGAAGAGCTTTTGTAGAGATGCCTGAATGACCATTTAAGGTCCTTTCAATTGGGGCTAGTCCTTTAACCTCCCAAATAAATTTCGTGCTTTCCATATCACTCCATAATGGTTAGTTCCTCACTCATTCGTTCAAAATGCTTTGCAAATCATCTTTTCAAGCTCTAATTGGAGGATCTCCATGGAACCCTCAAGCCCAATTTAAATTCGCGTTCAAGACTTGAATGGAAGCCTATATAGGTGAGTTAGGATCATCATGGGTCTCCTTCATCAAACCAAGTTCAAAGGAATTCCATTGGGAAGCTTTTCACATGAACCAATATAAGGGTCAACTTTAAATGGTCAAATCTCATTGCACCAAAAGTGCTAGGTCACCTACAACCATCAAATTGAAGCTCTTTGAATTAGCTTTCCAACTCATTTGGTTCCACACAATTCCATGTTTGGACTAAGAAGTTTTTTGTAGACCCTGTCACAGCTGGGACACTATGCTTTCATGCACTGTGAAAAGCTTCACGACTTGTGAGGCCCCTCTCGTGGTGATTTAAAGATAAAATTTTAAGGCTCATTTTACAAAGGTGTTTTTCATATTTTTGCCGATTCCCAAGGCTTTTTAAGACCTTATTACCCCATTTACACTCCAAAACATCTCCTAAACTATTTCTAATCTCTCATTCAAGCTTTACCATTAGTTTATTTCATTACTCTTAAGAATTTCTCTCCAAGTCACTCATTCAAAGGATTCAAGCTAGGATTCAATTGTAGTTCCATTTCAACCTAAATTCTTCTCAAAATCATGTTCCTAAGCAAGGTATGTGGGATTGACTGATGATCCCTTTCAATCATGAAGACCCCAAAGACTTCTTACTTCTTGATATATGAAATTTAAGCCTACTTTGTATATGTGTCTTTTACATTAGTGTTGATTTGATTATATTGAGATACGGGTAGTATTTAATTGATGTTTTAAAATAGATTTAAGCCCTATTATGTCGAATTGCTTTGATATTATAGAGCTTTGAATGTGCATGTCCTTTTAAATTTTGAATCAGCGCATGAGTAATTCCTAGTACTCTGTGATTGCGGATTTTTTCATGAATTTACTTTGATTTCATCTTATAATGTCATTTTAAGTATGAATCTCTATTGTGAATACTATTCCCTCATCATTCATGGCATATGTATGCGTGAACATTGATTATTGGGATGTTTAGGTTGTGGGACAACAACCAATTATAATTATGATAATGTTTTCAACAGAAGTATGGGTATGATAAGAAGGTGATCACGTAACGTCTATTATGTGGCTCTTTGACAAATTATAAGTGTTTACACTACTATGTACAAGAATAAGGAACTATTCTTAAGTATAAAAGTATGAGATGAACTATGATTTGTTTTATTATCCAAGTATAAATGATTATAACGTATGTTTGGATTTTAAGCCCATGTATGCATGAAAATGATTTTAAAAGACATATGCCTCTCTTTTTCATCAAGCATCTATATGTATATATTGTTGTGGGCTAATGACATAGCTCTAAATGGGAGTAGAGGTGGGGGCTTGACCTAAGGGGTCTTTATATGAAGTCTTTGTTCTGATAAATATGTGCCTTATGCCCTTTTATGAGATTATATGATAAGGATCTGCCTTTTGAAAGTACGTGATGTCGCTCAACCCGACTACTCAAAGGAAGCAGGGGCGGTAGTCATCAGCATAATAACTCAACTGAGAGTTTGGGGTCGAATCCCACAATGAATTGTAGTTCAAGATTGATTTTGTTTGTTGAACTAAGTAAATGTACGATTTTAGGGGTCGCAATAATTGAATGAAAGAATCAAACTATACGATATCTAATAAACAATGTAATCAATAGATATAGAAAGATGTTTGGGATGTGCAAACACGAGAATCAATCTACCAGTTGGGTCTAAATATTTGACTAAATAAGTTCAAAATGAGTGAATAGGCTAGGTTGCTTATAACCCATGTTCAGCTACGATACACAACTGTTTCATATGATTCAACTACAACATCATATATGGACCACTGAGGAAATGCTAGGCCAAGAGGTCTTAGCAAAACCCTTTATACATTGGCCATTGAATCCATGGTTGTGGACTTCAACTGAAACCCTGAGAGGTTTCCAGCCATTACAACCATTCCATACTATAATCATTCTTTCTATGGAAGGAATCAAAGGACTAAAGTAAACCCCACATTTGCAACGTGTACTTATAGATTAAATGAAGGAATGAATATAAATTCACTCAAATCAACTGCAAATAAGTCAAAATATTAAAGACCCTATAAATAAAACAAAAACCCATATTAATAGCACACCACCAACATCAGAGTCTTACCGCACATGCTAGAAATTAAAGATTTGATACAAAATATAGTAGATGCAGTCATGGGTAGCAATAATCAATAGTAAACAATTGATTATCACTAGCCAATCTACTCCAATTTCGCTTCGCCAGAGCTTGAACACCCTATAAACCCTAGTACTCTAAAAAGGGAATGTACTATGCACTACATTGTATGTAAAACCTAGAAGAAGTATATGTTTTAATATGATATGTACAATGCCCTTTCTAATTTGTTTAAATTATCCATACAAATGTGTGAGAGTTTGCGCTGGGAATTGCCATTCGACGGTGAAGGTCGACAATCATCAAGCACTCTGGAGTTGCAATGAATGTGCACTTAATCGCTTTCTTCGGCATCTTCATAAGTCATCATCTTCTACAATATTTGGCGATAGTTCTTCACTCAGCTCTTTCAATTCGGCGATTTGCTGAAGTTCCTATCACATTGCCTTTTTTTCAAGGGTTCGGGGCTTTGAGTACTGCAAATTTAGGAAATCTCCTGTGCCATTCGGCGGTGCGCCTAATATAATTTGCAATATTGATTTTGACCGCATTCCTAAATTGAGCTTGAACCTTGGTTGTTGCAATGCTAGGCAGTCTCTTTGAGTGTTCGATGGATCACTATTTGTGTAGGCGATGCTGCTTTTCTCTTCCATTTTGTACTTCTGCTACCATTCAAAAATTTCTCGAATTATTGTCCACTTGTAGACTTTTAATCCCCTTTCCTAACATAAAACATGTATACTTGTTAGAGATTAGAAATAACAACACATTAAGGACAATATTTCTTTGAAATCTAGCCCCAAAATGAGTCAGGAATACAGACTCATCAATAACGCAATCTTAAGCCTTTACTTTCCCTCAAGCTAATCAAACAACAATCCATCAAATTCCAGAGCTTGAATATAGGGCCATAGGGAGCAACACATACATTTCTACCCTTTTTCGTCCCTTCTCGAGCTTCCACAAACTAGTTATGTGACTTTGAAGCCTCGAGAGATGTCTATGGTGTCAAAACATGGCTATGATCATAATTTCTCATGTAGCTATTGATCACAGGCTAAGGGCATCACCATTTTCCCTTACACCAAAGAAGATCCTGAAGACCCAAGATTATGACATTATTTTCAAAGGATCTCTTCAACTCTCACTCCCGTAATTGTGAAATAGCATATAAACTTTAACCCATAAGCTTACTCTTATTCTAAATTGGAGTTCACTTGACTTTTTTTTGGACTAAGATCCCAAAGAACTTTGTTATAACTTTAATGTAGGGTTATGATTGGGTAGGATAACATATGGACGGTAGTGACTCATTCATCCTTAAACTCTATATGTTCTCTTCAGGCTCAAAGGTTCTTTTTGTCCTCTTCTATTCTTCTCCGCTTGAACTTTCTTTTACTTTTAATTTACCATCTAAAGTGTCTCCCCTAATTTAATTCTTTTTTAAAAAAATTAAGTATGCTATATTTCAAGCAACTTTTTTGTTTCATCTTTTTCCTAAACAAAATATTTTCACTTTTTCTTTGCTTTCTCCAGTTTCTAGGACTCCTCACTTTCTTTCGTTCATTTTTTTCCTTTTTCGACTCTATCATGGGAGACACCCCCTTCTTCCTACAAACACCCCATACTTAGCATTTTGCAAGTGCTTCGTTCATTTAAAGATATAGAAGGGATCAATATGAAATAACATGGAATTACATTTCACAAGCATGAGTCAAGGTTACATTATTACCAAAGAAGGTATCAAGGCTCAAAGGGCTTCAAGAAGGACTCATTTTATCGTCAAGGGATGTCACTATGGTCAAATGGATTTAATAGAACTAATGAAAGCCTAAGGTCCTTTCTTAATCCGGAATCAACCAAGTTACTTCTCAAAACAAATCAAGTATGTTCTACATGTTTCAAAACATGCATTTCAACAAAATTCCTAATCCCATATTGGGAAAATGGATTCGCATTTAAACAATGGAAACACACTTATAATTTTTTATCATCGCATATCCCTACTCAATAGCCAACTCAAGATGCATCAAATCCATGCAAGGACTAATTTATCAATAAAAAAACTACTTAGTGAGTAAATACATTCTCCTCATCCATGGTACCAACTGACTCAGAGGTATGGAACATCAATTCTTGGATTGCTAAGGACTAGAGACACGTTATAAGCATTAGAACATCTTCCATATATGCACAAGGTTTGCAATAATTGAATGAAATCATTTGCATTCATCCGTTCAACTCAAAAAGAAAAAAGAAAGGTAAAAATAGCCAAATAAATACTACTTTATTATAATTCAAATTAAAACGTATTTACGATCAAAATATTTGAAAATTGTCTCAATATTCATCAACACATCAGAATAAACACCAATCTCTCATTCACCTTATAACAAAAAAACATAGAATTATAATCATCAAAAGGATAACGAACTCCGCATGTTCACCCCTCCTAAACAAACATTGCCCTCAACATGCAAGGGACAATAGAGATTAAGATAAGAAGAAAGAATGAGTATGAGAATCCCCCTGGTCTGATCAATCCTATTATGGTGGTGGTGGAGCTAGAGAAGTGCTCATGGGGGCATCAATGACCTCATCTATCGGTGTACTCTCGAGATCAATAAAAGGTCATCTTAGCTCAAGCTCTGTGACGTCGGATGTGCCTTTCATGGACTTGTCCAGAGGATTTTTTGCTTTCATAGTGTCCATAATTTGGGTCTAAATCAAAGCTAGCTCCTCATAGTCTTCTTGGCTAGGCGCCACTCCCACTATTTCTTCATCAGTCCCTAGGGTGCTCATATCTATGGATTTTTTCCTTCCATCACCCGAAACGTTCATGTTCAACTCATAATCTGTGACCACAACCATTTCCACATTGAGTTGATCTTATATCCTGTCAATGAAAGTTCTCAAGTCCATGGACTAGAGGGCCACCACCTCCTTCTTAAACATATCAAAATCATCTTTTAAAGCTTTTATGTTTGCATTGCCAATTCCTGCCTTTTCTATAGCCTGCCACTCTATCTTTCAAGCTAGCCAACTCGTTCCCATGATCATCAACAATCGACTCAAGTCTATCCATCCTTAGTTTGTGTGCCTCTATTAAAGATTGTTGTTTTGCCTCAGCCTCAATATATGTCCTCAGAGCTTTTGATATGGTAGCCTCAACTAACTTAGGTATAGATAGGTCAACCTTAGTTGCATAAATATCGGCTACTTTAGACAACCAACCAAAAGCAAGATTAGTGGCCTTAGTGAGTGAGGGTTGGTCATTTGTGGCATGTTCTGCTATTTGTGCCTTAGTGGAGGGAATAGTAGCAGAAGATGAATGTGACGCAGGCAAGATAAGTTATACCTACCTCGGTGCCCATCTCTGTAGCGTCAAACTCGAAGGCTACAACATCAACCACAAGAGTTTTGTTAGCTAGCTTGTCCTTTTCCCTGTCCAACTGATCCCTTAAAAACTCAGCCTCAATCCAATGGATTTCAGTGAATGCCGATGAGTTACTTCTACATCATTCTTTTTGTTCCTAGGCACTTTGGCTATCTTGCACAAAGCAGAAATGAGGCTGTTAAATGGAAATGAGCTCTGAACTTGCTTCGTCCTTGTGAGATTTCATGGGAGATGATTGCACCATGATTTAGTTGCCGGTGATCTATAATACTCCTAAATAATTCTGCTTCAGCGTATTGAAGAACTGATTAATTTTGTGACAGCATCAAGTTGTTTTTCATAAACCCAAATCAAAAATTGATTGGGATGTTCATTTCTTTCTCTTTACTAATGGCTCTTTCTTCTAACCACAAGGGAGCCAAAATCCCAATCATAATAGCCAACAAAGCTTTCATATCTTAAAGTGCTTGGATCTTCATAATCACTTCCATGTAATTTTTGTCTATGTGTGCACATCCCTAAATATCATTGATATCAGTTTCATAGCATGAGAATTACACATCCCTAACCTCCACAGCATCAAGAGGTTTGAGAGCTGACTTCACCCTCCTTTTGTTCTTTGGAATGGCCTTGTCATAGGCCTCATAGAATTCATGGACCAAGGTAGGCACACATAGTTCTTTGAGGTTATGTAAAAATTTGGATGTTATGGAACATAAGAGTTTCCCAAAGCTCCGGGTATCTTTCAAGTACACCATCAATTGATAACGCGTCTTCCGATACCAAATGGCAAATCCGAGGCCTGATTTGTGCTTAGTGTAAAATATTGAGTGGGGGAATGGTCTCGGTCGATAAATAGAGCGACCAAGTCAAAAGATCATTTTTTGTTCCAAAATAAAAAACAGTGAGGATCCGCAATAGAGAAGCATCGTGGAACATTCACAGAGAGTAACTTACATTTTTCCATAACTTTTTGACAGGATTGAGAAAATTCGTTCAGGAAAATTGTTGCTCAAAATGAATAGCTCGCGACTAGTCCGCGTTGCGGACTGGATTATTTCGTGTCTAGAAAGTTTTAAAACATTTAAGGGGCATTCTAGTACATTCCTAAAAGCTTCTGAAACCCATAAAGACCAAATAAGTCATTTTCATGAAGAAAGGGTCTAAAACCACATTCTAAATACTATTCCTAACAATGTTATTAAGCTAGGGCTTGAAGTGAGTACAAAAGAATTAAAATTCAATAGTCAAGAAGAAGTTCCAAGGTATTGTGTTATTAGCAATCATCCCAGGTATGAAAGCTAACTTAAAGCATGGGATTGTTCTTCCATGTGCCCATTTTTTGGTAAATTGAGTCTGTTATTGAAGATGATGAGTTATATGTGAAAATCTTTCGGTATTCTACTCAGATTCTTCTTAATTATGTATTTTACTTAAATTGATGATCATCAAAAACTTGATTTATTGCATAAGTTGTCTTCATTAATGATTTTTACAAAATTCAATGTCTGTTTTACTAAACAATGCATGAATGAACTTACAGGATGATTCTACATGACGATGATGATGTTGTGATTGTGCTCCAATTCGTTGAGAGTTTTAATGATAATATTTATGAGAGTGATGTTCATGAGTCTTAAAACTTGAAACTAATTTCTAAAAGAATTTTTCTAGTCCATGATATTCATGTTGATAATATGATGTTGATATTAATATTGATAAGATGCGGTGATGTTGATCTACTATGTCCCTATGGGATCGATGATGAGAAATCTCGATGATGATGATGTTTTATGAGCATATCAAGTTCTTGGAGGAGAATTGAGCATCAAAATGGGTGAGAGTATGTCCCACTTGAACTCATTAACTATGTGGCCAGCGTAAGATATAGGATCGAACTGTAATATGTATGTTTTCTTTGTCTTAAAAGAGGACTGATGTTATTTCTTATGTATCTACTGATTGTGATGTCCTTTATCTCGAGAAGGGTACTAGATTGTTGTGGCAACAATATCGCTTCATTGTATCATAACCAGCTTATAGGTTATGGTTGTCAGTTGGAGAAACTCCCAGCTAGGTTCCAAATAGAACTCTAATGATGATGTGATGGTATGAGTCTTGATGGATGTTGATGGTTTATTATCTTCTTTATCCTTTTCACAGACGAGCATGAGTCCACCAAGTTGAGTTGAGTCAAGTTTCCATGGGATGAGTCTTATGTAATAATGATGTATTGATGAGATGTTGATGGGTCATTTTTCTATTCTTTATTATCTTTTTAAATAGACATTTGACATTCTGACGGAGTATGATGTTGAGTGGATGATATCCGTACATTGTTCTTTTTGTACTATTATATTCAGCCATCTTACATACCATCCATTTGACATACTAACGCCACTCGGTGTTGTACCATTTCATTATGGAGATACAGGAGGTAGAGGAGTTCAACAGACACATCATTTAGGTTCAAAGATTCTGATTTCAGCCATTGGTGAGCCTTCCTTGCTATCCGGAGGAGCCCTTCTTTATCAGTTATTTTACTTATTGAGTTGGGTAGCCATGGCCTGCCATGGTATCCTCTTAGACCATCTAGTTGAGTTAAAGGCTTCATAGACATGAGTTGAGGGTTGATTTGAGTCCTTTTCCCTCTTCTAGTTGAGTTAGTAATTATCTTTATTTATCCTCAATGTTAGCCATTGGCCCTTCTTGTTGATGTAGAATGATTTATGACGCTCACTTCTTTATTGTATTATCTCCAATATGCTAGATGTTGAGTGACTATCCTGATGATCGAGTGGTTTGCTTGGCAACCAGCAAATTCTCTAGGTGTCAGCCATACCTAGCGTACCCTCTCGGGACATGACAACCAAAGCCATCTCTTCCAACTCAAAGCACCCCACAAGAGATCTACATCTCCTACCATACAATGCCTGAAACAGTGGCATACCAATACTCAATTTGATTCGCTGGAGAGATAAACCAGTGGCCCTTTCTATTGTACAAGCAAGATTGGTTGGATTAGCTCACTTTTCTGTAGGTTATATATTCACTTATGCAGCTTTCTTTATTGCCTCCACGTCGGGCAAATTTGGTTAATTAATGTGTGTATTCGCGATAATCTCATTTCTTTCGATGGAGAAGGGGTTCCACCTTCTTCTATTTCTATATCTAAGATTCGACTTGTATCATGGATACTAATAGGAATTCAACCATTATGGCAAGGAAAAGTTTGATTCAGAGGGAGAAGAAGAGATAAAAATTGGAACAGAAATATCATTCGATTCATCGATCCTCAAAAAAAGAAATAAGCAAGGTTCCGTCGTTGAGTGACAAATGGGAAATTTTTAGAAAGTTACAATCCCTACCACGGAATAGTGCACCTACACGCCTTCATCGACGTTGTTTTTTGACCGGAAGGCCAAGAGTTAACTATCGAGACTTTGGCCTATCCAGACACATACTTCGTGAAATGGTTCATGCATGTTTGTTGCCAGGAGCAACAAGATCAAGTGGGTAAGGATTAACGCTTCATTTCTATTTCTATGGTCGATGATCATAGAAGCCCCTTTACCATTCTGTATAAATGGGCTATTCTATTTGTACAGATAGGGTAGAGGGGCGCATTTAATCCTTGTTTATCTATTACTTTTCAGGTCTTATCTTTGCCGCGGGGTAGAGCAGTTTGGTAGCTCGCAAGGCTCATAACCTTGAGGTCACGGGTTCAAATCTTGTCTCCGCAACATCTTGTTCTGGTAACTAGTAATTAATTCCCGCCTTTCGCTTTTTGGGGTGGAAGGCAAAAGAAAACGTAGGGGAGGGATAGAATCATTACACTATCATGACCAACTATACCAACTCCTTAATTTCCTTAATTTAAGGATATATTTAATGCTATTTATGAATTCAATAATAAAAATAAATAGTACAAAAATGACTTTATCTTGGATTTTGGGCGGATAACGGGAATCGAACCCGCATCTTCTCCATGGCAAAGAGAAATTTTACCATTCGACCATATCCGCATTTTTTTGTTCTTGGTACACAATATGTACCCACATATATGATATATAACCGGATCTTATTTGTGCAGTGCCGGAACACATATTCTCTTCGGAACGATTCCAATTATTTTGTTAATTGTATTCTTTTTATTCAAGAAGTTTGATCCCCTCTAATTTTTTTGTTTTCTTTATTTGATTTGCATTTTCTTAGGGGACTTAGATTCAAATTTAATATGTCTCACAACCGAGAAAAATTAGGGGGGTCATTTTGGTTTTGGGTCTGCGACGAATAGGTTCAAGAGATAAGAGAATTAAGGATACCCACCAGAAAGACTAATCGAATCCATAAGTATGTACCAAAAAATACAACATTTTTGTTACTTGACCAGCCATCAGGAGAAGCAAATACAACGGGTACGCTAATCAATAAGATTAATGATGTAGAAATTAATGCAAAAACAGCCAATTGGAAAGCAAGAGTCATGCTTTTAATCCTCCAAGCTACCAACAAATGAACTATATACCATTTGATCCCTCTATCAGCCAAAAAATATTAATTGTGATAAAATATGTCATCGAGGGATTTTACTTTATCATGAATCCATTGATTCTATATGACTTATTACTACTCTCCTTTTTGCACTTTATTCGTACATGGAGTGGGGTGGGGGGAAATGGAATTTTCTTTTTTATTTCACAAATGGACATGCTAGATCATATATCTATACACGGATTGATAGATCTACCGGTGGATTCGCACCTGAAATCTTTCTACAGATAGTGGGGGTATCCACCCCTATAGCCATGTTTTATTCGGAGGAATAAAATAAAAATAGTCTTTCGGAGAGATGGCTGAGTGGTTGATGGCCCTGGTCTTGAAAACCGGTATAGTTTTGAACAAAGAACTATCGAGGGTTCGAATCCCTCTCTCTCCTTTTTTGCTAATTGAATAGATTTTTTTCTTTACTGATTTTGCCCAATCTGCTATCCGAAAGAAAAGGGAATGGCTCGGCTATCCCACCTAGCAAAGCCAGAAAAATAGATTAGATATAAATTAGATAAAATAAATGAGTTAAAAAAAAGGAAAAAAAGGAATACTTAAGCTGATTCCAAGATGTATGATTGAATCAAAGTAATTTGTACTTCATTCAAGCATTGGATCTCTTGTCTCATATCAATTAAGAGGGGTCATGAAAAGAACAGGTTCAAAGTCACGATCAATTCCTTTTTCAAATCCTGTTGCAGCTGCACGAGCCCTTCCTGCGTGCCACAAATGACCTACAAAGAAGAAGAATACTAGAACAAAATGAGAGGTAGCTAACCAACTTCTAGGAGAGACATAATTGACTGCATTGATCTCGGTAGCTACACCACCCACGGAATTTAAAGAACCTAAAGGAGCATGAAAGCTATTATTATAATCAAACTCAATTAATGGGAGATGATCATCCCAATTACCTTTGAATTCCACTACACAAAGCCTCAATATGTCCTCCAAAGTTTAAATCATCCTCTCGACTTATCCGTCGGTTAGAGGATGAAAGGCGGTGCTCAACTTCACCTTAGTACAAAGTCCTCTTTGAAATCACCTCAAAAAGTGAGAAGTAAATTTGTTGCCATGATCCGATATGATAGACCTAGGCACAACATGCAACCTCACTAACTCTTGGATGTACAACCTTGCATAATATTCCGCATTAATGGTAATTTTGATCAGTAAGAAATGAGCCTACTTAGTCATCTAGTAAACGATAACCCAAATGGAGTCAAATTGCCTTCGGGTCTGAGTCAAACGAAATAAGAAATCCATGTTCACATCTTCCTACTTCCAAGTTGGAATTTCAATATCTTGAGTTAAACCACCGAGGCTTTAGTGCTCTACCTCCACTTGTTGACAATTAGGTCATTAAAATACAAACTTGGCTATATCCTTCTTCATACCATAACACCAGTACAATTTCCTAAAATCTCGATACATCTTAGTAAATCCCAAGTGGATAGAATAATGAGAGTCATGGGCTTCACTCATGATCACCCACCTAAGATCATACACATCCCGAACGCATAACTGATCTTGATACTGAGACAAACCATCTCCCCTCTTGGGAGAAAACCTCTATCTTCTTTTCGAAAACCAATTTCTTCAACTCAACCTATGACAGATTTAGGTCTTGGTTAGCCTTGACTTTGATAACCATAGAAGGTTCGAAACCATTATGAACATGAATACCGCCTTGATTAGAACCCAACCCAGCCAAATGATGAACATCCCTTGCTAACTCCGTCTTCTCCTCATCAACATGAGCCACAATTCCCATAGATAGACTACTAAGAGCATACACAACAACATTTGCCTTGCCGAGGTTATATTGCACCCTGATGTCGTAGTCCTTAAGGAGTTCCAAACACCTCCTTTGCCTCAAGGTATGATCCCTTTATGTGAAGAAATATTGCAAACTCTTGTGATCGATGAAAACATCAACATGCAACCCATTTAAATAGTTTCTCCAAATCATCAAGGCAAACACCACCGTCGCTAATTGAAGGTCGTGAGTCGGGTAATTACGCTCATGCACCTTAAATTTCCTATTAGAATAAGCTACCACCTTACCAAGTTGCATAAGTATACAATCCAACCCAATCAAAGAAGGATCACAATACACTACAAACGCATCTAAGCTATCCGGTAAAGTAAAAATAGTAGTTGATGTAAGCTGATCCTTCAAATCCTTAAAACTTCTCTCAGATTCATCCGAGCATTTAAAATTAGCCTTCTTTTTGGTAAATTTAGTAAATGGAGATGCAATAGATGAGAACCATTTAACAAACCTTCTATAACAACCAGCAAACCCAAAAAAGCATCAAAATCTTATGGAGTCAATTATCTAGGCTTATTCTTTAAGACCTCAATCTTCTTCGGGTCAACTATAATTACGTTAACAAAGACCACATGATAAAGAAAAACCTACCGCACCCAACCAAAACTAACATTTGCTACACGTAGCATGCAACTTCTTCTCCCTCAAAGTCTGAAGAACCAACCTCAGATCATCTATTGCTCACACTCAGTATAGTAATAAATAAGGATATCATCAATGAAGAAAACTATAAAACTATCAAGGATTGTTCTGAACACTAGATTCATAAGACCCATGAACATAGCCTGAGCATTAGTCAATCCAAACGACATCACCACAAATTTAAAATGCCCATGCCTAGTCCAAAATGTAGTCTTGCGAATGTCGTACTCCCTAACCTTCAATTGATGATAGCCAGAGCGTAGGCCAATCTTTGAGAAAATCATAATCCCTTGAAGTTGATCAAACAAGTTGTCAATCCTTGGAAAGGGATAGTTATTATTGATAGTTACCTTTTTCAATTGTCTATAATGAATACACATTCTAAGAGACCCATATTTATTTCTTATGAATAACACCATGGCACCTCATGGAGATTTCTTGGCCTGGAAAGTGCTTCTCGTACAAATACTTTAATTGATACTTCAACACGTTCAACTCAACCAGTGTCATACGATAAGGAGGAAAAGAAATAGGTTGAGTATTCGGATGAAGATATATGACAAAATCTACTTTCCATTCGAGAGAAATATTGAGAAAATCTTCGGGAACCACATCAAAAAATGTTTTCACCAATGGGACAGATTCTCAAGTAGGTGACTGGACTTCACTTCCTCGACATTCACAATATTATAAATAGAACCCTTACAAATCATGTTTTGGGTCTTAAGGTAGGAAATAAATCAACCTTTAATAGCAAAGATACTACCCATCCATCCAAGAACGGGCTCATTCCTAAATTGGAACTTGACTTTCTGGGCCCTACTTCAATAAAGGCATATGAAGAGTGCGACAAATAAATCTCGTGAATCACATAAAAATTAAACATATCAAGTTCCAAAAGATCACATGAAAAGACTTTAAGCAAAACAAAGATAGGGAAACCTTGATAAATCTTATGAGTAACAATGGATTCACCAACGAGAGTATTAATTGGAAAATGCTCCCTCAAGATTTCAGGATGCAAACCAAACTTCATAACCAATAGAGCAGTCATAAAAGATAAATTTGTACTCGAATCAAGCAAAGCATAAGCATCAAAATAAAGACAATAAACATATTAGTAAAAACATTTAAAGCCTCCTCAACTTCCTAATGAGCATGCAAAGCTTTGAACCTGTTGTTTCTTGGGACAACACCTTTTGAAGCTCTTTGCTATCCTTGATCACCTTGAGTAATCTGACCGTGCCCTTTCTAAGCAACCTTAGGATAATACACAACCTTGTAGTTCTTATCACCGCACCCGAAGCATGAACCCAACTCTCCCCAACAAGCACCTGAGTGATTCTTCCACACTTGTAATAGTAAGGAATCAATAGCCCACCAGCAACTGGTGCCTTAGGAGGAAGCACCCTAGCATTAGTAACTTGAGCATTAGAACCTTGGCACTGTTGGAAGTGACCATAACAACAACCCTTAGAGTTAGAGAACTTACCATGAGAATGAGCCCTCTTGGAATCATAGATGTGCTGCCAAAATACAACACTTTTGATCTTTAAGACTTAGGATTTTATTTTTTCTCAATTTGACTTTAGTTATTTTTATGTGTTATTGTGTCTAGGTTTGATTGACTACAACTTGGCAAATGATTTAGGGGAATGTTACAAAGTTTTTATAGATTTGCTATTATACGAGACACATTGCCGGCTGTAGACCATTCTATGAGATGTAAGGGGTTTGTGAGGTATTTCTATTAGGGGAAAAGTTTCTAAAGTTACATCTACGAACATGTAGATGAGCCGTAAATTAATGTATGAGTCGTAGAAATGATTTTGTGCCCTGACGGTAAGAGAATGAAGACTTTCTGAAGTTGATTAGATGAAACACCCTGCACGGGTTGTTAACTATTTTATGAGTCATAAAGAGGTGTCATAAAGGAGAAGTCTAATTTTCCAGCAATAATGTATGAGACCCCGATTACGAGCCATGAACTACAATACATGCCGTAAAGTGCAGTCGCAGAGTATGCCAGGCAGTTCTCCTAAGTTTCTTAGGATTTCAAATTTAATTATTATAAATAGGTCTTTTAGCTTATTTTTCATAGGTTCTCACCAGTTCATGTAAGTTTAGATTCGTTTTAGCTTAGTGCTCAGAGAACTCAACCATCATAGAGAGAAAATTGCAAGACAGTCTCTGAAAACACTTGTGGTATAATTCAATCTTCATGCTTGTGGTTTTCATTTACACTGGATTTGCTTGTTCTTAATCTAGTTGTGTAAGTGTTTAATTATGTCTTCCAAATTAATAATCATTTTATCTACACCAAGTAAGAGTAGTAATATTCAAAACTAGGGTTGTAGGAACCATGAAGAACTAACAAAGTAAAACTGGAAAATTCATGATTCTTGGAAGTTTTATACGCATGTATTAATTAACAGTCTTCCTTTTGCATATTTTGTAGCTGATATTAGAACCCGCCTTGTGTTACTGACTGGACCAAGGTAGTAATGGATAGAAAAATAGATTAATTAATAGGATTCGATTAATGTGTTCTCATCTAGTCAACCAAAGTTGGCGGGGGGGGAGGGGAGGGGGGTTCTACGAGGATTTATAGATTATGGTTAGTAATGCACACTATGGAGATGGGCCAACTCGCCTAGTGAAATTCACCTCTCACCTTTTACCAAAGGTCTTGGTAAAATTAAATTACCAACGTGCATATTATACACTAGTATAGAATTAGGTTGTCCGATGATACTGAGTTGGGGAATCATGGGGAACACAATATCCTATTTGCTCTTTTTTATTGATCTTCCTATAGTTAGTTTGTTTATTTTTTTCATTGAGATTTTGCAAAACCCCCTTCTTGGGAATTGAGTTGATTAACTATTCAGATTGCATGTTGGTGAATTTGTCTCGAGTCTGTGTATTCCCTATGGTGTTCGACCCTAACCTTGGTTAGGTTTTATTTCTTGAAAGCGACCCCTTTATCCTCTATAATGGTGGTGTAACTTAGGTGACATAATGATTTTGGCGCTGTTGCAAACAATACGGCTAGACTTAGTGAATTCATTAGTAATTCGAGTTTTAATCCTTATCTTCCTTATTTTATGTTTTGTTTTTCTTTTTGTTGTTTTTCTATTTTTTTCTTATTAATGTGACACCCTCTATTGAAGATATATTAGATGATTATAGTATTGGGATGACTGGGCTTGTACATAATGTTTTGAATCACAATGTATACTTCAAGAAAATATTAGAAAATCGCAACTTAGAAAAGTATGTGCTTTTCTTAGATGTTCATCAATTTGGCTTGGATATCGACATTTTAAGTAGTGAGCTGATTTTAAAAGATGATAGGTTTGATGCTAAACAAGTTAGTTATGAATTGTGTGAGAAAGGAAAATATTTATAAGTGAACTTGAAGAATTAAAATTGGAGGATCAACCTCTTGATCAAACTAATATCAATGTTGTCACTGTTGAGAAAAGTACAAGAGAGTTATGTGAAGAAGTAGATAAAATTATCTTTAAAAACTCTAGTGAGTGTAAACATGAGGATGTGAACAATAATATAATTCAGGAATTAGGACGCATTGGACCTCATTCCAATAATTTTTCTACATTATGTTTAGACGACGAGATATTAACCGAATCATCTGAGCATATAGACAAGAGCAAGGAGGAGGAAAAATATAGTTGTATTCTTTAATTTATTGGGCACAAATAAAAAAATCACATTCCTCATTCAATGGCCATGAAGTACAACATGTGATCTCTATTGTTTGCTTCCCTTATTTTTATACAACTACCCTTTGAGCATAATAGAAAATTGAAAAATGAACTAGGGTAAAATTCATAAATTCAAGGTGGAAGAAGAAGTGGAAGGTCTCCACCTAGTAGTGTAGCTTCTTATTTTCTTTTTTTTTATAGTCCTTTTTTTGGGTCAATTTAGGTTTTTAGAATATAGGGGAAGTCTGAGTACCCAAATTTGAAACATTGGAGGCAACCCAAGGAACACTGGCGCTTAGGCTCCCAAGTATGTTTTTTACACCCTTTATGTTATATTTTGTTTTAATTTTGTTCATTGGGAACAATACACATCTTTTTCGATGGGGTGGGTAGTTATGGGCCTTAGTGAAGTCGAAGTAACTTATGGTCGATAACTACCCCAATTTTTAATTCGGGGGTTTTCTTGCCAATGAACTTTCCCTGTGGATATTTAATTTTTGTTGAGCTGGCATATTTAGGATGTTTAGATAATATTTGTAATATATACTACTAATACTTATGGCATATAGCTTGTTTTTGTGATTTTTATTTTTTAAAACGTTACCCACCAAATATTTTGATTAGTAGTTAGATAGGAACCATGCATGTTTAGGTATTTGACAATATATATTTTGATAAGTACGGGTAAATTGAGATAAAAAGTATGATCTAAGAGTCTTTCGTTGATAATGTATGCAGTGCCATGTGAGTGTGAGCTTTATTTGACAAATTCATGTGTTGTGTGCTAATTCAGAACTTGCCGAATTACTCTAAGTTAGATTGTAAATTAGTTTGATAAGGAAAGGATCTTAGGCCATTGTTCTTAAATAGTCTTCTTTAGCCTAAAAATAACAAATCAAAATTGATGATATAGCCCTTATTCTTAATGTTTGAGCCTAACATGTACCTACTATTTAAAAACACTTGATCAACCCAGCCTTATCTAGTGAAAAATCTTTATTTTTTCATGGTCCTTCCATGAAAATTGTGTACCTTTACTGAGGCAAAAAGCCTATGTTGAGAGTGGCTACAAAAAATGGCATAGTTCTGAAGATGGATAGGGTACACCGCAACACAAGCCAAAAGCCTTAGTTAAGGGTGGATAGTATAATGGTAAAGCAAAAAATAAGGGTAGTGAGTTAGGAATACAAAGAAAAAGGAGAAAAATGATGTATTAGGTGCAATAAAAATGAAAGATGCCTTAATTGAGATATAAAAAGCAAAATGAAGTGTAAAAACTGGGCAAAGAGCTGAAAAATGAAAATAAAGCACCAGGAAAAGCTTGAAAGAGGATTGTTGGAGAATAAGGTGAAAATAACTGTGTTGGTAGGGCTAAAATGTAGAAAATGAGGCTTCAAGGAGGGCCTTTAGTCACTATTTTTCAAAATTATCATACAAAACTCCCTGAGCCTACATCACATACCTAGAATGTCCTAGAGTGATCCTAGTCCAATTAGTTGAAGGTCTGAATCATTAGTATAGGGTCCAGCCAACGGTATTAGTCATTACGCATAAATATCCATTATGAAAGTTAGTGAGTTTGCACCATCCTAATTATGAAAGTTAGTGAGTATCAGATATGGGACATCATTTTATGAGGGCACTTGCATTGGTTTATTAGCATTACACTTGTTTAGTGATTGTGGATTGTTGATAATACCTTGTGTTTCATAATTGTGTTGTAATATTCACCACATTGGATTGGTATGCTAAATATCTATATAATTCCATTTTGAAGAGTTAGTGTGGGCATCTGAGTCTGAGATGTAGGTAATGTATGCCATTGATTTGAGGTTTGTGTGTGACTGTATTATCTATACAGATTGAGTCCATCGCTTGAGGACAAGCAATAATTTTATGTTAAGGGTGTTAGTGTGTTGCCGAAAGGCAGCACTTTTAATGCTTACAACTTAGGATTTTGTGTGTTATCAATGCGCCTTTAGTTGTTTTTATGTGGTTTTGTGTCAATGTTTGAAGGATTACAGGTTGGCCAATGAATTTTAGGAAAGTTAAAAAGTTGCTATAGATTTGCTATTATTGGACACACCATATGGGCTGTAGACCATTTTATGAGCCGTAAGGTGGGTTCATGAGGAATTCCAAAGAGGGGATAAGGTTCTGAAGTTACCTCTACGAACATGCAGACGAGACATAAATTAATGTACCAGTGGTAGAAGAGGTTTCGTGCCCTGAGGGATAGAGAATGAAGACTTTCTAAAGTTTATTAGATGAAACCCCCTATACGGGTCGTAAACCATTTTACGAGTCATAAAGGAGAAGTCTAGTTTTCTAGCAACAATGTACAAGACACCAATTACGGGACGTGAACTTCAATACGGACCGTAAATTTCTTTCGTATAGTGTGCAAACTTGTTCTTCTAAGATTTTTAGGATTTGATTTTCAATTACTATAAATAGGTCTTTTAGGTTATTTACCATAAGTTCTCACCACTTCACTGTAATGACCCAAACATCATACATCCTCAATGGAGCATGGAAATTTTGTTCTGGAAATGTTTTAGACCAAGTGAGGCTTCATGGGAGCCCTCAGGGATCATGTGAGGTCACATGACCAGTGTGGATCCTCCATGGAGTAGTCCTTTTCTTTTTGAGGATCTTTGGCCCATAAACGTGGTGTTTTAAACTAAGGCACACCACACTTGGACCACTCACGGTCTGTGGGACACTTCACAGACCATGTGGTTGGCTTGGCTTGAAATCCCACAAATTTGGGACCAAGTATGGTCACATGGAAAAGTTCATGGCTCGTGTGGTGTGTGACAGCCTGTATGGCCATCTGAACGGCTTCCAGAGCGAAATATTTCTATGTATGGAATCACCATCTTGTAACTTGACCATGAAATATTTCTATGGAAATGTGGTATGGGCAGTGTCACAGCCCGTGTGACACTACACGGCCCCCGTGAAGGTGACTTCGTTGAAAAATTATAAGTATGGGATCTTCAAGCTCAAGCTAAGTTCACTTCCAAGCCTTCTATTCAAGCTTACTTATATTGTTTAAGGCCATCATGGGTCTCCTACATCAAGTCAAGTTCAAAGAAATTCCATTGGCTAAGATTTTCGCTAGTGCCATTAGAAGGGTAAACTTCAAATGGTCATATCTTTTAGAACAAAATGAACTGGGTGGAACATAACCTATTAAATTGAAGTTCTTTAATATCTCTTTCAACACATCAGGTTTCACCTAATTCTGAGTTCGGAGAAAGAAGTTATACCCTTTTTTGGAGAATCTTTCTGGGCTAGATAGGGAGCCTTCACGGACCGTGAAGAGCATCACAACCCGTGAAACCAACTGTGTTAAGTTCCATTTAAAATTTAAAGGGACATTTTATTAAGGTGTTTTTGATGTTTTGAGTCATCCAGAAGGCTTTTTAAGGTCTTTAAACACCCCTTCATAGTTATAAACTTTTCCTACACTAATTTTAAACCCTCATCAAGACTAACACCTAGTTTCTAGAATTAGACTCTCAAAATTCTCTTAAAGTCTCACCTTCAAGATTCAACCTAGGACTTATTTAGGGTTTAAATTTCAAGTTAAATTCTTCTCAAATTCCACTTCCTAAGCAAGGTATGTGGAATTGATTCTTGGTTACTTTCAACCAATAAGACCCAAATCTTTTCAATTGATTTTCATGAAATTAAGCTTACTTTAAATGTGGATTTTTTATTATATTATTTGATAAATGCAATTGATGCATGGGATGCACTTTATCGATGCCTATAAGTTACTTTGATCGCCATTATGATGATTTACATTGAGTTTATGAAGTTATGATATGCATGTCCCCTTTAAATCTTGATTTATGCATGTGTAATTTAAATTATGATTTAAATGTGGATTCAATTATGGATTTACTTCAATTTCATATTATATTATTGATTTTAGATTGAATCTCAATTACACATGCTATTCCCGCATCACCCACGACATATGCATTCATTAACATTGAATGTTATGGAAATTATGAAGTGGGTTAAGCCTAATTATGTTTTATAATATGATTTTTATAAGGTATTAGTTATGACAAGAATGTGATCACATATATGTCAATGCGTATGTCTCTTTGAGCATTTGGGGTGCTTGCACCATTCCGTATATGTAGATGAGCTATTCCTATGCATGAATATTTTGACTAAGAGCCATGATTTTGCATTTGACCCTATGTACAATTTATTCTGAATGATGTTTGGCTTTTGAGCCTAAATGTGCATTGAAAGAATTGGAAATGACTATTTTCTCTTGAAAGCATGTACATATACGTATACTTATTCTCATTGGATGCTGACTTAGCACTGATGGATGGAGGGTTCATGCTCTCTCCCTGAACTATGTGCCTAGCAGTGGTTATGCTAAAATCCTATCAGAAATAGGGTTGCCCATAAGGAAGGTTGTTTCATACGAAATGAGGGTACCCAGAAGGTGAAGTATTATATAATATGATATGTTATATGTATAAATCCTATCCGAAATGTGGGTGCCCGTAAGGAATGTTGCTTCATTCGAAATGGGGATGCCCTTAATGTGAAGTATGATTTACCTTTGATAAGTGGAAAACCTCATTATTGGTGAGGGGATTTCATCGGGATTCTAAGTAATAGCTCGCTTGGTCTTACTCTTGTCGGTTGAGGTCACATCCCCACTATATATGATCATTATGGCATTTCATTCCTCATTGACATCATGGAATATTGTATACTAATATTCTTTGGATCTATGATTCTTTCTATATTATGTGCACTCGTCATCAAACATTGAAATGCGAGTTGATAAGTCATATGTATTTCATGCCCGCATACTTATTATATTCAAACATACTAACACACACTTTTGCCTGCATGATCTCACCATGTAGGGGCCGGAGATTACCTTCATCCACCATTTTACACTTGATCAGATTTGAGACATTTGTCGTGGTGAGTCCTACCTTCCAAGAGCAAGCCACCATTCCTCTACCTATGTTGCTTCCATTTGTGTTATTTACTTTGAGGGTTTGCCAGAGACATGTCTCGGCCCCCATTCCATCTTATATCTAGAGCATTGTTGGACATCTTGTAAACTCTCATCGGATCTATATGTTATGTTTCCTAATTAGATCTTATGATTATGGTTATCTATTAGATATGGCTATCATGGATTGATTATGAGAATTATGATATGTATGTATGTTTGATGTGGAAATGTGGAAGATCCTAAGCCCTGGATTGCCCCCATGGAGTGAGTCATACTTACCCTTCCCTTAGTTTTTATGTGCTACATGTTAAGTGAATCCATGTTAATCTCTTTTCCTATGATATCTCCGTAGCGTGAGCCCTACGTTCCCGTCCCTTAGAACTATGTGTTTATCAATTGAATATGATTCCAAACTGATGATGTGAATTTTGATACTTTGAGGCTTGTTTAGGGGCTCTCGGTTTCGCATTTTCAATGTTACTCCTAGACCCTAGGTCCAGGTCATGACAAAGATGGTATCAAAGCAATTATTTTATAAATGGTCCTCGGAGTCCAATTCGTCGCGTCAAGTAGATTTTTATTCATTGCTATGAAGCACGCCACATCTATGGGTAGGAGGCTACAAGGCATTTTAGGAAATGTTTCACTTTTTCTTTATTCATCTCGGGCCATGGAACGTGTCTTAAGATTTCTTATGTCCACCCCTCCCTATCATATTGGAAGAGTTACCTTGGGATTGTAATGCAATCCAGGGGAGGAATATTTTGTAGCGATCTTATAGATGAAGTCAAAAAGGGAGTTGGTGAAGGATGTGCATTCTTTTACATTCTTGCTCCTTTCGATATTAAAAGTTTTCTGGGGTTTCCTAGTTATGACGGAAGGTTTGTTGAAGGTTTTCTATCTAATGTATCTTCATCGGCCAAGTTCACTCAAAGAAAGTCCAAATTTGTATGGTCGGGGTAATGTGAGAAGAGCTTTCAAACTTTGGGAGATCAACATACATCAGCTCCTATTTTAACTTTGTTGAATGGCTTAGATGGGCTGGTGGTGTATTATGACATTTCTCAAATTGGGTTGGGATAAGTACTTATGCAACACAGTAAGGGTAATATATTACGCATCAAGGCAATTGAAGGTGCATAAGCGTAATTACCCGACTCATGATCTTGAGTTAGCGACAGTGGTGTTTGGCTTGAAGATTGGGAGATACTATTTCTATGGGATGCATGTAGATCTTTTCACCGACCACAAGAGTTTGCAATATGTGTTCACTCAAAGGGATCTTAGCTTGAGACAAAGGAGATGGTTTGAACTCCTTAAGGGCTATGACATAGTGTACAATATCCTTCCAGCAAGGCAAATGTTATAGCCGGTGCTCTTAGTAGGCTGTCTGTGGGAAATGTGGCTCCTTTTGATGAAGGGAATAAAGAGTGGGCAAAGGATGCTTACCGTTTATCTAGATCTGATGTTAGGTTGGCGGACTCAAACAATGGTGGTATTAATGTTCAGAATGGGACTAACATTCGGTGGTTGTTAATGTTAAGGCTAAGCAAGATCTAGATCAGACATTGGTTGAATTGAAGAGGTTGGTAGCCAAAAACATAAGATAGAGGTTTCCTCCCAAGGAGGAGATAGTGCGCTTTTGTATCAAGATCAGTTATTTTTCCCGGATGTGGATGATTTAAGGAATATGATCATGAGTGGAGCCCATAACTCTTATTATTTTATTTACCCACGGTTGACTAAGATGTGTTTAGACTTAAGGGAAGGATATTAGTGTCATGGTGCAAAGGAAGGCATAACCAAGTTTGTACCTAAATGCTCTAATTGTCAACAAGTGAAGGTAGAGCACTAAAGGCCTAGTGGATTGACTTAAGGCATTGAGATTTCTATTTGGAATTGGGAGGATGTGAATATGGATTTTGTGGTTGGTTTGCCTTGGACCGAAGGTAATTTGACTCCATTTGGGTTATCGTTGACCGGATGGCTATGTTGGCTCATTTCTTACCGTTCAATACTTCTTTGAGCACCGAAGATTATGCAATGTTGTACATCCAAGAGTTGGTGAAGTTGTATGATGTGTCTATGTATACTATATCAGATTGCAGTACCCAATTTACTTCTCCCTTTTGGAGGTCATTTAACAGAACGCTTGATACTAAGATAAAGTTGAGCACCATCTTTCTTCTTCAAACCAATGGACAAACCGAGAGGATAATTCAAACTTTGGAGGACATGTTGAGGTCTTGTGTGTTGGAATACAAAGGTAATTGGGGTGATCATCTACCACTTCTTGAATTCGCTAACCACAATTTCCTTCATGATAGCATTGGTATAAAACTGTTTGGGGCTTTCTAGAGTAAAAATGTAGATCTCCAGTGGAGTGGTTTGAGTTAATGTGAAATGACTTGTAAAGGCCCAAATTTAGTGTTGGAAGGTTATGGAGAGGGTGAAATTGGCTAGGGAAACTTTGAAGATGGTTCGAAGTTGCAAAAATTCCTATTCGGATGTGAGGAGGAGGGGCCTTGAATTTAGTGTTGGTGATTGGTTATATATGAAAGTTTCACCTACGAAGGATGTGATGCATTTGGTAAGAAGGGCACGCTAAGTATTCGGTATGTTGGCCCTTATGGGATTGTTGAGCGGATTGGAAACATGGCTTATAGGTTTGAGTTGCCTCCAGACATGAGTTCTATTCACCCTGTCTTCCATGTATCTATGTTGAGGAAGATAGTTGGTGATCCTAGAACTATTGTGCTTTTAAAGGGAGTTGAGATTGAGGAATACTTATCTTATGAGGAAGTTCCCATGGAGATTTTTGATAGACAACTGACGCGGCTCTGTAACAAGAATATAGCTTCGGTGAAGGTACTTTGGAGGAATCAACACGTGGAGAGTGCAATAGGGGAGGGGGAAATGATATCCTCATCTTTTCCAATCTACTAAAGCCTAAGGTATTAGGTTCTTCCCCTTCTAAGTTGTCCTAACTCTTTCATTCTTGAGTCTCATGACATGACATGCATACATGTGCATTAAAAATATTTGTATGATGTTTTGAATGATTTTAATATGTTTCGGCATGAGGTTTAATGACTTTATGATTTTCAAGTGGTGGGTTATGTATTGCATCTTTTCTTCGAAAGTTTCATGTTCTAAGTCAAGCCTTTCATGTCTTGTTCTTGAATATTCGAGGACGAATGTTCCTAAGGGGGAGATGAAGTAGTAATCGGGACTTCGTACGACCTCAATGGAGCATGGAAATCTTGTTCCAGAAAAGTTTTGGACCAAATGACGCTTCATTAGAGCCCTCATCGACCGTGTGAGGTCACACGGCCCGTGTGGAGTCTCCTTGGAGTGGCCTTTTTCCTTTGGCGGATGTTTGGCCCCTAAATATGGTGTTTTAAACTAAGGCACAATACACTTGGACCCTTCACGGTCCATATGACACATCACAGACCGTACGGTTGGCCGTGTGGTAGCCTTGGCTTGAAATTCAAAAATATTTGGACAAAGTATGGTCACAAGACTAAGTTCACAACTCCTGTGGGATATCACATCCCGTGTGGCTATTCGTAAGGCATCTAGAGTGAAATATTTCTATGTATGGAATCACCATCTCGTAACTTGATCATGGACTTTTTCTAAGGAGAGGGATACGAGCAGTGTCACGGCCTGTGTGACACTACACGGCCCGTGTGGCATCCGTTGAAGGTGACTTCATAGAAAAATTCTATGTATGGGATCTTAAAGCTCAAGCTAAGTTCACTTTCAAGCATTCAAGTCTAACTTATTTATGTTGTTTAAGACCATCATAGGTCTCCCACATCAAATCAAGTTCAAAGGAATTCTGTTGGCTAAGATTTTCACAAGTTCTGATAGAAGGGTCAACTTTAAATGGTCATATCTCTTAGCAAAAATCAAATCTAAGATCTTTGAATTATCTTACTTACGCATCTGTGTTTCACCTGATTCCGAGTTTGGAGCAAGAAGTTATGCCCTTTTTCGTAGAATCTGTCTAAGCTAGACGGGGAGCCTTAATGTACCGTGAAGAGCTTCACAACCTGTGAAACCAACCGTGTCATGTTCCGTTTAAAATTTTAACTCATCCCCAAGACTTTTAAAGACCTTTAAACCACCCTTTACATTCGTAAATTTCTCCTACACTAATTATGAACCTCCATTTAGGACTAACACTTAGTTTCTAGAATTAGGCTCTCAAAATTCTCTCCAAGTCTCACCTTCAAGTCAAGCTAGGATTCAGTTGGGGTTTCAACTTCAGGCTAAATTCTTCTAAAATTCCTCTTCCTAAGAAAGGTATGTGGGATTGATTCTTGGTCCCTTTCAACCAAGAAGACCCAAACTCTTTTTTCAATTGATTTTCATGAAATTAAGCTTACTTTAAATGGAATTCATTCATTATATGATTTGTTAAATTCAATTGATGTATGGGATGGACTTTATCTATGATTTTAAGTTAACTTAATCCCTATTATGATGATTTATATCAAAGGTTATGAAGTTATGAACATGCATGTCCCCTTTCAAGCTTGATTTATGCATAGGTGATTTATATCATGATTTAAATGTGGAATTAATTATGGATTTACTTCAATTTCATATTATATTTTTGATTTTAGATTGAATCTCAATTACCCATGCTATTCCCACTTCACTCACGACATATGCATTCACGAACATTGAATTTTATTGATATTATGAAGTGGGTTAAGCCCAATTATGTTTTATGATATGATTTTAATAAGGTATTGGTTAGACAAGAATGTTATAACATATATGTCAATCATTATGGCGCTTTGAGCATTGTGGGTACTTGCACCATTCCGTACATGTAGATGAGCTATTCCTATTCAAGAGTATTTTGACTAAGAGCTATGATTTGGGATTTGACCCTACGTACAATTTATTATGAATGATCTTTGGCTTTTGAGCCTAAATGTTCATTGAAAGAATTGGAAATGACTATTTTCTCTTGAAAGCATGTACATATGTGTATGTATATTCTCGTGGCATGCCAACATAACACCGATGGATTGAGGGTTCACTCTCTCTCCTTAACTATGTGCCTAGTATAGGTTATGCTAAAATCCTATCCAAAAAAGGGTTGCCCATTAGGATGGTTGCTTCATACAAAATGGGGGTGACCGTAAGGTGAAGTATGATATGATATGATATGTTATATGTTGAATCCAATTAGAAAAGGGGTGCCCCGTAAGGAAGGTTGCTTCATAGGAAATGGGGTGCCGTTAATGTGAAGTATGGTTCACCTTTGACAAGTGGACCACTTCTTTACAAGTAAGGAGATTTCATCGGGATACTAAGTAATAGCTCACATGGTCTTACTCTTGTCGGTTGAGGTCACATCCCAACTATGTATGAGCATTATGGCATTTCATGCCACATGGATTTCATGGCATATTGTATACTACTTCTCTTGGGATATATGATTCTTTCTATGTTATGTGCGCTTGTCACCTAACATTGAAATGTAGGTTGATAAGTCAAATGCATTGCATGCCTGCATACTTAGTACATTCAACATACTAACGCATACTTTTGCTTACAATATCTCACCATGTAGGGGGCGGATATTACCTTCATCCACCGTTTGATGCTTGATCGAATTTCAAACGTTTTCATGGTGAGTCCTACCTTCCAGAGACAAGCCACGATTCCTCTACCTATATTGCTTCCATTTATGTTATTTATTTTGAGGGTGAGCCCGGGACATGTCTTGGCCCCCGCCCTATTTTATGTCTAGACACATTGCTAGACATCTTGTTGACTCTCGTTGGATCTCTATGTATGTGTTGTATTTCAAGCTTATAATTATGGTTATCTATTTGATATGGATATCATGGATCGATTTTGTGAATTATGATATGTACATATATTTGATGTGGAAATGTGGAGGATCGTAAGTCCCGAATTTCCCCAATAGAGTGAGTTATACTTACCCACCCCTTAGTCTTTATGTGCAACGTTTTATGTGCGTCCATGTTATTTACTTTCCCTATGATATCCACATAGTGTGAGTCCTACTTTCCTGTCCCTTGGAACTATGTGTTTATCATTTGAATATGCTTCCGAACCGATGATTTGAATCTATGATACTTTAAGGCTTGTTTGGGTACTCTCGATTTCCCGTTCTCTATGTCACTCTTAGACCCTAGGTCCGGGTCATGAGATTTACATAAGGTTAGATTAGTTTTAGGTTAGTGCTCAGAGAACTCAATATTCTTAAAGAGAAAATTGTGAGAGATTCATTTAAAAAACATGTAGCTTAATTCAATCTTCAATCTTGTGGTTTTCATTGACATCGGATGTGCTTGCTCGTAATTGAGTTGTATAAGTGTGTAATTATGTCTTCTAAATTTATAATCTCTTCATCTAAACAAAGTATAAGTTGCTAAGTCCACAACTAAGGGTGTGGGAACCATGAAGAACTGTCAAAGTAAAATTTGAATATTCACGACTCTTGGAAGGTGTATAAGCATGTACCAATAAACTTTCTTCGTTTTGTATGGGTTTTGATGGTGGACAACATTAGAACTCACTTATAGTCACATATTGGACAAAGGTAGTAATGAATAGGAAAAGAGATTTATTAACAGGATTCTATTGATGTGTTCTCGTCTAATCAGCCAAACTGGGCCAAGGGGAGGTTCTACTTGGACTTATACATAATAGTTAGTAATTCACACTATAGAGATGGGCCAAGTCGCATAGTGTCATTCGACTCTCACCTTTCACCAAAGGGCTTGGTGAAGTTAAATTATGGTCTTGAAAGCTATACAATAGACAAGAATTAGGTTATCTAGTGATACTGTGTTGGGGAATCATGGGGAACACAATACCGTGGTTGCTCTCCTTTATTGATCTTCCTCTCCTGATAGTTAGTCTATTTTTCTCATTAAGTATTCGCAACCCCCCCCCCCCCGGAGAATTGAGTTGATTAACTACTCGTATTGCATACTTATGAATTTGTCTTGAGTCTACGTATTCTCTATAGGTTCGACCATAATTTTTGTTAGGTTCTATTTATTGAAAGTGACCGCTTTATCCTCTAAAATGGATGTAGAACTTGGGTGACATCAAGATAGTTCTTTTTAACCTTTGTGACTTTTTCTTTGAGAATTTATCTTTAAACCTTTAATAGTTCATAGTTTGAGGTATAAAGTACTTTCTTCTTGTGATAGCTTTGATTTCTTTTTGGTATTCTTTAGAAGTTCATTAGTTTACACTCTAATTATTGTCTTTACTTACTCTAAAGCGTTAATGATTCGAATGTAATGGTTTGATTCCTTTTCTCATGTTAAGGCGTTAGATATCTTCCATAAATTTTAACGTTGTTACTTGGATCTTTTCAAGGCTTTAGAATATCAATTCCTTGGAAATTCTTAGATCTTTCCTTTGAATTTCCCATATCTGTAATTAGTTTTTCTCTTTCATTTTTTGATGTTTCTTGCACATTCTAGTATTCACTCCATATTAGTGTTCTTCTCCTTGATCGTTTCTCCTTCAATATGTTCAACATATAACATGAGCCTTGCAATGTCCAGATTCTGGATAAGCATAGCTGTACGGCATTCCTTCACAACCAAGTCAGAGACACCAGAGATAAACTTTTTCATTCTTGCACGGGGGTCAGCCAAAAACATAGAAGCATACTTAGAATGCTTTGTGAACTTTAGGGTATAGTCCCTCAAATTCACACTACCCTGTTTGAGGTTGATAAACTCTGTCATCTTGGCTTCCCTAAGTTCAAGTGGGAAGAAACAATCCAATAATGCAAACTTAAACTCTTCCCAATTTGCAGCACTACCATAATCCCTCATGATAAACGATTGGCTGTAGCACATTTGAGCCACATCTTTCAATTTATATGAAGCTAACTCAGTACTTTCCTCAGAAGTGACTCCCATAATAGTCAACACCTTAGTAAACGCAATAATAAACTCTTGATCTTCCTCATTGGGCTTGATCCATAGAACTCAGAGGGATTCATACGGGTGAAATCTCTCACCCTAGAGGCCGTAGTAGGATCTTGAGAAAGATTAGTCTAGCTAGTCTGAGAAATCACTATCTATGCAAGCATAGCAAACTCTGTACAAAATTTAGCATTAGAGATAGGCTCTTCTATAGGCCCCTAAGGAACTTGGTGCTCACAAGCTGGGGCTGGTCTCAGTAGGGAAGCTCTTCGTAGATGCATCTTCTATAATGTAGCAAAGGTATCATCAGGATAAGGAAACTATAACATACTATCAAAAGCATGACATAAAACATGAAGAAGTATGAAGATTCCTAGAACGTCATTACAGCCTCCCACTCATGGGCATGGTGCACTTCACACCTATGAATAGGACTTTACTCGACATGGCATGTTGGACTCCAAGGATCATTTACGAGCATAGTGCTCTAACACCAATCATGTCATAATCCAAACCCATGGTCTAGGAGTGACATGGTAAATGGGAAACCTACAGTCCCCAAATAAGCCTCCAATAATCCATATTCACATCATCGGTTCGAAAGCATATGCGAATAGTAAACATGTAGTTCTAAGGGATGGGATATCAGGACCACGCTATGGGAATGTCATAGGGAAAGGGGTTGACATAGATTTACATAACACGTAGCACGTAAGGAATAAGGGACATGTAAGTATTACTCACTTTGTGAGGGCGATTTGGGACTTACGCTCTTTCACATCAAATCACAAAAGCATATCATAGTACTCATAGAAAATCCACATATCGATATCTAATAGATATCCATATCCATATTGATAATTTTTTAATAGAACACTTAGCATATAAACGTAAATAGTGTAAAAGATGTCCAACAATTCCTCTAGTCATAAAATAGGATGGGAGCCAAGACATGTCTCTAGCTCACCCTTAAAGTAAACAACATAAACAAAAGAACCATAGGTAAAGGAATCGTGGTTTGTCCATGGAAGATAGGACTCACCATGATTGGATAATCTCAAGACCCAAGCTAATCGATGTATGGTGGATGAAGGTATTCCTCGATTCCTACATAATTAGATCATGTAGGCAAAAGTATGGGTTAGCTAATTTGAATGTACTAAGTATGTGGTCATGTAATGTATTTGACTTACCAAGCGTGCATTTAATGTCAGATTACAAGGGCATGTAATATAAATAGAGATATGTATAGCAAGAGACACAATATACAATATGCCATGAAAATAATGATGCATGAAATTCCATAATGCTTATATATATTGGGTATGTGACCATGACCGTCACATCAAACTCATCCGAGTAAGCACATGAATTCATCCGATGTATACATCCTACGGATAAGAGAAGATAACTTGCCAAGAGTAACGTACATCATACCTTACGATCCCCTCTTTTCAGTGCGATTGACACCTTCCTTGTGATCACATCTTTTTAGAAGGAATTCTGTACAAAAATATATTGTATCATATCATATCAGAATGTGTAACCATTCTTTATGACCCCCTCTTTTCGGGAAACACTACCATATTCCTATGCTGGCACATAGTACAAGGAAAGGGAGAGGACCCCTGGAATAGCCCTTACGCCCACAATCTATTCGGTGCTAGGTCAAATATCCCACAAGAACACTTATACATATACATGCTTTCAAAAGAGACATAAGTAGTTTCAAATTATTTCAATCCATACATGGGCTCAAAAGCAAAAAATATTTCATAATCATTCATACTTGACCTCAAAAGCCAAATCATAGTCCTCATGCTTCTCATGCAAAGGAATAGCTCATTCACATACACAGAATGATGTCAAGACCAAAAATGATCAAAGAGCCATATCATAGACATTTATGTGATCACATTCTTGTCATAACTATAATCTTATCAATATCATATACATAAACATAATTGGGCTTAACCCACTCCATAATTTTTATAAAATCCAATTCTCATGAATTCATATGCCATGAAGGATGTGTGAATAGCCATGACTAATATGGATCAAATATTAAATCAACAATACAATATGAAATTGAAGTAAAATCCACATTTAAATCATAATTTTGATTACCCATGCTTTGATCAAGCTTTAAAGGGACAATACATATTCAAATCTTCATATTACTCATGTAATTCAACATATTAGGGCTTGAATCAAGTTAAAATCAACAATAAAGTATAGCTCATACTTGGATTGAATTTAATAAACAATAATCTTCAAAATCCATAGTTAATGTAAGCTTAAATTACATAAATGGTGTAAATAGAGATTGGGTTTTCCTCGTTGAAAGGGACAAAGAATCAATCCCACATACTTTCGCTAATGAAAAAAATTAACGAAGGAATTTGAAGATGAAGGAGTCTTCCCTTGATTCACAAGCTTAGATTCACAAGAGTCCTTTGAGAGAGTTCATAAGAGTAACTTGACAAAACACTAAGTGTAATAGGGAATTCTAATGAGATGAATAATGTATATGTCATTTGAATGTCTTTAGGTAACATAAGAGGTCACATAAGACAGTGAGGATAAACCGCAATTACAAAAATACCAACGAGTAGAAAACTTGAAGTCAAGGTCTCATGGAGGTGGGATTACGGTTCGTAAGGCACTATATGCACCATACACTTTCCCATGGTCCAAGACTTAGGAAATTTTCACTTAACGAACGTCCGAAATGGTAATCCCATACCAAGAAAAATTTAACGTGGTCTGTTTCCCCACAAGAATTAGTAGTGGTACCTCTCTAGTTCTCTCTTATTGGGGGTGTAGTAATAGTAGATTAGGCCTTATTTCCCATATTGCACAATCTCTCTTGAAGTGACCCTCTTGTCAATACTTATAACACCTATTCCCTCCCTCTCGACATTCTCTCAAGTGAAGTTTCCACACTTGTCAGATGGTGGCATACCTCTAGCACCTTGAGCCATGCTAGCCTAGAATTTACAAACTAGCTCAATCCTTTGTGCAAGCTCACTCGCACACGATGGAGCTCCAGACTGAATGGAAGAGCAACCTCTATTCCCTTTCCACTTCTTAGTACCCTCATACCTGGCAATTTTAGCCCTCTTATTTTTATCCTCTTCTCTATCCCTTAGTTTTTCCTCCCCAGTCTATTGTAGGTAAGTCATTATTCTACTAGTATATATTTCTCCAATCAGCATAGCTCCCATTCCTTCATTCATGGTTGAGCGACCCAGTCTAGAAATGTCGAGGCGCATTCAACTTTTCATATAAGCAACTATCTCCAGGGCACAGAAAGAAAGTTGAGCGAACATTCTATTTTATTCCTCGACTGCTATAAAATCTTTCTTCAAATTTAGATGTTCCCTAGTCTTAGCCTCTATTAACTACCTTGGGAAGGAACACCCTAAGAATGCCTCCTCAAATATGGCCCATGACTAACTGGGTCATCCTCCCTGCTCGCTTTATTACATTGTTTGAACCATAGTCTAGCAACAACCTTGAGCTAGTAGGTAGCCAACTCAACCTGCTCAACATCACTAACAAACATGACTTTGAATACCTTCTACAACTAATCAATGGAGTGTTTTGGATCGTTACTTATTGTAGACCTAGTAAATCCGGTGGATTCTTCTCAGAAATTCTCATACTCTTGAAGTTTACACATAATCCTGTATACCCGCTCCTTCTATAGTAGGAGGTGCTTCCACAACATGGGCTAAGGTCTGAATAGCAAGGCGAAGCTCAGCGTTACTAAAGTAAGCCTGAGGTGGCTTCTTAGAATGGGCTACTAGACCGATGGGTTCATCCCGATTTTGCAACTGAGGTTGGTTATCCTCTCTTCTAGGACATCCTCTTTCTTTAACAACTCTTCTCAGCGGCATGTTAACAAGTTGGCAACACACATAACACTTGAATTAGAGAAGATATACATATAGATAGACTCAATAGATTGAACTCAAAATAATAATGAAGTGTAACCATTCCTTTTGTCCCATGGACTTGTACTTATAAAGTATGGTGCACAATATACCCATAAAATAGTCTTTACTGGATACGACTTCGTAGACTCCATAGGACTCTTAAAGTTAGCTGTGATACCATGTTTTTCATGACCTAGTAGGGTACCCTTCGCATGGCCAATACATGAAGAACCATTACTCATTCCCCAAGAATACAACTTTGCCTCATCATCACATTGCATGCAATCTGAAGAAGTACATAAACTACAAGGTCTTTGTAAACCCAATAACATCTGATGAATAATAGTTAGAATGTACATAATGATAAACTATGACTAATCAATATCTATAAATCCTCTAATCCAAGTCTAGACGGTGCTAAGAAAAGTCTTAGGCTACCTCAAAGAAAAGAATACTACGCAAGATAAAATAAAGAAGGCTCCTCCGTATAACAAGGAAAGCTCACCATGTCTGGAATGAGGAGAAGCTCTTCAACAGTGTGTATGTTGAAGGCCACTGTCACCTGCATGTGTATCATGAAATGAGCAGGCCCAAATGGAAGTCTATACGTTGAATATACTGGTATGTATGTTGGCTCAAGAATTAATTAAGGTTCAGTACAAGTCAACCCAATAAGTTTATACAATAAACAAATCAACTCGACAATCTGTTATTCAACTAAACAAAAGATGCAAGATTCTTATAGTAAATTAATGCTCTTAAAATATACCATAGAATAAAACTTAGTTAGAACATTTATGTACAGCCAAATAAATCATATCGAGTACTATCGAGGCCAATATTAGAATTTTTCTTATCCGACAACAATCACTTAGGAGTCTGTCATAGTATAATAATGTCGTTATGTGGCCAGAATCGTTCAATACTTTGCCAAGTCAAAGGATGAGTCAACCAATTATATATCAGGGCCAATCAATCAAGTCCTTACAAAGGACATAAAAGGGATAAATCTAACTTAATGGTTCTATCCACTCCCATGTATAGCGACATAGTTGTTAAGTTTAAGATGGAATTACTCTCACTCAATTCGTTGCTCTATACTCCTCCCAATACTCAATGCTCATAAAATAATCAATCTAATCAATGAGTCTCATAAGGACTCTTATTAATCCATTACAATAAAGTCTTTCGGCCTATCAACCTCATATTTAGTTTTCAATCACATCTTTCAATAGTGTTTAAACAATTATCCTACTCAACTTAATCACCAATCCACCAATTAGGTCTATCAATCATAAAAGCTAAAAACACATTGTATCATTCAACAGTCTAACCCAAACGACCATTTATACTCCAATCAATCATGCTTATCACATAAAAACATGTAAAATACTTCTCATGTTCCAATTATGCCTCAAATTTACTAAATAGAAATATTCACAAATCATATTCTCAATTTAATGAATGCAAAAAGTGCTACATGGAATTTGGCAACTAAGGTCCATGTCACCTAGTACAACCTAAATGCTTAAATCTTAAACTATTTGCATGTATACCATCAATAAGTTAGTAAGTATGATAACTAAAAATAAATGTAGACAATTCAAAGTTAAGGATTTTTGAGTTCTTCCTACTCGACTCCTAGGCACACCTACGACTCAAGATGATCAAGAAGAGCACATGGATGGACTCAATTTGGCACTTAAGGTAGCTTTACATACTTGGGAGAACGGGATCCTTGAAGAACTTGAAGAAGATTCTTTAAAACCCCTGCTTTTCCCCTCTTGAAATCTCGTTCTATGTCATGAGAATATGTTTTAGAAAAATGAGTTTAACAGTAATTTTATGAACATTATTGGGTGTAAAACACTAAAATTTAGGCTTAGAAAATACAAAAATATCCCTCTTTAAAATGCTTCGAAGATCAGCTATTGGCTAGTCTATGGCCCGTAAAAGCTTTTATGGTCTGTAGAAACTCGTTAGTAAATGTTTTGGCAAATTTTGGGTCTCTCGATCCATTCTACGAGCCCAAACTATGACCCATAGAAGCATCTACAACCGAGAGTTGGGTCCGTCAAGTTTGGGACTCAAAAATTAATTGGCAGAAGACATCTACGAGTTAACAGGATGGGTTGTCATTAAAACTACAGATCGTAAGTCAGGTTCCTAATTTTACTCTATTTTGGCAGTCTATAGTTAAGCTATCATAGAGTTTTGGTCTAAACTCAAAATGAGGCGAATATCATGGTGTTAGAGAGCCAATTCAAATGTATTTTATTTGGTAGGGCATAAGCCACCTAATTTTTTATGTGTGGAATGTTATGGCCATTTTAAGTTGACCCTTGCATAATATATTACGAAAAACCTAATAAACAAGAATATTTTTGAATGGAGTAAGTACTAGAGGATTCTTATAAACCTAATCCACTTCTAATACACATCCCATATATAATAAAGAGGCTTAAAACATGAGTACATATAAGGCATCAATAGGTTCAAGCTTATGTATTTATGATGAGAAAATTCTATTGTTATGAACAGAGTTGTGGGGTGTTACAATATCTCCCTCTTGGGATCATTCGTCCTTGAATGAAGATTAGTCTAGGAATCAAATCAAGCAAGAACCCTATCACGAACTCTAACAATTAATCAATAAACTTTCCAATCATGCAATGAATCCATAAAACAATAAAGCAATAAAACAATTAAACAATCAAACAAATCATCAACCGGGCTCTAGGATTCTATTGCAGTTCAAACTCAAAATGGTACTTGAAAGAACTCACAATCTCCCTCTTTGGTAAAAGCCTTTAGTATAAACTCTCCCACTCTAGCAAGACATGGATTCACTCAAGAAGACACTCTGGATAGTTGTCAAATCTAATGCTACATAAGGGAATTACAAAGGATGTTGTGGTTCTCAAATCAAGCAAATAATATTTATCATAGGAAAGGATCAAAACATACCAATGACATCTGGTGAACCTCTTGATCATGTTTATTCCCCATCACATACAAACAGTTTATTCCCTCGCAAATATTTGTAGTGGTACCCCTCTAGTTCTCACTAATTGGCAGTGCAATATTAGTAGATTCGTCCTTGTTGCACCATGTTGGACAATCTCTCTGGAAGTGATTCTCTTAGCCACACTTATAACACTCGTTCCCTCACTCTCGATATTCTCCTATGTGAAGTTTTCCACACTTTCCACATTGTGGCTTTTCTCTAGAACCTTGAGACATGCTAGCCTGAAATTGAGAGCCAACTCAATCTTTGGTCCGGGTGCACTTGTAGACATTAGAGCTCTTGTTTCACAGGATGAGCGACATCCATACCCGTTCCACTTCTTACTACGCTCATAACTGGCAGTTTTAGCCCTTTAATTTTGTCCTTTTCTCTCTACCTCAGCTTCTCCTCCTTAGTTTATGCCCATGAGTCATCAATCTTCATTAATCAACAAATATCCATGTCTCTAATCATCAAAGCTCCCCTTCCTTTCTTCTTGGATGAATAACCCAGTCCCGACACAGATAGTCCCATTTAGTTTCTCATATCAACAATCATCTCTAGAGTAAAGTGAGACAGTTGAGTGAACTTCAAATTGTATTCTTGGATAGTCATAGGATCATGCTTTAAATTTAGAAATTCTCTAGTATTACCCTCTCTTTAACTCCCTTCGGAAGAAACGACTAAATGTTCATGTCAAAACTAGTGCATCGTCCCTTCTCCCTTTCTTCAATTATTCAAAAAATAGTCTAGAACCACACTTGAGTTAGTGGGCAGCCAACTCAACCTATTCAACATCACTTACCTTCATGACTTGGAATTCCTTCACCAATTCATCAACGTCGTGCTCTGAATCCTCATTCATTAATGACCCCATAAACACTGGTGGATTTTTCTTTAGAAATTCATAAACTCTGGAAGTGTACATAACATCATGTCTATCTATTCCTCGCCTAGCAACAGGTGCTGCCACAACGTGGATAAAGGTCTGAATAACAAGCAAAAGCTCCACATTACAAATGTTAGGCTGAGGTGGCTTCTTAACACGGACAATCAGACCTATGGGCTTATCCTGGATTTGTAGCTCAAGTTGGTTAACTTCCTGTCTGGCAGAACATCCTCTTCATTTAGAAGTGCTTCTCAGAGGTATGATCGCAAATCTGCAACACATATAATGCATGATTTTGAAAAGATATTTATAGATATAAAATGTATAGCATGACTCAGAATAAGAAATAAGTGTAATAATTCCTAATGTCCCATAGCCTCCTGCTTATAAAGTGTGGTGCACAAAACACCCATAAACAAGACTCTAATGGACAGAAATTCATAGAGTCCCTAAGACTCTTGAACATAGCTCTGATACAAAGTGTTTCATGCTCTTGGAGGGTGCCCTCGGCATTTTTTTCACTTGAAGAACCATTCCTAATTTCCTAAGTGAACCACTAGGCCTCATCATTATATCGCATTAAATCAGCAGATAGGTAGTACCGAAACAACTATGTCTTTACAAAACTAATAACTTCCAATCAATAAGACTTAGAAGGTACAAAGATATTCCCGAGCTACCTCGAAGAATAATACTAATCAAAATAAAATAAAGAAGGCTCTTAAAAAATTCAATAAGGGCTCACCATGTTTAGAACGAGGAGTAGATCTTTAATATTGTGCTTGCTGAAATGATATGTTCCTAAATGGACATTAGTAAATTTAATATACTGGTATTTAAGATGGCTCAAAAATCAATAAAGGCTCAATGTAAGTCAACCCCATAAGCTCGTACAATCCACTAATCAACTCGACAATCTATAATTCAATTCAAGAAAGGTTGCCAGATTTTTAAAGTAAAATAATACTCTTAATAGAAACTCTAGTATGCAACTTAGTCAAATTATTTGTGCGCAACCAAATAAATAATGTGGAGTACTATCAAGGCCTATATTAGTGTTTTCTTATACGACAACAATCACTTATGAGCTAGTGATTATACAACAATCTTGTTGATGTTGCGACAACTGTTAAGTACTTTTCCAGAGTAAAGGATCAACCAATCGTGGATCTAGACTAATCAATCAAGTCCCTGCAAGGGACATAAAAAGGGAAATATCAGAATAAATAGTTCAATCGATTCCTACGTTTGGTGACGTAGTTACTTAGTTAAAGGTTGACTTACTCACACTCAATTCGGTGCGCACTACTCCTCCTAATATCAACGCTTGTAAAAAAAATACACTCAATGAGTCCCATAAAGTCTCTTGTCAATCAACCACAATCAATTCTTTTGGTCTATCTTCCATCCAATCAGTTTTCAATTACACCTTTCAAGAGTTTTTTAGACAATTATCCTATCTAAATCAATGACCAATCAACTCATTAGGAGTCTCAATTGTACATGCTAAAAACTCATCAAACCATTCAAGAATCTAACTTAAACGTTCATTTAGTCCCCAATTAATCATGCTCATCAAATATAGACATGTAAAATACTTCTCATGTTCCAATCATTCTTTACTATGGACATTCACAAATCATATTCTCAATTTTAATCATGGATAATATGATACATGGAATTCTTCGGCAAGGGTTCATGTCAAATAGAACAATTAAATGCTCAAATCTCATAGAATTAGCATGTATACCATTAATATGTTCATAAATATTCATGAAAACTTTGAGTAAACATAGACAATTTGAAGTGTAGGATTTTGAAGTTCATCTAACTCGACTTTTAGGCACACTTTTTACTCTAGATGATGATGAAGAGAATATGCTAATAAATATTGGCAAATCTATTTTTAAAAGTTTAGGCAATTTTTGGGTCTGCGAATCCATTCTACGAGCCCAAACTATGATCCACAGGAACCTCTATTATGTATAGTTGGGTAAAACAAGTTTTGGACTAAAAAAGAGACATGTAAAAGTCATTCCATGAGTTAATAGGTTGGGTTGTTATTCAAACCATGATCCGTAAGTTAGATTTGTAGTTTCACTTTACTCTAACAATCTGTAATAAAATTGTTATAATGTTTTGCTCCAAACTCCAAATGAGGCTAACTTGGTGGAATTAGAAATGTTATTTAAGGATCTTTAATTGGGTAAGTTATAAGCCACCTAATTACATTTGTGCTAAATGTTAGGGTTGTTTAAAGTAAACCCTTGCATAATCTAATGCAAAAAACATAAATCAATAGGACAAATTTGAACTCGACTAAGTACTAGAGTTCTCTTATTAACCTAATCAACTTTTAATAAACTTCCCGCATATAAGAATGAGTCTTAAAACATAGGTACACATAATATATCATTAGGTTCATGCTTATGTTTTTATGATGATAAAATTCAATTCTTATGAATAGTGTTGTAGGGTATTTACAGTAACATTGTCATATATAAAGAGTAACTCATCTAAACTTAAGGTAAAATATATGGGAATGGTCCTACCAAATATGATCTATCTTTTTGGTATTGTCGTTATCACCAACTTTTCAATTCATAAGATGGATTCATAACATCATACCTTTCATAAACTATATTAATTGAAGCCCCATCATTTGAAATCATACATCATTAGGAAACTCAATATGAAAATTAGGTAGGGTGGTATATGCAATCTTTAGATAATAAAAAACAAAAGGACTATGCATCAATGTAAGGAAATCCATCAATTTAAATCATTCTTAAATGACCCACCTCACTCATACATATTAAAATAAGACATCAAAATATGAAATTCATTTCATAAAATCATCAGCTTCATAGTGTCTCATGGTATCATGACATTCATAACATAGAATTTTGTAAAATAATTCATAATAGAAAATCCTTGAAATCAAATCACGTAATTTCATTCAATAGATGAAGTTTTAAACATAAACAATTTTTAATCGGAGAAATAGAATGTACCCATAGAAATCAATCATAAAAACTTAAAGGATTTAGTAAGATAGGTTTTGGGATTCCATTGGTAGAAGAACCCATGGATGAAAGACCCACATACCAAGAAGCCTTGAAAATGATTAGAGAAGACTTGAAAAATCTTTGAAAATTCACCTTGATGTTTATCTTTTGATTGAACAGCCATGAACCCTAGAAATTGGATGGAATTTGATGGAGGAATTCGGGAAAGATTGGAGAGATTTTTCGGTGTTTTTAGAGTGACTTTAGGCCTAAACATTAATGAATTTTTGAGTAATTATATATATGTATAGGTTCAAGCATATGTACTAGTTGCTCTTATTATAATCTAGAAATATTTGAAAATTTTGTTCATGGATGAAACAAATGAGCGGCGTGGACTTGTTATGCCATAGTTCAATTTATGTACGAAATTCAATTGTCCCCTATTTTAGCGTAGGGATTAGTCTAGGAGAATTTTATACTATGGAGGAATAAGCAGGCGACGCGGATCGGTCATGCACCCTTATGGAAAGTGCAATTTCATGTGCAAGATTATTGTTTTACATGAGTGACATAAAAATCAAAGGCAATCCTTTTCCAGCACAATTTTGCCTCTTGAAAAATAATATGAACTTGAATTTTCCAAATTATGCATGAATTTAAGATATTCAAGGAATACTCTATTAGATCATTTAAAGTTGTGTGTGAGGTGTTACAATATCACCCCCTTGAGAACATTCGTCCTCGAATTGTATGAAAATACATTTCAGACGTGTGATAAGAAACTTTTAATCCCGACCATAAATGTATCAATGTAACTTAAGTATCATTTTCATAAATCTTCTTTATGCATCAAAATGCCATTAAAACATGTCACCACGAGTATAAATGCATGCAACTTGACATCAAATTCCTAACTTGACACTTTAAACTTGATTCTATTATTAGTAGAGTTGAAAAGATAGGGATATTATTTCATCATGTCCACTTTTTGTTCCCAAGATGCACTTTAAACTTGTTGGTTCGTTAAAAGTCCTTAAATTATGCTAGCTCTTTATTTCTCAACCTCGTCACTTGCCTATCAAATTCCCCAACTGCAACCTTTTCATATGAAAAATTCTCCTCAACAATAACATCTTCTAATGGGACTGCAAAATTTGTATCCCCCATGAACTTCATTAACATAGACGCATGAAACACCGGATGAGTCATATACATTTCCATTTGCAACTACAACTAATACGTGCCAAACCCGTCTCACAATTTTAGAAGTCCCAAAATACCTTGGGCTCAACTTCCCCTTCTTGCGATGTGAAACCACACCATTCATGTGTGACACCAAAAAGTAAAAACAATCTCTAGCACTAAACTCGAGGTCCTTTCGCCTTACATTGTAGTAGGACTATTGACTGCTTTGAGCATTCATCAATCTTTCTCTTATGAGTGTTAGTTTATCCATGGAATCCATAACCAAATCTGGTCAAATGAAGGTTGTTTCACCAACTTCAAACCACCCCACTGGTGACCTACATCACCTACCATATGAGAATCAAATGGTGTTATCTCGACGTTTGAGTAAAAATTATTATCATAGGCAAACTCGACGAATGGTAGTTGATCATACCAAATTCCTTTAAATTCTAAGTCACAAGCTCTCAACTTGTCCTCTAGTGTTTGAATAGTTCTTTTGTTTTGCCCATCGATTTTAGGATGGAAGGTGGTACTTAGCTTCACTTTAGTACTAAGACCTCTTTATATTGACTTCCAAAAGTTGGAGGTGAATTGGATATCAAGATCTAAAATGATGGACAATTGAATACCATCCATGATGTAGAACTTACCATAATCTTATGTAGCAAAAGTTGTCTTAACCAGCAAGAAATCAGCCAACATTATCCTTCGATCAAATATTACCCATATATAATTAAAGTGCCTCTTGTTCATAGGCAATCTAACTACAAAATCTATATTAATCTCTTCCCATTTCCCATTAGGAATGTCAATATTTTCAGTGAAACCACTTGAGCTTTGGTGTTCCACTTTAATTTGTTTGAAATTGGGGGATTCATCCATAAATTTTGCAATGTCCTTCTTCATTCCATTCATCCAATACACTTCCCTCAAGTCTTTATACTTTTTAGTGTAAGTGGGTGATAGAATAGGAAGAATTGTGAGCTTCTTGTAATATGAAATTTCTTAGCCCATCAATATGCATCACCTGATCTTTTGATTACTTCTTAATAATCTCTTGAGATGTCAAAATCACGTAAGTTTTTTGTCAAAGTTTGAGGGTCAATAACAAAGGTGGATTTAAATGTGTTACTCCCTGTGGCCTTGTTTGCAAGATCTGAAATTAAATTGATTGATGTTTGCTTTGCTCGAGGGCAAGCAAAGGCCTAAATTGAGGGTGTTGATGAGTCCATAGCTCAGACTTATTTTGAGCTTAGAATGCAAAGCAATATTGTCCTTGGTGTGCTATTATATTCCAAATACTAACTAATATGCATTTTTTATGTTAGGAATGGATTTATAAGTGCAAAAGTAGACAACGCTCAACAAAACTTTGAAAAGAAGCAAAAGTGTTAGAAAGTAGACAAAACTAGCATCGCTAAACTAGTCGACATATTGCCCATCGCTCAGAGAGATCACCTAATATTTGAAAAACCAAGTCTCAAGATCATGCTAGAAAGCACCTCATAATTGGTGTCATAAAACATGTTTTGCATATCATCAAATAGCTAGAGAGACCGCCTAATGCTGCAGAACTCAGGACTCCAACTTAACGAAAGGTGACATAGAAGGAACTTTGGCTTGTCGCCGAACATGATCTAAAGAGTAATTGATTGTCACCTAATCTTGTAGAAACTCAATCCATCAAGAAGAGGATGAGAAAATCAATCAAGTGCATATTTGGCACATCACAAAAGTGCTCAGTGATAACCGACATTGACCACTGAGTGGTTTCTTGGTGCACAAACTCTCATAATTTCGCACAGACTATTTAAGAATCTTGGGAAATACATTTGTACATTTTATTCACTTTAATTTATAATGATAGAGAGGGAGTGATATCAGGGTACTTAGAACATTCTTGCTCAAAAGTAAGGGAGAGAGGGTTTCAAACTTGTTGTGAGGCCCCACCTATGAGATGTTTAAAAAGTGCAAGAAATGATTTCTTGAAATTTTTTGAGTGTCAGTTGTTATGAGGGGTCTTACGGTCCATAGTGGTTCCATGAGCTATCATTAGTGTTTGTGGGTCGAAGGTTGGACTTGGTGAAATGATGATTTCTAATGTTCGGTATACGATTTATCAAACGGCCCGTAGATTGACATATAGGCCTTATGTTGTAAGGACCCAGACTTAGTATGACCTTTATGGTGCTTGGACTTTGATTTCAGAAAGTTTTTAAACAAGATGATGCCCTATGGGCATAAGCACAAGTTGTGTGACTTACCACGGGCCGTGTGGAAGGGCCTTAAAGTGACCCCTAGCCATGTGTAACAAGTGTACGCCTTAAATGAGATTTTAAGGAACGCACCTCATTAACCACACACGGTCCATGTGGCACTTTGTGGACCATGAGGGTGGCTTTTGTGATGGAGCCTTGGCCTTGAAAACCATATTTTTGCTAATTCTTGTTACACGTGAACCTCTCACGAATCGTATACCCCATTCACGGTCTGTTAGGCCTTCCATTTGGGCATGGGAGTGAAAATTTTCTAAAATAGGATCACCATCTCAAAACTTAGTTGATGGGGAGTTTTTCTAAGTGAAGTATCACGGGATGCCACGTGGTCCGTGTGACCTCAATATGAGCTGTGAATCAGTCTGTATAGCCGTTCGAGTGAAAATTTTCTATGTATATAATTACCATTTTGAACAATCCACAGTGGAACTTTTCTAGGTGTTGGACCAAGGAAGGGCACACCATCCGTTTGACCTTGTACGGACCATGAGACCTTCCCATGGGACCCCTAGAAACATTTTTCTATCTATTTTATTAATGATATTTTTGTAATTATTGCTTCTCTTAAGGGACTTTTGTGACTTCCTATCCTATCATAAGACATTCAAATGACCTATAATCTTCCACTCCTATTAAAATTTATAATCATACTTAGAATTATTGCAACTCACTCTTAAGAACTCTTTTCGAAGACTCTAGTGAAGACTTATGTGAGACCACGTGTTTCTCATCTTCCATAATATCAATAGTGTGGCCTCTTATATAAGGCATATATGACTTTGGATTGCACTTAAGGATAATAAGGCTCCAAATATGTGGTAATATCAAGGACATAAAGTTTGAAGCCAAAGGAATCTCTTAAATACACTTCGGGATTAAAGAAATGGCTTGAGTGACACCTAGACCTTTTCGTAAGGTTTAAAACATGTTTCACTTTACGGATGAGATTATAAGTTTATAAATTGATAATAATAGATTTTTTAAATTGTATTTAATAGCACAAACGTTATATGTTATATTTCAGAAAAATGAAAGTTGCAAGATAATGATTGGTCAAAGATACCGCAAATTTTTTTAAGAAATCCTTCTTAAATTTTGAACAAATGTATCAGACCATATTTCCCAAAGCATACGAAGCTAGAGGGGACATGACCTAAATATTTGAAGATGTATGAGTCTAGTTCGCAATTCACAAAATCGCGCATCCATCTAACTTGAGAATAAAAAGTGTTGAAGGTTTTACCGTGACTACCCGAGTAGAAATCTAGGTTGTGGGCTAGGTGTAATGGCTCATAAAATTACAAAAATACCCCTAGAGCGAGACTATGAGCGTAACGTATCTTCCAATGCTCGCATGGTAAATCGGAGACCGGATTTGTGATCATCACGAAAAATTAAATGAAAAATAGTCTCAAGCGATTTTTAGAGCGACCTGGTGAAAAGATAATTTCTCGATCTGATGCACAAACCAGTGTTGGTGCGCGATAGGAGCACATTGTGCAACCATCGCGGACCAGCAATTATATTTTTGTGAAAGTTTTCTACGGGATTGAGAAAACTCATTCATAAACAATTTCTAAAAATACACTGTGTGTGACTAGTGCGCATTGCGGACTGGATCATTTTCGAGCTAAAAAATTCTAAATTTTACGAGGAGCATTCTAGTCTATTCCCAACCTCTCCTAAACTCTATACACAATATAATAAGGTTGTTTTGACGTAAAACGGGTCTAAGACCCCCATTCTAAGTCCTATTCCATAATCTAAAAAGATTAGAACTTGAGGAAAGAGGAGAAAAGCTTGAGTTTGAAAGATTTGAGAAGAAATCTTTGACATGGATGATTGATTTCTTCATCCCACGTATGTAAGGCTAAACTAATATATGCAAATTGTTCTCTCATGTGCCCCGTAGATGGTCATAGATGAGTTGATGGTTCAAGAATCCACATACACGAACCCTTGATAATTGATCTTAAAATTATATTTTAAATTGCATGTTTTTCTATGTTGATAATCATCGTACTATTTATTTTCTTGAATTGAACATTTTCATAAAAATTTATACAACCCTACATCACTAATTTGAAAAGCATCCATGAAAAACATGAGAATTGAGCCTAGGTCCTTGAATTGACATTGTTAATTGTGATGAGAGGTTTATCATGAGTTGATATAAATTGGTTGTCTTATGAGTCTCTATAAGTGAACTCCACTTATGTGTTTATTCGATTGTTTCCTAATGATTGTTCTAAATCTTGAGTCATTGATGAGATTGATTGATGAATTGGCTAAAGTCCCTATGAGATATTCATTGATGAGAGGGTAAAACCCCTATGAGATTGATTGATGATAAGGCCAAAGTCCCAATGACTTGATTGGATTAACAGTTTTATGACTGAATCATGGGAGGAGTATCGAGCATCGAAAGTAGTTGGAGTTAGTATTACTTGAACTCGTCAAACATTGGTGAGGCTTCGAACCATCACATATATTGTAGCTCCCTCTTGATAAGAAGTCCCTGAAAGCAATAGCGGACTTATTGACGGCTGACTCTATATTGGGTGAGCTGATATGGTTTCGATTCATTCCTTACCTAGAAAAGCTTGGAACGGCTGTTGAAACATCATCGCGATTGTTGTACATTCACTAGCTTATAAGTGTTTTTTTTCGGATAAGAAAAACTCCCATATATGTTCTACCTTGAGTACTCTGAGTTGAGATGAGATGTGATGAGATGAGGGGAGGTTTGCTCCTCTAAGATGAGATGAGATGAGAGGAGGTGAGCTCCTTTGAGATGAGTCTGAGTTGATTGATTAGGTTGATTGATTGATGGGTCACTTGTCTACTCTTTATTCTTACATAGAGAGACATTTGATGATTTGATGAGACTTGACATTTATTTTGAGTTGATGTTATTCCTATATTATTCTATAGGCTTAAGTTTCACTCAGCCATTTTACATACCGGTACATTCCAAGTACTGATGTCCTTTGTGGACTGCATCATTTTATGATGTAGAGGTAGGTAGTAGAGATCTTCAACAGGAACTCCATTGAAAATCTAACATTCGCAGCTGATTTGGTGAGCCTTCCCTACTCTAGAGGACCCACTATTAATTATTTTATCGTGCGTTACAGTTAGATTTTTGACTATTCTTTTATTTTGATTTGGGTAGCCATGGGTCTGTCGTTGGCACCACATGATTATTGATATGGCTTCATAGACTATGATTGAACGATGTTGAGATTGTGAGCTAGTTCTTTCTACTAGCCTTTATTGCTATCTATTTATCTTTAGACTTTAGATGAGATATGCCCATTACTTACTTTTATTTTTGTTGTTCAGTAGAATTATTTGATTGAATGAATATGAAGAGGCCAAGTGGTTTGCTTGGGGACTAGCAATAGACTCTAGATGCCGACCACACCAAGGGTACCCTCCTGCAGCATGACAAACTTGATATCAAAGCATACAGTTCAAGTGTCTTAGAGAGTTTATGAAGCCGTCTCTAGTAGAGTCTTCTTTATTGGTGTGTTGTCGACAAAATTTCATAAGCAGTAGGCTATAGGACATTAGAAATTATAACACTTTTCTTCTCATTCAAATTCATGCGATGAAGTTTAACTCTTTGAAAGCTCTCTACTACTTCGGCCTTTATGCGTGCAAAATTGATAACATGCCTCCCAGAAGAGCCGTTAGAGGAAGGGGGCATCCTGCCAAGCAAGCTGTTAATCCACCTGAGGATCAAGTACCCGAGGAGCATTTGTATCATGTTGTTTAGTTGACCAATCCCCTCAATATGAGGTGTCCAATACTGATCTATGCCAGCCTATTCAAGCTTTAGCCCTGGCTTCCACAACATCTACTATGAGACAAGGAGCGGGTACACCCGATTCTTATTATACCTCTAGAGTCCAAGAATTTTTTAGGATGAATTTGCCTTTTTTTACGGGGTCTGTGTCCACTGAAGATCCTGAGAACTATGTGGAGGAACTTGAGAAGGTTTTCCAAGTAATGCATGTGGTTGATGCTGAAAGGGTTGAACTGGTTGCTTACCAACTCAATGGTGTGGCTAGACTTTGATTTTATTAGTGGACAAAAAGTAGAACGGATAATGCTCCATGTTTGACTTTGGCAGTGTTCGACGATGCCTTCTTGGGATGTTTCTTCCTAAGAGAGAAAAGAGTAGCTAAGGTGAGAGAGTTCTTGAATCTAAAATAGGGCTCTATGACTATGCAAGAGTATGGTTTAAAGAACACACAACTATCTTGCTATGCCCCGGACATGGTTACTGAAATGAGGAAAAGGATGGGAATGTATGTTCATTGGTTAAATAAAGGACCTAAGAAAGATGGGAGAGGATCCATGCTTGTGAGTGATATGGACATTGGGTAACCGATGAGATTTGTGCAACAAGCAGATGTGGAGAGACAGCATGACGGGGAAGAGTTCAAGCATAAGATGGCTAAGACATCCAGCTATGAGGTTAAAAGGCAAGGGAATGGCAACTGATTTCTTGTACCATCATCTGCTAGTGCACCTGCGCCTAGAGGCAGGTATGATCTGAGATCTCAGAATGTGGGAAATCATGGACCTCAATCGCAAACTAATGTGGCTCAAGGTTCACAGGGTATGCCACCATGTGATAAGTGTGGCAAGATACAATTGTGGAGATTTCATGGTCGGAACAATGTGTATACTAGATGTAACCAAGCGGATCAATACTAGAGAGATTGTCAAAAGTGGGTTGACCGTGCTCAATCAACTACACTAGCCCCAAGGAAACTAGAGGTCCACTACATTAGGCGCAGGCAGAGAAACAAATTTCTTGTATGCCATGAGTAGTCGCCAAGATCAGGTTCACTCCCCAGATGTTGTAATAGGTATGATTCGAGTCATTACTTTTTATTGTTCTGTTTTGATACATCTGGATGTCACATTGTTGTTTGTATCTCCTTACGTGGCCAGTAGATTTGATAGAACCCCTGAGAGTCATCTTGAGGCCTTTGTTGTTTCTACTCCAGTAGGTGAGTCTATTCGAGCTGAGGGAATCCATACAGCTTTTGTAGTGTCCATCCATCATAGGGATACTCTTGTCGATTTTGTTGAGTTGGAGATTGTTGATTTTGATTTGATTCTTGGCATTGATTGGCTTCACACCTGCTATGCCTCTATTGATTGTAGATCCCGAATCGTTAAGTTCAAATTTCCGAATAAATAAGTTCTTGAGTGGAAGGGCGATTTTGTTGCACCTAGAGAAAAGTTTTTCTCATATCTTAGAGCCAAAAAGTTGGTTTCAAAAGGTTGTATCTATCACCTTGTACAAGTTAATATGATGATGTTGAGTCTCGCTCTTGAGTCAGTCCGGATTATTAATGAGCTTCTAGAAGTGTTTCCTGATGATCTGACTTGAGTCCCTCTTGATAGGGTGATTGACTTTGGGTTTCACATCCTTCCTAATACCCTGCATATTTTGATTCCACCTTATAGGATGGCCCCTACTGAGTTGAAAGAGCAATTGAAAGATTTGCTAGAGAAGGGCTTCATTAGTCCAAATGTTTCTCCTTGGGGTGCTCCGGTCTTATTCGTGCGAAAGAAAGATGGTCCCCTCAGAATGTGTATTCACTATAGTCAACTGAACAAGGTTACGATAAAGAATAAATTTCCTTTCCCAAGGATAGATGATTTGTTTGACCATCTTCCGAGCGCCTCTTGTTTCTCCAAGATAGACCTTAGATCTGACTACCATCAGTCGAAGGTCATTGTGACATTCCAAAGACAGCTGTTAGGACTAGATATGACCATTTCGAGTTCTTGGTCATGTCCTTTGGGTTGATGAATGCACCTGCAGCCTTTATAGACTTGATGAATAGACTATTCATACAATATCTTGCTATGTTTGTGATTGTTTCCATCGACAAAAGTTTTGTGTATTCGAGAAGTGAAAAGGAGCATGCTAACCACCTCAGAGTTGTCCTCCAAACTCTTGAGGACAATGAGTTGTATGCTAAATTTTCAAAGTATGTGTTTTGGCTTAAGTCAGCTGCCTTCCTAGGCCATGTTGTTTCCAGCGATGGTATTTTAGTAGATGCCCAGAAGATTGAAGCGGTTAAGAACTGGCCCCGGCCAACCACTCCGACTGACATAAAGAGTCTCTTGGGGTTGGTAGTACAGATTTGTTGAGGGTCTTTATTCCCTCACCACACTATTGGCTAAATTGACTCAGAAAAAGGTCAAGTTTCAGCTGTCCCAGGATTATGAGAAGAGTTTCCAAGTGTTGAAGACGAGGTTGACTACTACACTAGTTCTAACCTTACCCAATCGGACAGAGGACTTTCTAATTTACTATGATGCTTCGAGGGGTAGATTAGGATGTGTACTGATGTAGAAGGGGAAGGTAATAGCCTATGCTTCTAGGCAACTCAAGGTTCATGACAAGAACTATCCAACCCATGATCTCGAGTTGGCAGCAATGGTGTTTGCACTTAAATTCTTGCACCACTACTTATATGGAGTGCATGTGGATGTGTTCACTGAGCACAAAAGCTTTCAATATGTCTTTAGTTAGAGAGAGCTCAACCTACGACGGAGGGGATGGTTTGAGTTACTAAAGGATTATGGCATGAGTATTCACTACAACCCAGGTAAAGCTAACATTGTTGTTGATGCTCTTAGCAGGTTGTCAAAGGGTAGAACAACCCATGTGTAGGAAGGAAAGAAGGAGCTAGCTAAAGACTTGTATCCATTTGCTCGATTGGGAGTCCAACTTCCGAAGAATAATGAGGGAGGAGTTAATGTTTGCATCATCCTTAGTTGCAAAGGTGAAGGAAAAGCTAGACCAAGATCCTGTCATATTCCAATTAAAGGAGGTTGTCCACAAACATAATGTGATGGCTTTATCCCAAGGAGGAGATGGAGTGTTGAGGTACCAAAGTAGATTGTGTGTTCCAGATGCTTATGGCATTCAAGATAGAATCATGGCAGAAGCCCATAGCACTAGATATTCCATTCATCTTGGCTCTATCAAGATGTACCACGACTTGAGAGAAGTCTAATGGTGGAGTGGAATTAAGAGGGATATTGTTGAGTTCCTATCAAAATGCCCATATTTCCAATAAGTGAAGGTTGAGCATCATAGGCCATGTTGATTGGCTCAGAACTTTGAGATTCTAGAATGGAAGTGGGAGATGATTAGTAGGGACTTTATTATTGGACTGCTGAGATCTTGAAAGCAAAATGATTTGATATGGGTGATTATGGATGGGACGACTAAATCATCTTACTTCTTGGCAGTTAAGACAACAAACATTATGGAGAAGTATGTCAAGTTGTACATCTAAGAGATTGTGAGGTTTCATGGGGTTCCCTTGTCCATCATCACGAAAAGAGGAGCTCAATTACCTCCCAGGTTTGGAGATCGTTCCCAAAAGGATTGTGTACTATGGTGAACCAGAGTACAACCTTTCATCCACGAACAGATGGTCAGGCAGAATGCATGACCCAAAAACTCGAGGATATGTTGAGAGCTTGTATTCTTGATTTCAAAGGGAATTGGGATGATCACCTACCATTGATTGAATTATCATAGAACAATAGTTATCATGCAAGCATTCAAATGGCTCCCTACGAAGCCTTGTATGGGAGGATATGTACATAACCAACTGAGTGGTTCGAGGTTGGAGAAGTGCAGCTGATTGGGTATGATTTTGTCCACTAATCAATGGAGAAGGTCAAGTTCATTAGAGAGAGGTTAAAGACTGCCCAGAGTTGCATAAAATCTTATACTGACGTGAGGAGAAGAGACTTGGTGTTTGAGGTAGATGATTGGGTGTATTTGAAAGTATCACCTATGAAGTGTGTCCTAAGATTTTTAAAGAAAGGGAAATTAAGTCCACACTATGTTGGACCATATTAGATTGTAAAGAGGAATGGAAAGGTTTCTTATGAGTTATAGTTGTCTTTCGAGTTAGATGGAGTCCAGCTGGTATTCCATGTGTCGATGTTGAAGATATACTTGGGAGATCCCGCCTTGGCTATCCTTGTTGATAGCGTTCGAGTGAAAGATAGCCTATCTTACGAAGAGGTTCCTGATCAAATCCTTGATTCATGCCAGATGATGAGAGTGTTGAAGGTGAAAATCCTTACCCTTCACTAGATTGATTGATCTATTCTTGATGTGACCTTATATTCCTAAGTTTAAGTAGTATTGATTAAGGTCGAGGAAGATTCGAAAGTTTGATTGATTGAGTTGAGTGTTGAGATTAGTCTTGAGTCTATTCATGTCTTTGATATCCATCTTTGCTCAATCATTAGAAGACGAATGATCCCAAGAGAGAGATGACGTAACTCATGGTGAAATTAATAAAATACCCCTAGAGTGAGGGTATGCGTGTAACACATCTTCCAATGGTCGTATGGAAAATCGAAGGTTGGATTTGTGATCAGCACGAAAAATTGAGTAGAAAATGGTCTCGGTCGATTTTTAGAGTGACTCGATCAAAAGATAATTTCTCCATTCGAAGCACAAAAACAATGTTGGTGTGCGACAGGAGCACCTCACGCACCCATCGCTGACCAGCACTTATATTTTTGTGAAAATTTTGACGGAATTGAGAAAACACATTCAGAAACTTTTTCTAAAAATACACAGTGCGCGACTTGTGCGCATCTCTGTCTGGGTCATTTACAAGCTAAAAATTTCTAAATTTTATAACAGGCATTCCAGTCTATTCCCAACCCCTCCCAAACTCTATACACAATCTAATAAGGTTATTTTGACATAAAAATGGTCTAAAAACACCCATTCTAAGTCCTGTTCCATAATCTTACCAGACTAGGCTTGAGGAAAGAGGAGAAAAACTTGAGTTTGAGAGATTTGAGAAAAACTATTTGACTGACTAATTGATAACGTCATCCCAAGTATGTAAGGCTAAACTAAAATCATGTATTGTTCTCTCATATGACTCATGGATTGTCATACATGAGTTGTTGGTTCAACAGTCTATATACATGAACCTTTGATGAGTTTTCTTACACTTTTATTTTAAATTACATATTTTTATATGTTTATGATCATCATACTATTTATTTTCTTGAATTGAACATTTTCATGAGAATTTTCATAACCCTACATAACTAATTTGAAAAGCATGCACAACGATATTCGGAATTGAGTCTAGAACCTTGAATTAAGATTGTCGATTATGATGAGAGGATGATGATGAGTTGATAGAAATTTATGAGTCTCTAAAAATGAACTCCACCGATCTGTCTATTCGATTGTTTCCTAATAATTGTTCTAAATCTAGAGTCATTGATGAGATAGATTGATGAAAGGGCTAAAGTGCCTATGAGATGTTGATTTATTAGAGGGTGAAACCCCTATGAGACTGATTGATAATAGGGAAAAAGTCCCTATGAGTTGATTGGATTGATAGTTTTATGAGCATTGCATAATGGGAGTAGTATCGAGCACTGAAAGAGTGAGAGTTAGTCCAACTTGAACTTGTCAAACTACGTCACCAAATGAAAGTGAAGCTTAGAACCATCACATATATTTTGGTTCCCTCTTGATTAGAAGTCCCTGAAAGCAATAACGGACTTATCGACGACAGACTCCATATTGGGTGAGCTGATATGATTTTGATTCGTTCCCTACCTGGAAAATTTGGAATAGTTGTAGCAATATCAACGTGATTGTTGTACACTCAATGGCTCATAAGTGACTGTTGTCTGAGTTGAGATGAGATGAGAGGAGATGAGCTTCTCTGAGATAAGATGAGATGAGAGGAGGTGAGCTCGTTTGGGATGAGTCTGAGTTGATTGATGAGGTTGATTGATTGTTGGGTCACTTGTCTACTCTTGATTCTTGCATAGATAGACATTTGACGATTTGATGAGATTTGATATTTATTTTGAGTTTTTGTTATTTAGATATTATGCTACACGTTTCTGTTTCGCTCATCTATTTTACATCCCAGTACATTCCAAGTACTGATGTCCCTTTTGGATTTCATTATTTTATGATGCAGAAGCAGGTACTAGAGATTGTCAAGAGGCACTCCATTGAAGATCTGAGATTCGCAACTGATTTGGTGAGCCATCCCCATTCTAGAGGACTCACTATTAGTTATTTCATCTTGCATTAGAGTATTATTTTGGACTATTCTTTTATTTTTATTTGGATAGCCATGGGTTTGTCATTGGCACCACATGATTAGTGATAGAGGCTTCATAGACGATAATTGACCATAGATGTTGAGATTGTGAGCTAGTTCTTTCTACTGGACTTTATTGCTATCTATTTATCTTGAGACTTTTGATGTGATTTTCTTATCTACTTACTTCTAATTCCGCTCTTTTGTAGAGTTATTTGATTGAATGAATATGATGAAGCCAAGTGGTTCTCTTGGGAACTAGCAATAGTCTCTAGTTGCCGGCCAGACCAAGGGTACCTTCCCGGAGAGTGACACTTGGTCGCGTCAAGCCTACATATATGTCGGCTAATTTGACCCTCTAATGCTAAAAATGGGCTATTTCCATCCCAAAAAAGTAGAGAAACTAAAGATAGAGCTCCCACAAGTTCCCTAATCTATTTAGGTAAGTTCTTCGCATTTTTATCATTAAAATTTACCCGCATGCCTTACGCTTTGCAATTGTTTTCCCCTCTTATTTGCTATGTTTGGGGCAATTTTTGGATTTTAAAAAAGTTTTGTTCTTGTTGGTTATTTTAGGTTTACAGCTATTGATTTTAGGTAATAATCATTGGGCACCTTTACGATCATTTTTACGAAGTTTTATAGGTATTTTGTCGTCTTAAGGCTATATGGAAAATTTGCTGATTTATGCTTGATTACCGGGTTGTTTATATGTGACTATAAGTTTCTGATATATAGTGATTGCGAAGATTAGAACGTACGGAACAACTCTCATGAAGGAACTTTGGGCATTTGAACATCCGTTTGAAAGGTATGTTAAGGCTAAGCTCCATTCCTTCTTTTAGCACGAAATCTGGGAAAATCCCAAAATGTCAGGTGTGATATTTGTTTTTATTCTGTTGATAGAAAGATCGTCTGTAAAAGGCATTCAGATTTCTGAATTATTTTAATAATGATATTAAGTTGGCATTCTATTTGTTCACTTAAATTTGACATTCAATATCTATACATCAATTTATTTGTTTTCCTCATGACTTTTCCATATGTTTGAGGGGTTGCTATTATTTGTGTAGTGTCACTAAAATAAAGGTAGATTACGAGGAGAATGTAGAATTCATGGTCAGTCCTTCCTTCCTAAGACCATATTTGATGAAATTAGAAAGTAATACGTTGATTTCCAATAATCTTGTGTATAATGTTGATGTTTAAACTACTAAGGCACTTGATTTTTTTAAATAGTTTCTTTACTTATTGACATGGAACCAAGTATAAGCATTATGTGAACAACCTTTATGAACATTTTAAGAGTTAAGGCGTCATTCTAACTGTAGAGTTAAGTAGTCAAACTTATTCGAAAGACATGTAAGATCCCATGAGTCATGTATGCTATGGGAATAATTATGATGCTATGAGAATAAGTGTACCAATGAGCCATTATGGGCTAAATTTATGATATGTCCTACTATGTGCATTAAACATTCATATCATACATTGCACGTTATGCATGGACTTCGAACTATAATCGGAGGGTGTGGGGCCTATTTGCCCAAATAATTATCTATATTTATCTATATACACATGATACAGATGGTCATAGGTTGGTAAATATGATTCTAGTTGGCTAACGAAAAGGACCATCATTGTTTGCATTTTGTTTGGTATGTCATGCATTTGCATCGATATATATATGTATTCATGACACGCGATACTCGAGCATGCCATGCATATTTGATCACTAGGAGGTTAAGTGTTGGACATTAAGGTTACTTGTGTTTTGGTTACAGGTGCTATTTCTATTATTCTTTCTACTACAATATCAATGGTTTTATTTTCTGCCTAACACACAAGTATATGTTTATTCGTACTGATCTCTCGTTGCCTAGGGATGCTACATTTTATTTTGTTCGTGCAGTTTTAGGTAGGGATTTTGATTGACCCCTCAACTTGGAGACTAGTTCAACTATGAGTTAGTCAGCTCTATCTCTTTCTGGAGCTTTCACAGGATGCTTACTTTTTATTATTCAATTAGGTATCATTGTGGCTCCGTCACGACATTATAGTGAAAATCTTAGAGGCTATTGTGGACATATTATTGGGCTAGTGCTTCAGCACTCTTCAGTCTCCACTCATAGGATTGACGTGTATATATAGTCTATGCTCGTATCTCTGTTGTTGCAGCCTTGTCGGCAAGCTAGTACCTTATCATTTTTGTTTACCTATCTTAATGTACATGATTTTCTTTTGACCAGGTCATGACCTAAACGGTCCAGGCTTAGTTTTTAGTTGTTATGCTTCTTGATCTTTTAGCCCCTAGCTTAGTTAACTAGCATGTTCAATGGCTTACTCGGCCAATAACAGTATCAAGTGCCTTGGCGCCTCCCTTTCCTTTTGGGCATGATCAATGTGGTATCAGAGTAGGTAATGTCCTAGGGAGTCCACTATGTCATGTCTAGTATAGTCTTGATTATGGTTTTTTTTGTGCACCACACTTATAATCAAGAGGCTATGAGGCATTTAAGGATGGTTACCATACATTCACTTAATAGATCGTGCTATCAAGAAAAGTTATAGGAACATATGAAATCTAAGTGTTTCTTTGTGGTTTTTTTCATTTGCAAGCCTATCTATATCAAGATATAGCATAACGTGGGGTAGGAATGTATTCGAGAGATGGTACCAATCGTTCCTTGCCTGGTCAGGTGGATATACTTCCTATTGAGACAGACAAAAAGTATTTCATATTTATAGTAGCAGAGTTGAGGTCCAAGGGGTTCTAGTACCCCCAAGTTGCACACGGGACGGGGGAGCAGCGGATGAGGGAGAATGTTCAATTACTGATTAGTGAAAGACAACTAGAGGCGAGAGAAGATGCCAGAAGCGATCAAACAGTAAGCACAAAAGGTACGATAGTTTCTTCACATGGCCCCTCGAATATTTACAAGATCCAGTCCCACTGAGAATTCCCAAGACATTATAGACCATATCCATAGAGTATTGAGTATGATTCATGTATCCATCACTGAGGCTGTGAAGTTGGCTTCTTTTCAACTACATGATGTAACCATCTTGTCGTACGAGGCATGGGTGAGATCCAGAGGGTTTGATGCTCCGCCAGCGGAGTAGGACTTTTCTGGGGCACTTTTAGCCCATTACTTTCCATGGGAGGTTCGGGAGGACTACTTAACCTGTTAATCAATTTGAGGCAAGGGGATATAAGCTTGAGGGAGTATAACCTTAGGTAGAATTCTTTGGCTAGATATGCACAAGATATTGTGCGTAACTTGATTGCTATAGTTCATCATTATGTGGATGGTTCGGGGGATCATTTGATCAGAGACTGCAGGATAACGTTTTTAGAGGATTGTGCATATATTTCCCGCATACAGGCTTTTTCTCAAACTATAGAGTACCTTTCTCGTCGAATTTGAGATACCCGCAGAGTTAGGGAGAAGAAGAAGAGAGATCGTACTATAGATCTTATAGGGAGCCACGGGGTGATTTCAGTCCCCTAGTTCTCCAATATCAACCCGTGTCAATGGGTAGTATTCTACCATAGATGAAGGGCCAGCGATTTGACCAATATATTCCATCATGGCTGGGGCAGAGTTCAGGCCAGCCTGAGAGTCGTCGACAAGAGCGTTGTGCACAAATGAGACAACCTTCTACTCCATGTAAACAATGTTGTAATCTTCATACTAGATAGTGTAGAAAGCAGCAAGGTGTATGTTAACATTGCTGGAATATAGGACATTTTATTAGCCAGTGCCCAGGGTTAGGTAGAGGTACAAAAACTCAACCTTCAGGATCTACTACAACCTCTTCATCCTAATTACGTGTTCGTCGACAAGGCCCACAACCTACTCAAGGTAAAAGTAGGGAGAGAGGAAGAGGAGATAGTACATGTTCTATTTGTGGTCAAAATCGCTTTTATGCAATCACAGGTAAACAGGATTACTAGGTATCTCCAGATGTGGTGATGGGTATATTGATGATACTTTCTCTTTTTTTATGCACTAATATATCCTTGCTACACATTTTTATATACGAATCAATTTATCACTAGTATGCTGATATGAGACCTCAGTTATTTCTGAGGTCAATTGTTGTATCTACACCAATTGGTGACTCGGTTATAGCTAGTGATGTCTATCGAGGTTTGACAGTGTTAATTAATGATTACCCAATCTCTATAGATTTAATTTAATTGATCATGCTAGATATTGATGTCGTTATTGGTATGGATTGGTTGGCAGCTTGTAAAATTATGCTAATATTGATTGTCAAGCAAAGCTAGTCCACTTTGATTTTCTAGGTGAGCCTGTCCTTGAATGAAAAGGTAATGTTGCCTCGCCCAAGGATAAATTTATTTCACACCTTAGGGCTTTGAAATTGATCATAAAAGGTTATATATACCATCTAATTAATGCTAGGGATATTAATAAGGAGCCGGTGACCCTTCAACCAGTCCCTATTATGAGTGAATTCCTAATGGTATTCCTCGATAAGCTTTTAGGGAATCCCCCTGAAAGGGATAATAATTTTGTTATCGATTTTATTCCTAATATGCAGCCTATATCAATTCCTCCCTACAGAAAGGTTCCTGTAAAGCTATGAAAATTAAAGGAACAACTGATGGTCTTGCTCAATAGAGGCTTTATTAGGCCAAGCACAACTCCATGGGGTCCTCCAGTGCTTTTTACTTGTATTAAAGATGGCTCCTTACGGATGTATATCGGTTACAAAAATCTAAATGAAGTCACTATCAAGAATAAGTACCCTCTTCCATGGATTAATGACTTTAGCGACCTTTCGCAGGGTGCCAAATGCTTTTCAAAGATCACCTTCTTATCTAGGTATCACAAGTTACGAGTAGGGGACAATGACATTCCAAAGGCAACATTTAGGACAAGGTATGGACATTTTGAGTTCCTTGTCATGTCTTTTGGGCTTGCGAATTCCGTAGTAGCTTTTATGGATCTATTTAATAGAGTCATTAAACTATTCATAGATAAATTCATAATGTTGTTGATTGAGGAAATCTTGATATATTCATGGTCTTAAGATCAGTATGCAAACCACGTGCGAGCTATGTTATAGACCTTCTATGACCATAGGTTATATGCTAAATTCTCTAAATGTGAATGTTGGTTAACTTCTGTAATATCGATGGCCAGAAGATTTAAGCAATAGTGATCTTGTCAAGACAATTGAATCCAACAGAGGTTTGTAACTTTTTGCGCTTGGTAGGATATTATTGGAGGTTTGTTGATGTATTCTTCTTTATCTCCACACCACTAAAGAAATTGACACATAAAGAAGCCAAGATTTAGTAGACTGAAGCATGTGAAAAGAGTTTCAAGAGCTAAAGAAAAGGCTTACCACCGCACCTATTCTGGCTCTTTCAGATGGAACCAAAGGTTATGTTATATATTATGATGCCTCGAGAATTTGCTTAGGTTGTGTTCTTTTTGTAAGGTTATTGTATAAGCTTCTGGACAGTTACAAAAATATGAATAAAAACAATCCTACCCATGATCTTAAGCTCACCGCAGCTGATTTTGTCTATAAGATTTGGTGGCATACCTTTACATAGTTCATATTGATGTTTTTACTGACCACCAGAGCCTGTAATATTTATCTATATAAAAAGAGTGGAACCTATGACAAAAGAGGTGGCTAGAATTACTAAAGGACTATGATATGGACATTTTATACCATCCCGGTAAAGCTAATGTTGTTGTTGATGCACTTAGCCGAAAGTCCATTGGATGTCTAAGACATGTCCAAGCTAGTATTAAGATGACGCCTTATGAAGCACTATACGGGCGATGATGTAGGTCGCCAATCAGGTGGTTTGAGGTTAGGGAGGCAAAGCTTTTAGGCCCTAATCTAGTTTAATAGGAGATGGACAAAGTGAAACTTATTAGAGACCAATTGCTAATAGCCCAGATTTACCAGAAGTCGTATACAAATGTTCGATAACGAGACATCGAGTTTGATGTAGAAGATTAGGATCTCTTGAAAGTAACACCTATGAAGGGTATCGTGCAATTTGGAAAGAAAGGGAAGCTCAGACCTAGGTCTCCTGGGCGGTATAAGATTAGTCAAAAAATTGGCAAGGTGGCAAATGAGATTCATATGCCTTAAAAATTTGGGGTGGTCCAGCCAGTGTTTCCTGTATCTATGTTGCGAAAGTGCATTAGATATCTTTCGTGTATTACTCGCATTGAGGATATCCACTTTACTGAAGATATTTCTTATCATGAGGTACTTGTGGCTATTTTTGATCAATAAGAAAAAAAACTTTAAAATAAAGAAGTGGCCTCAATGAATATGTTGTGGTGGAACAATAATATTGAGAAAATAGCTAAGGAAACAGAAAAAAAATGATGAAGAATCACCCCTAGCTATTTACAACTTAAGGTGAGTCGGATTCCAAAACTAATAGTTATCATTTTTCTAGTAACATAAATTTTAAAGCGTTTTGAAGTGCAACTAGTATGTTTTGTCGTGGGATAACTATAAAATAACCTTAGTAATTGTAGTTTTTGGAAGTTGATTTATGGTGTGCAAGGGTAATACATACATCTCAAAAAGTTAATATTTTTGGTAGATGCTAATGCAACCAAGGGTCTGTCTTGAGACATTCGTGGATGAATGATATTAAGGAGGGGAGACTGTGAGACCCCGTGTTTCTCGTCATCAATAATATAAATAGTGTGGTATGTTATATAAGCCATATATGACTTTGGAAAGCACTTAAGGATAATAAAGCTGCAAATATGTGGTAATATCAAGGAATTACAGTTTTAAACCAAAGGAATCCCCTAAATACACATTAGGGATTATAGAAACGGCTTAAGTAGCATCTCACCCTTTTTGGAAGGTTTAAAACACGTTTCACTTTTCGGATGAGGCTAAGAGTGTATAATTTGATAATACTAGATTTTTAAGGGTTATTTCAATAGCATAAATGTTATATGTTATATTTTGGAATCGATAAGGTCTCAAGATAAAGATTGGCGAAAGTTACCGTAAGCTTCTTAAAGAAATACTGCTTAAATTTGGGTAAAATGTATTAGGACATATCTCTAAAAATATACGGATCTAGAGGGGCTATGAACTATAAAATTTAAGATCTATGGGTATAGTTTGCAACTTACAAAACTGCGCATCAATCCCACTTCAGCATAAAATGTTATGATAGTTTTACCATGACTGCCTAAGTAGAAAACTGGGCCATGTGTCGGGTCGGGCCAAGACCACCTAGATGTCAGCTAGTTTGACCTTTTAAAGCTAAAAATATTCTATTTTCATCAAAAAAATAGTTGAGAAAACAAAGAAAGAGATCCCACAAGTTTCCTAAGCTATGTAGGTATCTTCTTTGCATTTTTACTATTAAAGTTTACACAAGTGTCTAGAAATGTGTGCCATACACTTTGCATATGTTTTCCCCTCTTATTAGCTGTGTTTAGAGCTGTTTTTTGATTGGGAAAAAGGGTTGTTATTGCTTGTTATTCTAGGCCTACAGCTGGTGTGTTCAGGTAATATTCCGAAGGCTCTTTTACGATCATTTATATGATGTTTCACGGTTGTTTCGTCGTCTTAAGGATATATGGAAAATTTGTCTATTTATGCTTGATTACGGGATTTTTACAGGTGATTCTAAGTTGCATATATATAGTGGTTGTGAAAGTTAGGACGTAAAGAATAACTTTAGTAAATAAAGAATAACTTTAGTAAAGGAACGTGGGGCATTTAGACATCCGTTGAAAAGGTATGTTAAGGCTAAGCTCTGTCCCCTTTTTTTAGCAAAATATCTAGGAAAATTCCCAAAACATCAAAGTCAATATTTTTTTCATTTTGTTTCTAGAAAGACTTTTTGTAAAAGGCATTGGGATTGTAGATTAATTATTTTCATAATGATATTACGTTGGAATTCCATTCGATAATTTGAATTGGACATTCAGTATCAATATATAAATTTATTGGTTTTCCTGACTACTTGTCCATATGTTCAAGGAGTTCTTCTTATTGGTGTAGTGTCACTAAAATAAATGGTGATTACTAGGGGAATGTAGTATTCATAGCAAGTCCTTCTTTCTTACTAAGACCATATTTGATGAACATAGAAAGTAATACGTTGATTTCCAATAATCTTCGGTATAATGCTCATGTTTAAACCACTAAGGCACTTGATTATTTTAAATACTTTGTTTTACTAATTGACATGGAACCAAGTATAAGCATTATATGAAGTACCTTTATGAACATTGTAAGAGTTAAGGCGTCATATTGACTGTTGAGTTAAGATGCCAAACTTATTCGATTGAAATGTAAGATCTCACGAGTCATGTGTATATGCTAAAATAATGATTATGATGCTATGATAATAAGTGTACCAATGAGCCAAGATTTGCTAAATTTATGTTATGGCCTACTATGTGCATTTAATATTTATATCATACATCACATATTGTGCATGGACTTTGAGCCATAACCGGAGGTATAGAGCCTATTTGCTGAAATGATTATATATATGTACATGGTACAGATGGTGAAAGAATGGTAATTATTATTTTGGTTAGCTATATGGAAGGACCACCATTGCTAGTATTTTGCAGGTATGTCATGCATCTACATCTATATATATGTATTCACGATATGCGAAACTTGAGTATACCATGTATATTTGATCACTAAGAGGTTAAGTGTTGGCCATTGAGGTTACTTGAGTTTTAGTTGCAGGTGGTATTTCTATTACCTTTTTTTCTACAATATCTATTATTTTACTTTTTGCCTTACATACCAGTATATGTTTATTCGTACTGACGTCCCATTGCCTGGGGATGCTGCATTTAATTTCATGCGTGCAAGTTTAATTAAGGATTCATATCGACCCCACTAGTAGGAGCACAGTTCAGCTGAGAGTTGGAAATCTCCACCTCTTTCTACAGCTTTAATAGGATGCTTACTTTTTATTATACAGTTGATATAGTTAGGGCCATGTCCCATTATTATTAGTGAAACTCTTAGAGGCTACTATGGAGATGTTATTTTTGGTTAGTCCTTCAGCACCTTTATGTCTCCACTCATAGGATTGACATGTATATGTAGTGTATGTATATACATTTGTTATTGCAATAGTTTCGGCAAGCTAGTACCCTATCATTTTTATCTACCTATCTTGATATACATGATTTATTGCTGACAAGGTCATGACCTAAATTGTCCAGGCTTAGTTTTCAGATGTTATACTACCCAATCTTTTGACCCCTAGCTTAATCAACTATGATGTTAAGTGGCTTAGACGGCTAATAACGGTATTGAGTACCTGTCGCGCGTCGCTACTTTTTGGGGCATAACAACATGGGTTGGGAATAAATGAAAGGCCCCATTCTTTCTCAAATTCTTCTTGTTCCTTCTTAGTGAACTTAGGTATGTGGGATTGGTTCATGGTCTCTTTAAACCATGAAGATTCAAATGTTTTTCAATTGATTTTAATGAAATTAAGCTTACTTTAATTATGAATTTTTAAGATTATTGTTTACTTTATTCAATTGAGATATGGGTTATGTTTTATTGTTGATTTTAAAATGATTTAAGCCTTAATATGTTGGATTGTGTTGAAGTTATGAAGATTTGAATCTGCATGTCCCCTTTAATGTTTTATATAAGCGTAGGTAATTTTTATTGTGATTTAAATGTGAATTTATTTATGGTTTTACTTAAATTTCACAATGCATTGTCAACATAAAATTGAAAATCTATTGCCCATGTTATTCTCATCTCATTCATGGCATATGCATGCATGAACTATGATTTTCATGATACTTATGATGTGGGCTATGTCCCAGTTATTATGATGATTATGTTTTCAAAATAAATTATGGGTATGACAAGAGTATGATCACATAAATGTCTATGAATATCTCTTTGAGAAATTGTGGGTGTGAACACCACTACTATTATTGAGCCCTAATCGGGGATGGAGTCAAGGTGTGCTATCCGAAAGAGTGCATACTCCTTTCTCATGAAGGTGCTCAAAGCAGCTAAAAGTAATACATGAAGTATGTTTTCGCTTTTTTAGCCTACATATGCATGATTATGAAATGTCTCAAAGGAGCTAGAAGTAATACATGAAGTATGTTTTCATTTTTTAAGCCTAAGCATGCATTGTTATGATTTGACAAGATTTATTCCTCTTTTATAAGCAGATATATGTATATATATCCTTGTGGGATGACGACATCGCAACGATGGGATTGGTGTAAGGGTGGGATTTACCCTAGGGTCTGTACTCTTTTCTCTTGAACGATGTGCCTAATAGAGGTTATGTATATGTTTATTCCCATTTATGGATCATGAATGATTATGGAACAACCATTGGCAAGTAGGTCACCTCTTTATCCATTGTGGAATACATGACAGAGTTCCAAGTTATAGCTCACTTGGACATATATCTGCTAAGGTCTCATCCTCTTATATGCAATGTATTTTGACATTTATGCATCATACAATTAATGGCATATTGATATATTTATTTTGAATATATGTTTCTTCCTATATATATGCCCTTGTCATATAACATTGGATTCAAGTTTAATGAGTTTATATACAGCATACTTTGTACATTCAAATGGACTAATACATACTTTTGCCTACATGATCTAACCATATAGGGACCGGTGACTATCTTTATCCACCGTTAGATGGCTAAATTGGACTCAAAACATTTATTGTGGCGAGTCCTATCTTCCAAGGACAAATAACCACTTCCTCTACCTATATTGCTTTGTCTATGTCATTTACATTGAGCATAAGCTCTGGACATGTCTTGTGCCCTATCCTATATTCTTACTAAAGACATTGTTGGACATCTTGTAGACACTTTTATGGATATATGCTATGTGTCGTATTGGAAAATTATGATAATGGCTACCTATTGGATATGGTTATTATTATTTGATTATGAGTATAATGATATGAATTCATGATATGATGTAAAAGATCTGAAGCCCCGTATTGTCCTCGTAGCGTGAGTCATACTTATCCACCCCTTAGTTTTATATGCTATTTGTTATATGAATCGATGTTAATCCCTATCCTTATGACATCCCCATAGCGTGAGTCTTACTTTTCCTTCCCTAGAACTATGTGCTTACTATTCATATAAGCTTTCGCACCGATGATGTGTGAATGGATGCTATGAGGATTGTTTGGGGGTTCTCGGTTTATCATTCGTCATGTCACTCCTAGACCCTATGTCCGAGTCATGACATATCTCCAGTCATAGGTTGAGATTCAAAAAAACGTTTCTGAGGGTAAAACAAAATTATCATATGAACACTTTACCTACGACCTGTACGTTGGACCAAGACACGTAAATGGGATCTCGTGTTCATCTCCAACGGAATTTTATAAGACATTGTTTTGTCATTTCTCAACATTTTACGCATATACTACGTTGTTTAATCCCCCCAAATCACTCCTTTACTGCCTTATACACCCTTCACCCCTTCATATGGACTCATTCTTCAAAAGCCCTAAGTCTAATAATCTCTCAAACACTCCGAAGACTTCAAGAAGATGAGTTCGGTGCTAGGTTTTAGATTTCTCTTCGTTTTTCAACTAGGTTTTAAATCTCCAAAAAACCAAGGTATGTAGGTTTTTATTGTGGAAACCCTTCCTCCATAAGCTCAACAATTCCTCTTCTCCTTTGAGATTTCTCAAGTAATTCAAATATATGATGATTGTTATGAACTCATAATATGACGTATTTTATGATGATTATCTTATATTATGTCATGCAATATCATGTGAAACCTATGATATTTTTTTGAGTGGTTGATGGGTCACTAACATTATTTTCTTATGTAGTTGACAGATTATTTGGACTAATCTTTATGAATTTTATTATACTCCTGTCATGGCATTTATTTATGAACTGTAATCAGCCCGCGCTTCGTACGGTCACAAGTAATCTAACTAAGATTATACATCTTAATACTAAAATTGATAAAATACTATAAGGTTAGTAAGTTCTTTCTATAAAGAAAACTTAGCATCATAAATTTATCTCAAGAGCTTTTATAAATTTAGTAATGCTAAAGTTCTAGTTATCTTCAATTATATTTCTTGAACATAACACTACTACTCGATATAATGAGTTTTTCAATAGTATTTGAACTCGCTAACATGAATGTTAAATTACTATAATACCCCCATTGTGACTTTTCGAAAGGCTGTGACTTCTTCATGGAGTTGTCACTTTTTTGTAAGGTTGTGACTTCTTCAAGGAGTTGTAACTTTTTCAAAAAATAGTGTTTTTTTTGAAGAGTCGTTGCATTTTCGTGTGGTTGTGAATTTTAAAAATGGTTGTGGCTTTTTTGAAGGTTTGTGACTTTTTCGAAAGGTTGTGACTTTTTCAAAAATATTATGACTTTTTCCATGAGTTGTGACTTTTCTAAAGGGTTGTGACTTTTTTGAAGGGTTTTGACTTTTACGAAGGATTGTGATCTTTCTAAAGAGATTACCATAATATCCCCAATTTAAAGATTAGTTTAATATATTTTTTATATTTTATATTATGTTTATTTAATTATATTATATTAAAAGTAGATAATTTTTCATATTCAAGAATTGTGACTTTTTTAAAATGTTGAGAGTTTTTCAAGGAGTTTTTGACTGTTTTGAAATTTTATGTCTTTTTCGAAAAGTCATGAATTGTGACATTTTTCGAAAGGGTATGACTTTTCCAAGTAGTTCTAACTTTTTCAAATAGTTAGGATTTTTTATGAAAAGTAGATAAATTTCTGTATTCAAGGATTGTCACATTGAAGAAAGGTTGAGAATTTTTTAAGGAGTTGTGACTTCTTTGAATAGTTATGAGTTGTGAAATTTTCGAAAGGGTGTGACTTTTCAAAGAGTTGTGATTTTTTGTAATTCAAAGAGTTTTGAAAGGTTGTGGATTTTTTGAATGGTTGTAAATTTTTTGAATGGTTGTGATAGGCTAAAGTACTGTTTGATCATTAACAACACTTTCTGAGTTTTTTAACATTTGTTGGACTATTTGATTGATTTTTGAAATATAGAATTAATTTAGAAAAAAATAAATAAGAATTATGTGAGAGCACCATATAGGCGAATCTATAAGAATTATGTGAGAGCGGCACATAGGCGGGTCTAACATCCTCTTTATATATATATATATATATCACATGATTTTATGATTATGTACGCGTACCCCCTGAATTGATTTAAAGATGCATACCATGTTCTTAAGTCATGAATGCCTTGTGGAAAGATATTTAAGTTAAACATGTGGAGACTAACAAGAGAGCTAATAAGTATGCTATGAGCTCCAGAGCATTATATGAATGACATCAATTATGTAAGCCCCTAACTTCGATTCTATAAGCTATATATAATGAGTTGATTAATGAATGATAGTATGATAATTTGAGACTACACATGCTATGACTATTACAATGTTTCATGTATTCTATGGAATTGTGACCAAGAACGGAGAGAACCTTGGTAGTCTCCCATTGTCCTGTCACGATCCAAGCCAAGGGCTTAGGAATGACATGGTGAATGGGAATCTAAGAGTCCCTAAAAAATCCTCATCGCATCTACGTACAAATCATTGGTTCGGAAGCACACAATAAGACATTAAACACATAGTACTACTGGATCGGAAAGTATGGCTCATGCTATGACGATAGAATTAGACTTAGGACTTTCCACATTTCAACATCTCATAAAGAATATATCATCATCTAAATAATATTTAATAGATAGCAATAATCATAATCTCCACAAAAAAAGCATGATTTAGCACAAATCCGTGCAATAGTTTAGATGTTGTCCAATAATGCCTCTAAGTCATAGAATAGGACGGGGGCAAAGACGTTTCCCGTGCTCACCCTCAAATAAAATAAAACATAAGTGGATGAAACATAATAGGTAGATGGATGGTGCCTTGCCCTTCGATGATAGGACTCACCACAACAACATTCACAATCCGAGATAACCATCAAGTGGTGGATGAAGATAGTCTCCGGTCCCTACATAGTTAGATCATGTAGCCAAAGAGTATGCGTTAGTAGATTCATATGTACTAAGTATACAAGCATGTGATATATATTAACTTATTAAACCTGTATTCAATGTTAAATGACAAATGACCATATATAGAATAAAGTATATACACAAGGAAGTGCATATACCAATATGTCATGAAATTCATTAAGCATGAAATGTTATAACACTTCAACATCGTGGAAAAGAAACCTCAGCCGACATCTATACCATACGGGCTATTACATAGAATTTTGTAGTCTTCCCCACACCAAATGAAGAGGTGATATGATTGCCAAAGGTAGACCATACCTCTCCTTATGAGGACCCCCATTTCATAGAAATAACCTTACCTTACGGGAACAGCCATTTCGGAAAGGATTTTCCATTTGTAATATAATAGTAACCATACCTTATAGGCATATCAATTTCATTAAAGATTACCATAACATAAACCTATGTTTGGCACATAGTATTGGGACATGGGAACTGCATCCTCTAAGATAGCCCCTCTCCCGCATGTCCACTCGGTGCAAATTAGGTATAAGTCTTTCAAATCATTTCAGCCATAATTAGGCTTAAAAGCAAAAGATTATTCATAATAATATATACTTGGGCTAAAGAGTTAAATCATACTTTAATTCATACTTTCATGCATAGAAATAACTCATTCACATATATACATAGTGGTGTAAACACTCAAAATTGGTCAAAGAACTATATCATTGACGCTATGTGACCACATGTCATGTAAAACCATACTTTCTTCAAAATGTTACTTATAAACATAACTGGGTCTTAACCCACGTCATAAGCTTCATGAAAACCAATGCTCATGTATGCATATGTCATGAATGTTGAGAGAATAGCATGCGCAATAGATATTCACACTTAAATAAACAATGTAATATGAAATACAAGTAAATCCATGAGTAAATTCACATTTATATTATCCTTTAGATTATTCATTCTTAAATCCAACATTCAAGGGGACATGCATATTAAAAATCTTCAGAATATCAATGCAATTGAACATATTAGGTCTTCAATTGCTTTAAAAACATCAATTAAACATAGAACATATATCAACTGAATAAAATAAACAATAATTTAAAAGACCCATCGTCAAAGTTATCTTGAAATTTCATAAATCAAAGAGTAAAAGATTTTGGCGTCTTTATGGTTGAAAGGGACTGTAAATAAATCCCACATACCTTATATAATTAAGAAGAATCATGAAAAAATTTATTGAAGAAGAAGACCCTTCCTTAAGCTCTGAGCTAATTCGCCTATGGCACACTTGAGTGGAGTTCTTTAAATGAGAGAATTTTAATATTCTAAGTGTATGGAATGAATTTGAATAAGAATAGAGGAATATAGGTCTTTTCAGGGGTTTAGGATCGGTTAGAAAGTCCTAAATGACCCTTAGAAATGACCAAAATTACAAAAAAGTCATTAATGAAATGATCTTCAAAAAGAAGCCAGGGGTTGCGTCAAAGAGCCATACGGCTCGTGAAGTGGTCCACGGACCATTTAGTGGTTTTTAGAACTAACCTTAGCTAAATTATAGACATTTTTGTTTCCAAGAAAGGGGACACGACTCGTGCTAGGGCATACGATACATGTCAGTACCTGTGCAAGTAACCCAAGTTCCGAGATAGTGATTCTATACTTAAAAAATTATTTTGAGGTAATAAATTCATGAGACACCTCTCCTCAGCTCGTGGTAGGTCACACGAGACTCCACACAGTTTGTGAAGTGCCACGCAACCTGTATAGGGTCTTCTTATGGCTTGCCTTTTAAAATATCTTTGATGGATAGTTGGGGTATTTTCCAAGGCCCCTTACACAACTAGTGGTGAGCACCACGACTCGTGGGAGGTTCCTTCGAGGGACACCAAGCCTAAAATAACTTCTTTACCTACCAAAAGCCATACACAAGAATTCACTATGGCTCACAAACCTCCAGAAACGCGAATGTTACACATCGAAAGGTGTCACGAAGTGTGGGTCCTTACATCATCTCCCCCTTGGGAACATTCGTCCTTGAATGCACAAGAAATGTCTTGTAAAGGTTGACTTGAACATGAAAGATTCCAACATTAAGATACAATGCATAATTCATTACATTAAAATCTTGAAGTCGTTTAAACTAATGCCAAAACACCCTTTCTATCAATTTTATGCACATGTATGCATCTCATGTCATGAAACACAAGAATGGAAGAATTAGCACTATTGAGAATACGAAGAACGTAATATCTTAGGCTTGAGTAGATTGGAAAACATTAGTGTATCGCCTCATCATATTTAACTCTGCCTCCCCAACTAGCACTCTCCACATGTCGATTTTTCCAACGCACTTTAAGCGAACCCATAACCTTATTGTGAAGCCGCTTTACTTGTCTATCAAAAATCTCAACCGTAATATCCTTATAGGACAAGTTCTCCTCAACTTCAACACCCTCCAAAGGCACAATATAAGTAGGATCACAAATCAGTTTCCACAACATAGACACATGGATAACCGGGTGGATAGAACTTAAATCCGGAGGCAAATCCAACCAATAAGTTACATTCCCAATCTGCTCCTTAATCTTATGAGGACCTACATACCAGGGACTTAATCCATTTTACAAAAGTGCATTACACCCTTCATTAGAGAGACCTTCACATATAGCAAATCACTGAAATGCAATTCAAGATCCCTCTTTCTAATATCTGAGTAAAGCTTTTTGCAACTTTGAGACATCTTCAACCTCTCCCTTATCAACTTCACCATTTGCATAGCCTCTAAAACTAAAACCAGGCAAATCAAGGCCATGTCTCCCAACCCAAACCACCCTGAGAGCTCTCACCATATTCATGCCATCAGTTCAGAAGCATATTAGGGATAGTAAATAGATAATTCTAATGGATAAGAAAGTAGGAGTCGCGCTATAGGGGTATCATAGGGATTGATATTAACATGGATTCACATAACACATAGTATATAAGAACTACGGAGTGGGGAAGTATGACTCACTCTATGGGGAAAAAACAGGACATAAGATCTTTCATATTTCCACATCATAACATGAATTCATATCATAATTCTTATAAAGAAATCATAATAACCATATCCATTAACTAGACACAATTATAATCTCCCAATAAGATTTGCACATAACATATATATGTATGAGAGTCTATAAGATGTCCAACAATGCCTCTAGTGACAAAATAGAATGGGGGTGAAGACATGTCTCGGGCTCACCCTCAAAGTAAATAGCATGAACAGAAGCAACATAAAGTGGATAGGTGGTGGATTGTCTTTGGATGATGGACCTCATCATATAACATTCTCAAATCCAATCAAGCTGTCAAACAGTTGATGAAGGTAGTCTCCGCTCCCTACATAATTAGATCATGTAGGCAAAAGTATGTGTTAGGGCATTTGAATGTATTAAGTTTACGGGCATGCAATGTATACGACTTATCAACCCTGCATTCAATGTTAGATGACAAAGGCATATAATATAGAAGAGATATATAGCAAAGAAAAGTAATATAACAATATGCCATAAAATCCATGATACATGAAATGCCATAATGCTTATATATAGTGGGGAGGTGACCTCAACAAAGATATGAGACCAAGTGAGTTATTACTTGGAATCCCCATGTTATCCTAATACTGGAAAAGAGGTGGTCTACTTGCAAGAGGTAAACCACACTTCTCCTTACAGGCCTTCCATTGCAGAGAAGTATCCTTCCTTATAGGCCTCTCATTTTGCATAGGATTTTAATAATATTTCTCATAGGTCGTCCCTCAACTAATGGGATGAGCTTTAGATCTTTATAGGGATTCATGCCTCAACTAACAGTATGAGCCTCAGAGCTCAATGCCTTGTAACCGCACCTTACGGGACTCTCATTTTTGTGAGGGTTACCATATACATATACCTCTGTTGGCACATAGTTCAAAGGAATGGAAGAGGACCCTTGGGGATAACCCTGACGCCCCCAATCTCATCAGTGCTATGTAAACATCCCACATGAATACCAATGGGTTATATAGATTCAATCTAAAATAAAAAAATGTAATATGAATTTCAAGTAAATTCATAAGAAAAATCCACATTCAAATAATAATATTCATTACCCATACTTGGATCAAACTTTAAAGGGACAATGCATAATAAACTCTTCATAATGCTCATGTAATTCAACATATTACGGTTGTAATCAACTCAAAATAAAAGATAAAGCATAGCCCATACTTCAATTGAATTCAATAATCTATAATATACAAAACCCATGTTTAAAGTAAGAAAAATATCATTAAATTCAATTGATAAGAGTTTGGGTCTTCTTAGTTGAAAGAGACCAACAATCAACCCTACATACCTTGCTTAGGTAGAAGAATATGAAAAGAATTTAGCATGAAGTTGAACCCTAATCGGATCCTAGCTTGAATCTTGAAGTTGAGACTTGGAGAAAATTTTGAGAGTGTTATTCCAGAAACTAAGTGTTAGTCTTGAATGAGGGGTTACGAAAATTGGTAGAGGGGTTTTAGGAGTGTAAAAGGGGGTTATACAGATCTTAAAAAGGTTGTGGGATAGGCCAAAATATCAAAAACACCTCAATAAAATGGCCCATTTGAAATTTATCCGGAACTTATCACGGGTGGCTTCAAGGGTCATGAAGCTTCTAATAGTCTGTGGAAGCACATTATCCGAACCCAGACAGGTTCTACAAAAAAGGGCATAACTTCTTACTCCGAACACAGAATTAGGTAAAACTAGATGCATTGGAAATAAAATTAAAAGAGCTTCAATTTGCCAAGTTACGTCACCCAGTTCTTGTTGTGCTAAGAGATATGAGCATTTAAAGTTTACCCTTCTATTGGTTCTTTTTAAAAGCCTAGCCAATTGAATTCCTTTAAACTTTGCTTTATTAAGGAGACCCATGATGACCCTAAACCACATAATAATCATGGATTGAGATTTGGAACGTGAATTTATCTTGATCGTGAAGGTTCCATGAGAATCCTCCGATTGGAGCTCAAAATGAGAATTTGAAAAACGTTTCAGCAAGTGAATTAGAAGTTATGTTTTAGAATAAGAACAAGTAGTAATGAAGGAGTATAAATGATTTAGAGGTCCCATATATGGGTCACACAACCTGTGGAGGCCTCCATAAGGTGTTACCTTTTTCTAAGACTTTCCGAAAAAAAAAAAATCAAGCACCATTAAGGTCATACAAAGTCCAGGTCCTTACTTCATCTCCCCTTGGGAAGATTCATATTCGAATGATCTAGAACAAGGATTGAAAGGGTTTACTTGATCATGGAACATCCCAAACTCAAGAACACACTATATATTTCATTATTTGAAAACCAATAAGTCATTAAAACTCATGTAAAAACAACTTTAAATCATTCAAACCGACTTTAAATCATTTTTATGCGCATGTATGCATTCTATGTAATGAAACACAAGTGTGAAATAATTATGACCACTTTGAATAGGAAGAACCTAATAACTTAGGCTTTAGTAGATTAGAAAACATGGGATATCATTTCATCATGTCTAACTCCGCCTCCCATATAGAATCCTCCACATATTGATTTTTCTAAAGCATCATACCCGAACCTACACCTTTGTTGCAAAGCTGCTTCACTTCCATATCAAAGATCTCAAATTGGCATCCTTATAAGAAAAGTTTTTCCTCAACCTCAACACCTTCGAATGGAACAATTGTTTTAAGATCACCAATAAATCTCCTAAACATAAATACATGGAAATACTCAAATCCGAAGGCAAATCGAATCTATAGGCCACATTCCCTATCCGCTAAACAATCTCATACGGACCTACATAGAGGACTTAACTTGCCTTTCTTACCATAAGGCATTACACGATTCTAGGAGAAATCTTGACATACGCCCTATCAACAATAAGAAACTCAAGGTCTCTCTTTCTAATCTCCGAATAAAACTTTTGATGATTTTGAGCCATCTCCAACCTTTTCCTAATCAATTTCACTCTTTTCATAGCCTCTAACACTAAATTTTGGCCTATATAAGACATTTCATGTAACTCAACCCACCCCACTAGAGACTTACACTTTCTACAAATATAAAGCCCGAAACATTGCTATACCAATGCTAGCATGGAAGCGATTGTTGCAAGAAAAATCAATTAGTGATAGATGATCACCCTAATTTCCTTTGAATTCTAACACATGAGCCCTAACCATGTCCTGTGTGGTTCGAATTGTCCTTTCGGCTTATCCATCCGATTGATAAAGAAGAAAAAAGAAAAAAAATTGTACTTACCTTAGTGCCAAGCCCTTCTTCGAAATCATTTCCAAAAGGGAGAAGTAAATTGGGTACCACAATTTGATATAATAAAAAGTAGGCTCACCATCCAGTCTAAAAAATATAACATGGCATTTTCATCAACATTAACAGTAGTCCTAACTGATAAGAAGTGAGCCGATTTAGTCATTCTTCAAATAATTACCCACATAGAGTCTAATTCCTTCTGGTACAGGGAAACCTAATCACAAAGTCCATATTCTCATTCTCTCATTTCTAGTAGAGATTTCAATGCTTTGGGCCAAATAATCGGGCCTTTGATATTCCACATTCACTTGTTTGCGATTAGAGCATTCAAATAAAGATCTAGATATGTCCTTATTAATACCATGCAACCAATACATTTCCCTTAAACCCTAATATATTTTTGTAAATCTCGGATATATGGAATATTGAGAGTTATGGAATTCACTCATGATCATCTCTCTAAGACCATCAACATCTAGAAAACATACTCAATCTTTGTGCCGAGTTACACCATCTCACCCATGGGAGAAAACCTCTATCTTATTTTTGGCAATCAATTTCTTGAATACAACCAATGACGGGTCTAAGTCTTGCTTTTCCTTGAAATCAACAACCATAGAAGATTCAACCCATTTTGAACATTAACAAAACCATCATTAGATTCACTCAACCAAATTTCCCCAATCTTGTTAAACGATGCACATCCTTCACCAACTCCCTTTTGGCCTCCTTTAAAAGAGCAACTACAAGATCTTCCTTATCTAGATAGTATTACGGGCCCAAAGTAACTCTCCCTATTCGATAGGGAGGGATGGAGATATATAATCTTAAGAAATGCTCTATTGCATGATATAAATCATGAAAAAAGTGAAACATTTACTAAAATGCATTATAGCCTTTTACCCATAGATGTGGGTTACTTTACACCATGGATAATACTTTACATGACGCACCATGTTGGACTCTGAGGACCATTTATATATCTTGTGCTCTGACACCTTCTCTATCATGATTTGGACATGGGGTCTAGGAGTGTCATTACGAATGAAAACCCGAGAGTCTCAAAAAAAGTCGAAGTATCCATATTCACATCATCGCTTCAGAAGCATATTAAAGATAGTATATATATATATAACTCTAAGAAATGGGAAATTAGTACTCATGCTCTGTGATGTCATAGGGATGGGGATTAACATGGATTCAATTGACATATATATTACACAAGAACTAAAGAGCAGGTAAGTATGACACACTCTATAGGGACAAAACGGGACTTAGCATCTTTCACATTTCCACATCATAACATGAATCAATTTCATAATACTCATACATAAATCGTAATAACCATATCTAATTGCTAGCCATAATCTTAATCTCTAAAGATCGACACATAACATATATATGTACGAGAGTCTACAAGATGTCCAACAATGCATCTAGTCGTAGAATCGGACGGGGGCCAAGACATATTTCGAGCTCACCTTCAAAGTGAATAGCATAAATGAGGTGGATACATGGTGGATTATACTTGGAAGATAGGACTTGCCACATCACTTTCACAAGTACAATCAAGCCATCAAACGTTGGATGAAGGAATTCTCTGGTCCCTACATGATTAGGTCATATATGCGAAAGTATACGTTAGTACAATTGAATGTACTAAGTATGCGGGTAGGCAATATATATGACTCATAAACCTGCATACAATGTTAGCTGATAAGAGCATATAAGATAGAAAGAGATATAAAACAAAGAAAAGTAATATAACAATATTCCATGAAATCCATGATGCATGAAATGCCATAATTCTCATATGTTGTAGGGATGTGACCTCTATCGATATATAAGACCAAATGAGCTCTTACCTGGAATCCCACTATTATCCTCAAACCATAAAAGAGGTGGTCTACTTGCCAAAGATATACCATACTTCTCCCTACGAGCCTCCCGTTTCATAGCAGTAAACTTCCTTACGGGCCTCCCATTCGGGATAAATTTTTCACAACATTTTGAGTGGGTCATGCCTCAATTAAAGGGATGAGCCTCAGATGTTTCTAGCGAGTCATGCTTTTACTAATTGGATTAGTCTCAGATCTTAATATCTTGTAACCCCACCATTCGCACCTCCAATATAAATCAAAGCTACCATGTACGTATAGCTATGCTAACACATAGTTCAAGGGAAAGAAAGAGGGCCCTTAGGCATAGCCTTGACGCATCCAATCTAATTGGTTCTAAGTCAACATCTCACAAGAATACTTATATATACATGCTTTCAAAAGAGGCACAAGTCGTTTCAACTCATTTCAATGCATACTTGGGCTTAAAAGCAAAACATAATCACAAACATTCATACTTGAGCTCAAAAGCCAAATCATATTTCGAATCATACTTTTCATGCATAGGAATAGCTCATTCAGATATACCAGAATGGTGTAAATACCAAAAACTCTCAAAGATCCATATCATATACATTTATATGAAGATATTCTTTTCATAACCATAATCTTATCAAAATTATATACATAAACATAATTGGGCTTAACCCATATCATAATTTTCATAAAATCAAATGCTTATGAATGCATAAGCCATGAATGATGTGTAAATAGCAATGGGTAATATAGATTCAATCTAAAGTCAACAATATAATATCAAATTAAAGTAAATTAATAAGTAAAATCCACATTCCAATTATAATATTGATTACACATGCTTAGATCAAGCTTTAAAGGGACAATGCATAATCAAATCTTCATAATACTTATGTAATTCAGTATATTAGTGCTTAAATCAACTTAAAATCAACAATAAAGCATATCCCATACTTCAATTGAATTTAATAATTAATAATATTCAAAACCCATATTTAAAGCATGTGAAATGTCATGAGATTCAAGTTAAAAGAGTTTGGCTCTTCTTGGTTGAAAGGGACCAAGAATCAGTCCTACATACGTTGCTTAGGAAGATGAATTTGAAAAGAATATTGCATGAAGTTGAAAACTCAATTGAATCTTGAAGATGAGAGTTGGAAAGAATATTGAGAGTTTGATTCTAGAAACTAAGTGTTTGTCTTGAATAAGGGGTTATGAAAATATATAGAGGTTGTTTAGGAGTGTAAAGAGGGAATAAAGGTCTTAAGAAGCCTTGAGGATGTGCCAAAATATCAAAAACACCTCAATAAGAGGATCCATTGAATTTTATACCGAACATCGATTGACCAGTGTTACAAGCCAATCGACAGGCCATGGATAAAACTACAAGTCGTAGGAAAGACTTGTGGTTGAGGAGAGGAACATGGTGAAATTTTTTGTTAATTGGAAGTCGAAGTACAAGCGACTCTATGAGTTGTACTCCTTAATATGGATCATAACTTGGGTCATGAAAGGGACCCTACAAGATGAAACTTTTTCTAAGTATGGGGAGGTTCTACACATGGATCTATGGTCCATAAAAGGAATTACAAACTGTATATTTTTTTATAGTTTAAGAAGTGAAATTTCCAATAACTCAATTTTTTGGAATATTCCTAGTACGAGTTATCATATAACATGTAGAGTGGATTACTAGCCTAGGGCCTAGATGTGACATGGTGAATGGATAACCTGAAAGAACCTCAAACAAGGCTCTTAAGCATGTATATCACATTCTCAGTCGTAAAACAAAAAATTTAAAAGAATAACACATAATTTCTATGGACTTTATACTTACACTATGGGGATGCTCCGGGGAAGAGGATTATCATGGAAGAGGATTAACACAATATCCCGATGTTCACTCCATTGTGGACTTGGAGTTGTCTACTTTGACAAGGTAAACCAAATGCTTACCTTATAGGAACTTCCCAATTTCCAAAAGTACTTCGTAAACACCCTACAAGAACACCACCCTTTTTGGTTAACTTATGATAACAATCTTATGGGAAGCCCACACTTTTTAGCATATAATTAGCATGTGCACTACAAGAAGACCACCATTTTAGGTCAATCAACTAATAAGACTACATGGATCCATTAGTTAATTCACAAATCATAGTGGAAACATAGTTATGGAATAATTGTTATTTATCAAAGTCCTCTCAATGATAGGGCAGACTCTGTAGGAATATTGAAATCATACTTCTATCCATAATACACAAAGCGTGATAATATTATAATAATGTCATGTAATAGATCACAAAAAACAAATCTTCATAATACAAAAGAATAGGGCTTCACATCATTCATAAGTTTCACAGTATTCTTATAACTCATAACATGCATAATAGTCCTTTAAAAAGTTCATATCATTCATAGTTAGCATAATCTAGCCTTAAGGCCCTTAATATCATAGAAGATTGGTATATAACTTATATAAAACAATTCTGGGTATATGTATACAGGTTTATAACCGTGCAACACAAAGGGAAATGACTTGAAAGGTGTAAAATGGAACTACATGAACATTATTCTAAATAACCCACTATATAACATAACAAGATTTAGGTATGGTATCATGAAACCCTCATAAAAGTACATCAATTTCATATGGATTTTCAATTCATAATCATATACAAAGGTAAAACATCATAATTCTCTTTATAATATTATCATATAAAACAGTTCACAAAAACATCAATAAATTTTATGTAGTTGAAGTAGAAGAATGGTTATACTTGTGGAGGAAATATTTCCACAAACCCACATACCTTGGATGTTCGGAGATGGAAAATCATCTTAGAATGTAGTGAAATTCTGAAACCCTAGCTATCACCATTTGCTTGAATGACTTGAGGAGCTTAAGAGAGGTTAGACTTAAGTTATTTTTGAGAATGATTGGGAATGGAGTGAGTTAGGGTTGTATAGGGTTGATTAGGGTCTTTTGAAGTTAAATGACGTAGTATAACATTATGGTAATAGGAAATGTCGAATTCGCCCCTTAAAATTTCTTATCGAATGAGACCACAAGACCTCATTTATGGGCCGTGGTAGAGTCTATGGGCCGTGGTCCAGTCCACGGGCCGTAGGCAAGGGGTTTCCTCTAATCACCTTTTGGACCCTCAGAAACTTTATCCCATCCTCAACCAATGCACCGGACTTATGACTCATCCATCTATGGGCCTTCTAATAGTTTGTATACTCAACTTCAGAAATCAATATTATAACCAATTCTGGCAAACATTCCATAAGCCCATGATATGGCCCACGGTGACATGTCTTGTAGTCTATTTTGTAGAACCGTGGTACGTAGAAAAATCAAAATTTCATTTCTTAGACACTTTTACACCGTCCAACATGTGGGGCCTTAAAATATCTCCCTATTGGGAATATTCATCACCCGATGTACTAAAGGAGAGCGCTATGGAATAGAATATATGCATCATGTGATAAATGCAACATATCACTATGAAAATTTTTGAATCATGCTTTAAATAACATTTATAATACAACTTAAAAATCATATACTTATGAATAGATAACATGAACATGACATGCAAGTAGTGTTTCCTCAAGGGGATTTTAGTACCTCAATCTTTATTAGAACGGAAGAAATAGGGTGTATCATTTCTTCATATCGGGTTTAACCTCCTAAGTAGCTTGACTTGTTGGTTCCTCCAAAGGTCATTGACAGATGCAACATCTTTATTTCTCAACCTTTTCACTTGCCTAAATGATTTCCACAGGAAATTCCTCTAAGCCAAATTTATTTGAACATTAACAACCTCTAAGGGAACAATGGAATTAGGGTCTCAAACACACTTCATTAGCGTGGAAACACGGAAGACTGGACGAATCATGTTTATTTCAATAGGAAACTCTAATACATATGCAAATTTTACGAACACATGTCAAGATCAAGTAAGGACCTACATGCCTAGTATTTAAATTTTCCTTCTTGCCAAATCGAACCACACCTTTCATTGGTGAAACCTTCAAATACACCAAATCATCAACTTTGAATTCAAGGTCTCTCCTCCTAGTGTCAGCATAAGACTTTTGCCAACTTTAGGCCATTTTAAATCTCTCTATTATCATCGTCACCTTCCCTAAGGATTTCATAAATAAATCTAGACCTAACAAAGCCATACCCCCACTTAAAACCACACAACTGGAGACCTACAACGCCTCTCATATAGGAGCTTCAAAGGGAGCCATTCCAATGCTAGAGTTATTGATACTGTTATAAGAAAACTCTAGGAGTGGAAGATGTTCATCCCAACTACATTTAAACTCAATGACGTAGTACGTAAGCAAATCCTTAAGATTTGAATGGTTCTCTCAGCTTGACTAACCATTTGTGGGTAAAATGTTGTGCTAAGCTTGACTTTAGTACCAAGGCCGTTTTGAAAGAACCTACAAAAGTGCGAAGTAAATTGAGCAGCACGATTTAAGTAATGGCTAATGAAACCTGTACAATCTAACCAACTCATGAATGTATAACTTGGCACAATTTTCTCTACCATAAGTTTGTTTAAACCTGTAAGAAGTAAGCTGACTTTATGATTCTATCAATGATAACCCAAATAGAATCAAAATACTCCTAGTCTTTGGTAACCCAACCACATAATGCATGTTGATTTCTTTCCACTTCAAAGTCTAAATTGCAATGTCTTAGGCTAGGCCACCCAACCCTTGGTGTTTGACTTTTACTTATGACAGTTGTGGAAACCGACTACAAACATGGCAATATCGTTTTTATTACAACACCACCAATATACTTCTCTCAAATCCCTTTACATCTTTGTAGAATCGGACTTAATGGAATAAGATGAATTGTGAGCCTCATTCAATACCATGTCACTAAAGTTGTCGACATTGGGTATACAAACTACGTTTGTATTGAAAGACACCATCTCACCCTTTAGGAGAAAACCTCAACCTTACAATCCCTCACAAAAGTTTTAAATTCAAAAAATCAAAGGTAAAGGTCTTGTTTGGTTTTGAACTCTTCAATCAAGGAAGACTTAAAATCATCCACAACAACTACACCTCCATTTTTAGTCTCATCTAACCTAACTCCCAATCCAGTTAACCGATGAACTTCTCTTGAAAAATCTTTCTTGGAATCATAAATATGAGTCGTACATCCCATGGACACCCGACTTAGGTTATCGTCTACAATAATCACTTTGCATAGATGATAGTGCACACTCATGTCATAATCTTTAAAAAGGTCCAAGCACTTCTTTTGCCTTAAGTTTAGATCCCATTGCGCGAACACGTATTGGAGACTCTAACGGTCACTAAACACATCTTTATGAACCCTATATAATAGTTATGCCATATCGTCAAGGCAAGTACCATGACTGCTAATTCAAGCTCATCCGGTTAGATAATTGCACTCATGCACCTTTAGTTGCATAGAAGCATAAGAAATGACTTTGCAATTTATCTTTAATACACACCACCACTGATCCTTGATGCATTAAAATACACCACAAACCCTTCTAACCCTTCCGCTAGAGCAAAAATAGGAGCAGATGTAAACTTATCTTTCAATGTTTTGAAACTTCTTTCAAATTCATTGATCCATACATATTTAACCTTATTTTATGTCGAATTTGCCAAGGGAGAATCAATTGAAGAGAAACCGTCGACAAATCTTTGGTACTACTTTACAAAACCCAATAAACTCCTAATATATGTAGGGGCTAAGGGTCTAGGTAAACTCTTTACAAATTCTATCCTTGTGATCCACTTTAATACCTTTAATTAACAACACATGCCCTAGAAATGCAACTTTTTTCAACCGAAATTCATATTTGTCGAACATGGAAAATAACCTTTCTTACATTAACATTTACAACACTAACTACAAATGTTTCTAACGCTCCTCTTCACTCAAGGAATAGATCAAAATATCGTTAATGAAGACCATCACAAACATGTCAAGATATGTTTAGACACCATATTTATACAATTCATTAATATTGTGGGTGCATTATTTAGGCCGAAGTACATCACCATGAACTAAAAATGCCCATACCTTGTTCCTAAGGCTGTTTTAGGAATATCACACTCCCTTACCCTTACTTGATGAAACTCGGACCGAAGGTCAATCTTTGAGAAGTGGCTAGCCTCTTGTAAGTTATCGATCTTTGCAATGGATACTTGTTCTTCACAGTGACCTTGTTGAGTTGCAATTAATTGATTCATATTATAAGGATGTCATCTTTCTTCCTTACAAATTACACTGGCACACCCCAAAGTTACTTGCTAGTCCTTATAAAACCCTTCTCCAACAAATCTTTTAATTGGTCCATCAACTTTTCCAACTTATCCAGGGCCATGCGCTAAGTAGGCATAGAAATGGGTTGGGTATCGAGGAGGTTGTCTATACCTAAATCTATCTCCCTTTTAGGAGAGACACCAGGAAGTTCATCAGGAATAGCATCAAGAATCTCATCAACCATCAGAATCGACTCAACAGGAAGAAATTTAGACTCAACAACCCTAACCCTTGCAAGTTTCTTTATGCGACCCTTAGAAATAAATTCCTAAGCCTTTAAACAAGAGATAATCCTATCCTTAACCGCCGAATCATGACCTACCCAATAAAAGAAGGGTTAATTAGTAAATTAGACCCTGACCTTGCGGGTTCTACAATCTATAAAAGCACAATACGCATGTAAACAATCTATCCCAAGAATGATAACAAAATCTACCACGGCAAGAACAAATAAATGACAAGGCATGACATTATGCAAAATAGGCATGGGATAACCCCTATAAACTCTTTTAGCAGTAAAGGACTCGCCCACAGGGGTAGATACTTCAAAGGGTTCACACAACAACTCGGGATACAGATAAAGTTTATTAGCAACAAGAAGAGTAATGAAAAAGAGAGTGGCACCCAAATCGAATAATCATACACATCCAAATCATAGATATTTAACATGCCGATAACAAAATCAGGCACCTCATCAACCCCTTGACTAACATGAAGAACATAAAAGTGATTGCGACGTGTAGCACCCCCTTGTTGACCACCTTGTGCCCTTTGATCACCATAAGCACCTTGTTCTTTAGGACGACCATCTCTACCTTTTTTTTTGACAAGCCACAATTTTTAGTCCATATTGTCAGACCCAAAGCAAGCACCCATCTCCTCTTAGCATCTACAACCATGATTTTGTCCACACTTTCCACATATGGAAATGATTTGGGCACCATTACCATCTTAAGCTCTAGGGTTGAGCACCCTATCATTAGCAAATCTTTGACGTTGAGCATTAGAGGACACTTGACCTATGAACTTGTGGCCTTACTTGAAGTGACCACCCTTGCTAACATTGAAACCACCATCATGCCGAGCCCTCTTAAACTCTCCACTACTCCTCTTCCTATGCTTTTCCCTTTGAACTTACTTGGCATAAGTCATGAGCAGAGGTAAGTCCATATCCCCTTTGTGTATGAAAGTTCGGCATTCTTCATTGATCAAGTCAGACACTCCCGTTATGAACTTATGAGTCTGTTCCCTAGGGTCAACAACAAAGTGAGGAGCACACTTGGAGAGGTTGTTGAACTTTAGGGAATATTCCCTAACACTCATCAAATGTTGCTTGATGTTCGTAAACACTGTTATGTTTTCTTTCTTAGCTCCTTGGGAAAGAAATAGTTGAGGAAGGCAGCCTTGTATCAATCCAAAGTGATAGTCTCACAATCCCCTCTCTTATCCTTCATTGATCAATCCATAATTGAGCAAGGCCTTTACTTTGATAGGCTGAAAGTTTTGCCTTTGCTTTCAGATTAACCCTTAAAATCTCAAGAACATTTTGCACCTTATCGATTAATTCTTGGGGGACTTCTTCAACTTAGGTGATATAGAACACCGGAGGATTCATTCTTATGAAATCCCTCACCTTTGAGGCGGGGGTTTGAGCATGAGGAGCTTGCACTCCTTGGTCGGTCATGGCCCTTGACAAATAACCTGACAACATTCCAATACTTGGTGTGAGTGAACCATTCTTCTCCTTGGGAAACTTGTGAATTTGGAGGGGCCGGTTCATCCTTAGGAGTAGGATCTCGTTAAGCTACTTATATTTGAGGCATGATCTAGAAGAACAAAAGACCATCTATTAGAACAAGGAATACCTTAACTTAAGTCTAAAGCATGACATAGTACATGAAGAAGTGATATATTTTTAAAAGACCTCATAGCCTGTTATTCATAGTTGTAGCGTGCTTCACAACCATAAATAAGACTCTATTTGACATGGTGTTTTGCATTTCCGAGGACTATTTGCAAAACTAATGCTCTGATACCATGAGTTATCATGACCCAAGCCTAGGGCTTAGAAATAAAATGTCGAACGGAGAACCCGAAGGAACCCCAAACAAGCCTCTTAAGAATGCATAGAAAATCCTTGGTTGTGGAAGCAAAAACAAAAGAAAACGAAGCACAATTTGTAGGGGAAATATGACTTTGGGCTTATGCTACGCGGATGTTGTAGGAAAGAGGACTAGCACAAATCAAATAGCAATTCTAAGGGGCGGGTAACTATGACTAACACTATGGGGGCAATTAGGTGATTAGGAATTCCACCTTATCTACCCAACAAGCACTCAACAAATGAGAGGGATTAAGGGAATAAGGAAAAATCTTCTTTAATACATAAAATTAATAAAAGTTGAGCTCATACCGTACATATCAAGATATCCAAAAAATCCTCTTGGGGCCAAGACATCTCTCGGGCTCACACTCAAAATATAGTATTCATGATTATTCAAGTATAAACAAAGCATGAAAGTAGTGGCTTGTATCCCCGAAGTGGAGGACTCACCAAAAGTGATCTTCTAACTGAATCGTCTAGCCATGTGGAGCAGGAGGATGGATAGGAGCTCCGGTCCCTACATAGTTAGACCACGTAAGTAAAAAGTATGTGTTAGTACTTTGAATGTTCTCAATATGTGAGGTACAATGCAACAAAGAACATAAGCCATAACTATGCAATATAGATAGTTATAATTAATGGTTATATGCTCAATATGTCATGGATGATCAATTCCTTAAATCAAAATATGAATGAGGAATCAGCAAATCATATAACATATCATACATATATGGGAATGAACCATAACAAACATATAAGACTATGCGAGCTACTACTTGGAATCTGATGTTTACTCTACATTGGGGTTGGAGTGTTCTACTTTGCCAAGGTAAACAAAACATTCACCTTTTGGGAACTTCCCACCTTCGAAAAGTGCTTCATTAGCGCCTTACCAGAACACCACCTTGTTTTGTTAAATAATGATAGCAACCTTACATAAACACCAACCTTTTCGGTATTTAATCAACACGTGACGTACGGTAACACCACCTTTTTAGATTATGATGTAAACATATATATATGGATCAATTATCTAATTTATAAACCTATGTTTGCAATGTAGTTATGGGACAATGGTTTTCTACCGAGGTCCTCTTAGTGCTAGGTCACAATCCCAAGTTATATTCAAATCATACTTATAGCCATAATATTGAAAGCATCATAATACCATAAAAATGTCAGGGATTAGCTCATCAAAGCCAAAACTTCATAATACCAAAGAATAGGGCTTCATATCATTCACAACATTAATAATATTCTATCTCATAACATGCAAAATAGTCGTTTCAAAAATTCCTATCATTCATAGTTTGCATAATATTTGTCATAAGGTTCACAACATCATAGAAGCTTGGTTAAAAACATTAATGAAATCATAGTGGGTAAAATTATATAGGTGTGAAACTGTGGCACTCAAAAGTAAATGCCTAGTAAATAAAAAAATGGAACTACTTGAATACTATTCAAAATAACACACAATATAGCATAATAAGACTTAGCTAGTTTATCAACAAAGCTTCATAAAAATCAAGCTATTTCATATGGATTTTCAATGGAACATCATGTACAAAGATAAAACATCACAAGTCTCTTCATAATATTATCATATAAAAGAGTTCATAAAAACATCTATAAATATCCATAAATTTCATGTAGCTTGTCATAACCTGAGCCTAGGGCCTTGTAGTAACATGGTTAATGGGAACCAGAGAGTGCGTAAAAAAGCCTGATAGCATCAATCTACACGTCATTGTTTTGGAAGCACATGATTAAACAACAAATACATAAGTCTAAGGGACTTGAATGTATGACTCAAGCTATAGGGATATCATAGGGATAAGAATTCGCACGGATTCACATAGCACATAGCACATAAGAACTAAGGGGCGGGTAAGTATGACTCACGCTAGAGGCATAGAAGGGACTTTGGACTTTACACATTTAAACATATCATCTATAACATAGCATCATTCCATCTACATCAATCGACAACCATGATCATAATGTCCTTAATCAAATAATATAAAAAATCACAATCCCATAAAAAGCATTTACATGATCTCCAATAATGCCTCTATGTTTTGGAATAGAACAGGAGCGAAGACATATCTCAGGCTCACCCTCAAAGTAAAGACTTAAGAGAACTGCATAATAGGTAGATAGAAGTTGGCTAGTCCTTGAATGATAGGAGTCACCACAAGCAACTTTCACAATCCAAGTTAATTGTCAAGAGGTTTATTAAGATAGTATCCAGTCCGACATCGTTAAATCATGTAGGAAAAGAGTACGTTTTACTAAGTTTGAATGTACGATGTCTGCGGGCATACAATGCATATGAACTCATTAACCCTACATATAATGTTAGATGAAAAAGGCATATATATACAAAGAAGTATCTCTAAAGAAGTGTAATCTATCACTATGCCGTGAAATTCATGATGCAAGAAATGCAAAAATATAGAAATATAGTGGGGATGGGACCTTAACAGATGTGTAAAACCATCCGAGCAATTATATAGGATCTCGATGTTACCCTACATCCGACGAAGTCGCTTGCCAAGGTGAAAATCCATAATGCCTATGTGGATCAACTAAAGCTACATAATTGACCAAGACTACACTAATGGGTGGTCTATATAGGGAATCAAGCTTCATCTAACGAGTGATCCCTCTAAGGAGTCAACCTCTACTAACGGGTGATCCTTATAAGGATTCAACCTCATCTAACAGGTGACCTTTTAACCAACTGTAGGGCATAGTTAAGGGACAGCGAGATTCATATCTAATAGGATGAGCCTCAATCTCAAGGTCCTCTAGGTGCTAATTCATTATGCCACGGGAATAAATATACATAGAGACGCTAGAAATAGGAGTATAAGTCTTTTAAAATCATATTCATTCATAGTTTGGCTTAAAGGACAAAAGTTCTTCATATTCTTACATACATGGAGTAAGGAGCCAAATCATGCTTCAATTCATACATTCTTGCATAGAAATATCTCATTCATACTTGTACATAGTAATGTAAACACCCGCATAATTTCATAAAGAGCCATATCATAGAAAATGTGTGATCATCAGGCATGTTATAACTATACTTTCATCTAAATTATATTTATCAACATAATTGGGTCTTAACACACTTGACAAAGTTCATAAAATTAATGCTCATGTATGCATATCCATGAGGAATAAAGAAATAGCATCGGTATCAAACGATGTGAACTACTACTTGGAATCCCGATGTTCACTCCACATTAGACTAGGAGTGGTCTACTTTATCAAGGTAAATCAAACACTCACCTTTCAAGAAGTCCATAATTTCGGAAAGTGCTTCATAAGCACCTTACTGGAACACCACCCCATTCGCTTAACTTATGATAACAACCTAAAGGAACACTAACCTTTTCAGTATTTAATTAACATGTGACGTATGGGAACACCACCCTTTTAGGTTAATGATGTAAAAAGATCTATATGGATCAATTATCTAATCGACAAACCTATGGTGGCAACGTAGTTATGGGACAATGGCTATCTACCAAGGTCCTCTCGGTGCTAGGTCGCAATCCCAAGTATTCAAATCATATTTTTAGCCATAATATTCAAAACACCATAATATCATAATAATGTCATGGAGTAGCTCATCAAAGCCAATGCTTCATAATACCAAAGAATAGGGCTTCATATCATTCACAACTTTAATAATATTCTTATATCTCTTAATATGCATAATAGTTCTTTCAAAAATTCATATCCTTAATAGTTTGCATAGTTTTGTCATATGGCCTTCATCATCATAGAAGCTTTGCAGAAAACGTTAATCAAATCACAGTGGGTATATGTATATAGGTTTAAAACCATGCAACTCGAAGGTAAATGCCTTAAAAAGAGTAAAATGGAACTACTTGAATATAATTCAAAATAACACACAACATAGCATAAAAAGACTTAGCTAAGGTATAAACAAAGCCTCATAAAAATCAAGCAATGTCATATGGCTTTTCAATGCATCAACATGTACAAAGGTAAAACATTATAAGTCTCTTCATAATATTATGATATAAAAGAGTTCTTAAAAACATCCATAAATGGGAACCCCAGAGTCCCCAAAAATGCCTCATGGCATCTATATATGCACATCATCAGTTGGGAAGAACATGATTAAAAAACAAACACATAATTCTAAGGGACTGGAAAGTATTAAAAAAACTAAGGGATATCATAGGGGTAAGAATTTGCATGGATTAACATAGCACATAGCACATAGCACATAAACACTAAGGGGCGGATAAGTATGACTCACACAATAGGGATAGAAAGGACTTAGGACATTCCACATTTACACATCTCATCAATAACATATCATCATCTAATCAGCACCAATAGACAACCATGATCATGATGTCCACAATCAAGTAACATAACAAATCACAATTATGTAAAAAGAATTTACATGATCTCTAGAAATATGCCTCTATGTTATGGATTAGGATGGGGGCCAAGACATGTCCCAAGCTCATAGTCAAATTAAAGATGTAAGAGAAAAGTGTAATCGGTAAATAGAAGGTGTCTTGTCCTTGCATGATTGGACTCACCACAAGCAACTTTAACAATCTAAGCTTACCATCAAGAGGTGGATTAAGATAGTATCCTGTCCCAACATCGTTAAATTGTGTAGGCAAAGAGTATGTGTTAGTACATTTGAATGTACAAAGTTTGTGAGCACGCAATGCATATGAACTCATCAAACCTACATTCAATGTTAGATGACAATGGCACATATACAGAAAAAAATATATACAACATGGAGCAATCTATCAGTATATCATGAAATCATCATACATAAAATGCCAAAATACATATTCATAAAGGTGATAGGACCTCAATCGACATGTAAGAACCTGCGAGCAATTACATGGGGTCTCAATGTTACCCCTACACCGGAGGAAAAGGGGAGTCACTTGCCTAGGTGAACATACATAATGCCTAAGGGGATCCACTAAAGCTGCATAATTGACCAAGCCTATACTAATGGGTGGTCCATATATGGAGTCAAGCCTAATCAAATGAGTGATCCCTCTAAGGAGTCAATCTCCCCCAACAGGTGACCCATATACAGATTCAATCTCATCTAACGGTTGATCATTTTACTAACGGTAGCACATAGTTATGGGACAATGAGATTCACATCCAATGGGATGAGCCTCAATCTCAAGTCCCTCTCGGTGTTAAGTCATTATACCATAGGAATACATACGTATACATGTTAGAAATAGGAGCATAAATCTTTTCAAATCATAATCGTACATTCTTTGGCTTAAAGGCCAAACATTCTTCATCATCTTACATACTTGTGATAAAGAGCAATACCATACTTCAATTCATACTTTTTTGCATAGAAATAGCTCGTTCATACTTGTACATAGTGGTGTAAACACACTCATAATTTCTTAAAGAGCCATATCATAGACATTATGTGATCACATGTCATGTCATAACCATACTTTCATAAAAATCATATTCATCAACATATTTTGGTCTTAACCAATTTGATAAACTTCATAAAAATTAATGCTCTTGTATGCATATGCCATGAGTAATGAAGAAATAGCATGAATATTAGGAATACACAATTAAAACAATATAGTAAGATAAAATCATAGTAAATCCATGAAGAAATTAAAAAATTAAAGCATGCTTGGAAATACGCATGCATAGATTCATAAATTAAAGGGAAATTCATATTTAATTCCTCATAAAACCCCTGTAAATCATAATAATCAAATCCAAATTATCACTAAATAAAAAAATGAGTTCATCCCATAGGATTTAGGGTCATTATGATTGGAATGGAATCATGAATAAATCTCACATACCTTGCTGATATTAGAAGAATTAAGATGGATTCGACTTGGATTGAAGACTTCTTGTATTCCTTGAATTTAATACTCAACACTAGATTTGAAGAGAGAACCTTAGGAATTGAAATCTAGAGCATGAGTGTTTTCTAATGAAGATGAATATTAATGGAAGAGTATAAATAGATTTAGGGGTCTAGGATTGGTTAAAGAATCATAAAAGACCCTTAGAATAACCCAATATTACGTAAGAACCATTAATGACATGGAATTTAAAATTCACATAGACCCCTGCGCACACGAGCTTTACAAACACAGACATAACTTCTTAATCGAAAGTCGTAATTAGGTAAAACCAGATGCATTGGGAAGGTAAACAAAAGATTTCAATTTGGTATGTCTTACGCCACCCAGTTATTTTTGTGCAAGGAGATATGACCATTTAAAGTTAACCCTTGAATTAGTTCGTGCATAAAAACATAGCTAATGGGATTCCTTTGTACTTGGCATGATGTAAGAGCTTTATAATGACCATAAGCCACATACATAAGCTTCTATCGAAGACTTGAAAATGAATTTAGTAGGAGTTCAAAGGTTCCATGGGTATCCTTCGACTAGAGCTTGAAAAGAGGATTCAAGAAGCATTTGAGCGAACGAATAAGAGGCCAAATATTGTTGAGTTATATGAAGCGACATAAAAATCTTAGAAATTATTTGGGAGGTTAAAGGCTTAGCCCTAATTAAACGTACCTTAGAATCACCATGTACAACCTTGTTTCATCCTTATGAAGCCTGACTACTTGCAAAAGTTTGCCCAAAAATGAAATTTCTAGCCTTTATCCGATCTTTCTACTTGTGGGGTATTACATTCTCCCCAACTTAGGATCATTCATCCCCGAATGAGAAACAAACCAGCTGGAATAGATCAAATATGACATGAACAACCCATATGAGTACATAATGCAATTTTAAACATCGAAGTCATGAAGTCTATTAAAACTCCATCAAAAATGTCGTAAAACTGATTTATGAGCATGCATGCATGTTATGATATGAGAATATGGAAATGAAAAAATTGGACTATTTACGCATGAAGAACCTACTTCCTTAGGGCTGTGTAGGATATAATTTGATAGTTAGTAGCCCAACATGAAGTAATTATGTAACCATAACACCATTTCCATGAAATCCTCTTTTGTAAGCAATCATATCATTCAATTCATTTCCCAAGAGTATGAATGTACTTAAGATGACATAATGAAGCAAGAACTTAAAGAGGCATAGGGATTGGGTGGAGAAACCAACACCCTAAAAATACAACAAGTCACCCACTAAGCTAAAAAAGGTAACCGTTCCTTATGACCTTGTCTTTTCCGTAATGGTTATTATATACCTATGTTGGCTCATAGATCAAGAAAAGGGACACGAAACTTGGGGATAGTCCTGACGACCTCAATCCAACATTGCTAACTCAAAACATCCCACGAGAATATTTTTCACATCTACATTGTTTTAAGGAGGTAATAGTCATTTAAAATCATTTGAATGCATACATTTGCTTAAAATCCATCACACATTTCATAATCGTTTATACTTGGGCTCAAAACCCTTATCATAGTTCATAATCATATTTTCATTCATACAATATGCTCGTGCACAGATCCAAAATAGTGTAAAAGACCCAAAATGCTCAAAGATCCATATCATGGACATTTATGTGATCACATTCTTTACATAACCAATATGTGACCTTAACACATAGAAAATATTTCATAAAAACATATGTGAGCTTAACCTACCAATAATTTCATAAATCTAATTCTCATGAATGCATATGCTATGATTGATATGACAATAGCCTGGGATATTATGAAATTTAAGTAAAGACATAAGTAAAAATTTACATTTATATTATAATAAGGATTACCCATGCACAAACTATGATTTAAGGGGGAGAACCACATTCATAACTTCAATGCACTTTCATCATATCAGGGCTTAAATCAATTTATAATCATCAATAAAGTATAGCCCATACTTTAATTGAATTTACTAAGCAATAATACTGTAACCCAAATTCAATGTAAGCAAAATTTCTTGTTAGGTGTCCTATCAAAAGATCTCACGGTTCATGCAGGTTCTCATGGTCCGTACAACCATCCCATGAGACCACACTTAGCCAAGTTTAAGAAAATACTGCACAAACGTGCTTTTCCAAAATTGCCATAACTTATTTATCCAAACCTGGAATGAGGTGATACTGGATGCATTGGGAAGCTACTTCAAAGAGCTTCAATTTTATAGGTTGTGGCCAACCACTCCTTTTTATGCTTAGAGATATGGCCATTTAAAGTCAACCCTTCTATCGGTTCTTGTGAAAAACTTAGCCACTGGAATTCCTTTGAACTTAACTTGATGAAAGAAGCCCATGACGACCCTAAACCACATAAGTATTCTTGAATTGAGGGTTTGAAAGTGAACGTAGCTTGAACTTGAAAATTTCATATTTAGAAAAATTCAATGTACGCATCCTACATGGAAGGTGGTACAGGTCGTACCAAGCCATATGGTCCTTGTACTCCTTCGTACCACTTCACATAGAAAATTCTCCAAGACGAAGTTATTAGATGGTGATCCAATACATAGAATATTTTCACTCCGGCACCTATACAGAAAGGCCTCACAGACCATGAAGCACTACACAGTCCGTGAGAGCGGCCGTATAATTTGCCATAGGCTAAAAAATATGGAGTCTTAAGCCCAACGCTACAAACGGTCCACCACGCGGTCAGTATGACCTCACATTGATCGTGTGGGGTCCAAGTGTAGTATGCCTTGGTCCAAAACACTACTTTAAGGAGCTCACACTACACACAAGGATAAGGGCCACTTTAAGGAGGCTCCACACGGTCCTTATAACACCACACGAACTATGGAGGCTTCCATAATGTTTCACCTTGGTCCAAAACATTTCGAAACTAAAATTTTAAGATCCATTGAAGTCATAAAAAATCAGTGTCCTTTCAATTGTTATATGTATATTGTATGCCTCAACAAAATAGGAGACCCAGAAGGTATGGTTACAACATTGATATGCTTATAATAAAATAGTGAAAAGCCTATTTGAAATGGGAGGCTCATAAGGAGGGTTACTTCTCGCAAATGGTAGGCCCGTAAGGAGAAGTATGATTCACCTTTGGTAAGTGGCACACCATTTTTTCATTGTGGGGATAACATCGGGATTCAAAGTAATAGCTCACATGGTATTATTTGTCGGTGTAGGTCTCATCCCTGCTTATAATAAGTATTATGGCATTGCTTACATCATGGATTTCATGGAATATTGTTATATTATATTCCTTTGATTATATACTTCTTTCTATAGTGTGTGTGCCCTAGTAATCTATCATTGAATGTAGGTTAAATAAGGTCATGTGCATTACATGCTCGCATACTTAGTACATTAAAATGTACTAATACATACTTTTTTCGTACATTATCTAACTTAGTTCATGTGATTATATACTTCTTCCCTTTATGTTGCTTCTGTTTATGCTATTTACTTTGAGGGTGAGTCGGGGACATGTCTTGGCCCCCTCCTTGTTATATGGCTAGAGGCATTATTTGAAATCTTGTAGACTCTTGTACAGATATATATTATATTTTTTTTTTGAGATTTCGATTATGGCTATCTATTGGATATTGTTATTATGATTTGGTTATGATATGATGTGCATATATGTTATAATGTACAAATGGAAAAGATCTTAAGTCACGTTTTGCCCCCATAGAGTGTGTCATACAAACCTGCCCCTTAATCATTATGTGTTATGTGTTAAGTGAATCCATGTTAATCCTTATCCTTATCACATTCCCATAGCGTGAGTCCTACTTTACCATCCTTTAGAACAATATGTTTACTATTTTTTTACATGCTTATGAAATGATGTGAATATGGATACTATGAGTCTTATTTGGGGACTCTTAGGTTCCCATTTGCCAAGTCACTCCTAGGCCCTAGGTCTAGGTCATAAATCCCATAGGGAACAATGTGTCGATGATTAAGTAGAGAAAGGACCTATAGCTACTAAATTTTTACTATATAGGAAAGTACCTAGAAAGAATTGTAACTAAATGGGGGGAATCTAAGCTAACAACTACTCATATGAAACAATTATGTAAAGGATTGATCAAGCAAGTGAGCAAGGATATGGGATACGTGAATCAATCAAAAGTCAATTAACCCATCACACATAGCATCAAATTAAGTCTATTAGTAGGCCACGTTGCTTGTAATAACCTTGTCTATGTAAGTGATGTTTCACAAGTGCCAAAAATGGTCTTTTACACGAGCCACTCAAAGACACACTTGGCTTGAGCACCTCAAAGTAAAATTCCCACGATCTTAGCCGTTAGTCCCTTTTAAGGCTCTCAACTCATAAACCCATGACTATCATGCAATCTTTCTCCTTAACTTCACCTGCTAGAGCAATAATTGAACAACTAAGTTAGATTGAAGCAGCTACCTCAAATCTAATTTCTACAAGAAGAAAAGTATCAACCGATAAATCAATTCAAGCATTTAAACAATTTGGGAGAAACCCTCTTGATTTTGAAAGTAAATAATTAACTAAGCATGAAATCAATAGAAATAATCAAGACCTATGTATAATTTAACTTTCAACCTTCAATTAGATTTGCAATTTTAACATTCAAGAATAAGAAAAGAATATGCTAGTGAAAGATAATACAAGTGAAGCCTATACTCTTCAATCCACACAAAGTTTGTTGAAATCTTGCTCTAAATCCTCACCCTGAACTAAAATCTATGTTAACATGTGTATTTCTTATTTAGAGATGTATGTGTTCTTCTCTATGAATCTGGCGTTCCTCTTCTCTAGAATTAGGGTTTAGAGTGCGTGTTTTTTATACTTGAATTTGGGACTGAAAATGGTGAAATTCTATAGCTGCCTCTGCGCTAGAAACTGCAATATTCCATTATTGTGCTTAGCATTCCAAGATCCTGGAGATTGTTTTTCTTATTCTCCACCTACGTGCACAGTTCTATCATGTTTGCATTTCTCTGCATGTCATACCTTTGCAATCGCGAGCTTGAAGGCCGCGTTCGCGAAGTTTATCTGCAGCCAGATACCATTTTGTGCATTTAAGCTACTTTTGGCTCTAATAAATCTCCAATCTTCAAGTCTTCTTAGAAAAGCCAAATCTAACCCATATGTACATGTAGCATACATCATTAAAAGTATAATTAGACTCAAGTTACAATATTAACAACTCAAAATCATAAGAAAAGTGTAAAAAATGAGTGCAAGTTATGCACTCATCAACACCCCCAACTTAGACATCGCTTGTCCTCAAGCAAAACAAAACCAAACTTGGTAGTCTAGAAATCTAAGCGAACAATCCTAATTCACATTTATAAGAATAAAATCATGATCATGAAAATGGTTGTTACCAAGAAAAAGTACTAATGTGTGGAAGCCTATGAAGTAACTCTCTCATATTTCAAAAGCATTTTTTTAAATTCAAAGCACACTTTAGGGGATGACCTAGTAATATTCTGAAAGTGTGATTCAAACACCTAGTTAACTAACATGTTCCACTTGACTCAAACTTATAAATGCATCCGTATCACCAATCCATGTCAGATTGCATGTTCTCACAAGAAGAAAGAAAGCCCCAAGAACACAAAAGTTATATACAATGAAGAAGGGACAAGGACTCAAATGATCACAATCAACAAAAGAACATCTTATGTATACAAATGCGACACCATCGGGTTACCTTTATTTTCAACCAACATTGGCTCAATTTCCTTTGGTTAGAAATCTCAACGGGCTTTTTAGGATTGTAATATAGGCTTAGGGGTAGGGTTGGATAAAATTTAGACAATAGTGACTAACCTTCCTTAAGTCACACATCAAACATTCATTCATCTCAAAATTCCTACTTTTACTGTTTCGCGTCACACTAATGCGCATTTATCCTTTATTTTTCATTTAAGTGATGCACTTGCAACCATTTTTAATATTTTATGAGGGGGTTTTTCACTCAAGCAATTTTTCAACATTTTCTTTTCATTTTGAAAGCACTCTTTTTCTTTTCTTTTCATTCTTCTTTCTTTTCCTCTAAACAAGCCTTCAAGTGGTTGGCACCCTTCCTTTTTCTCCTACTTCACCCCCAACTTACGCTAAAGCTTAAATTGTAACAAACATGCAAGCTCAAGAAGGGATAAGGGCTCAAAAAAGGGAAATATTTTCAAAAATGTTCGACGCTTTTAATTATGGTTTCTAATAAAAAGGATTACGCTCCAAAGGTACACTAGGGATAAAATCTATTCATTTTGTGGCTATTTAGGCTAAGTGGACTTGGGTTAAACCAAAGAATGTCTAAGATCATTTTCCAAACAAAAGTCTACCAAGACCAACATGTAATGTCCAACAAGGAATGTTCTAGGTGACACAAGTACACAAAAGGAACATTACAAAACCTCACAACACACATGACATGCAAATTAAACAAGAAAGGATCAATATAACTCTCAAGTAAGGTACAAGGGACTTATTTCTCAAATCTATCCATCTAGCAAGCAACAGTCACAAAGAGAATAAAAGTGTTGTCATAAAATCATCTGAAACCATTTAACATTTAAAAATTTGAGGGGTACATATTTTCACAATCCATAACACTTAACTAAATATGATGGTACCACATATGTCACAATCCTAATGTGTAGCTAAAACTAGAGTCAATGGCTACTAAGACTTCACCAAAGACTATATTCTACAAAAACACTCACACACCTAACGAACAATTTTCCCTTCAGAATGTGGTTACTCAATCCATCATCGAGAACCATCGATTATACACGCCGTTAAAAAGAAAAATAAGAAGCTACAAAATCTATTAAATTAGCCAAACCTAAACACAATATATACAAGCCCATGAAGAGCATGTCATGGTTAAAATAAGCAGTTAAATTTCATTAGAGCATATGAACACTCCCAAGTACAACTGTCTTGTGCCCTCACAGTGCTATTACAAAGTAAAAGAAGAGACAAGGGACTCCCTGAGATGATCATTTAGCACTTTCACCTGAATCTCCTCTCCACAACTGGTTTAAAAGGTATTAACACTGAGTTTGGCTATTATGGTGCAATTCTATCTTTTTTAGCTCCTTGATACAGTACATCAAATTCTGGAGCTTTAATTTTCTTCGCTCACCTCTAGAAGGATTTGAGCTCAATGAAGTGTGTGTTGGTAAGACCCATCTTAACCTAGTTAAACCTACGATGAAAACCACATGAAAAATGCATCTTATTTATGTTATAATTCATAGATTTAGGAAAGAGAATCAACTGAATTTTGTTTGGATCAAGCAGTAAAGTTTTGTTACTTTGGTTCAATGATATATTGTATTATGTATTCGCAGTCACTCTAGCATATTCACGGAGTTACAGACATTCCAAGCTTTCGCATTTGTGGCAAGTTATCTACGTTCTCAAAAGGCCAAATATTTCCAAGAACAATGCGATCGTAGTGGAGTACCCATGCTCGCAGTGACAACAGTCGCTGGCATCACATTTTAGATTTTGTGGAGGCACTTTTTCAAACACATGATAAAGAAACATTCTCAGCTTTTTTTTGACAAACATCACCCTAAAGCAACCTCTAATAACATTCAATCAATACCAAAACAATAAACAAATGGTTAGCACTAAAATCCACCTCATTTTTCTGCATTTAGGCACAGAAATCTACTTTCAAAATACCTAGAGGATAGGCACAACACAATAGAAAGCTAAATCTCAAAAAGAATCAATAGACAAGATCATCAAGGCATCAAACTTCATAACCATTATACAGAAGATGTAGCAAAGAGGCCATACCCATGTTATGGAGTTTCCTAGTTGCACAGACTAATAATGATGAACAAGAATGGAGATCTTGTGAGGTGGTCATACCTTTGAACGACTGACTAAACATGATGAAGAAAGGAGAAGTTGAGTTGTTCTCTAATGACATATGTGATTTGAACATAAACTGATTCACTACCAATTTGTGTTTCCACTTTGAGGCAATGAATCTCCTCCTCAATTTCAAAATGATTTGCCATTTTATCTCATGAGGGTGATGAGAGACCATCATCATTTTCCATTGGTCTCTCCATTTTGAGGACTTTGAATTGTCTACCCAACTTGTCATCAACTTTTCTTTTAGGTTTCTTGGATAGACATGGGAGTGTCAAGAGGTCTTCTTCAAATTAAGCTTCACATTTTGTGGCCTCCAAGTAGACAACATTCCCAACATGAAACAAACCAAAATTTTCATTTAAGATCTCCATGGCATGTTGTTGAAACTTTAGTATCATTTCCTCAATTTTGGCCTCTTGGATGGTTATTCGGCTTGAAGAAATGCATAGGCCTCATATCTCTTCGAATCATGCTCCATCATTCTTCTTGGCACTCGACTAATAGATAGCTACCTTTGAGTTGGTGGCCTCACTCACTTCATTGATTAGTTTCAAGTTGACCTCCAAAACATAAAAATCCCATTTGAATCGGTCCAACTCGTAACCTCTAACAACAAGCAAGCTATTGAGATTATCCATCGTGTTGAGAAATTGGTGTGTTTGGGCTACTTCTTTGGAAAGTCTAAGACTTGGGTTAGTGAGCCAATATTGACTCACAACACTCTCGCCTCCATTAACTTGTTCAACACTATTTTGTTCACCATGAAGTGCAATATTTTGAAGGAGATATAAACACGGATTATATTCCTCAAGTAAGTGTTCATCATAGTTAGCCACACAACAAAAAGAAAAACAATGAAAACAAAAAGAAGTACTCATTAGTCAAATAAAAAAGAGTAGACTACAAGTCCTAAACCAACTCAATATGCCAATTTTTCCCCGACAACGACACCATTTTTAAATGTCACTCAACCCATCAACTCAAAGTAAGTAGGGGTAATCATTATTAGCATATTACCCAACATTAGAGGCGGGGTTAAACCCACAAAGAACAATTTATCGGTGAACGAGTAGAGCAATGACCTTTGGATACTAGATTTTGACTAGATAGGCGAGTACCAAGAAAGAATTCTAACTAAATAAGGGGAATCTAAGCTAACAACTACTCCTATAAAACAATTGGGTTAGGATTGCAAGGATATAGGATATGAAAATTAATCAAAACTTAATCGATCCATCATACTTAGGATCAAATTAACCCTATTGATAGGCTAGGGAACTTGTAATCTGTCATGAATTGGACCCAGTGTCTTGGAGTAAAATGGCGAATGGGAATCTAAGTATCCCCAAACAAGCCTAAAAGTATCCATATCCCAACATCGGTTTGGAAGTGTATTAATGATAGTAAACACATAGTTGTAAGGGATGCAAAAGTATGACTCACTCTATGGGGATGTCATAGGGATTAGGATTAACATGGATTGACATAACACATAGGACATAAGAACTAAGGGGTGTGTAAGTACAACTTATGCTATGGGGAAAACAGGACTTGGCATCTTCAACATTTCCACATCATAACATACACATACATCATGTCATAACTGAATCATATTAGCCATATCCAATAGATAACCATAATCATAATTCCAAAATATCATCACAGAACATATATACATACGAGAGTCTACAAGATGTCCATGAATACCTTTATTCATAAGATAAGACGGGGGCGCAGACATGTCCCGGTCTCACCCTCAAAGTAAATAACATAAACAGAAGCCACATAGGTAGATTAATGATGGCTTGTCCTTTGATGATAGGACTTACCACATCAAATGTCTCAAATTCGATCTAGTTTTCAATCGATGGATGAAGGTAGCATTCTGCCGCAACATGGTAAGATTCTGTAGGTAAACATATGTGTTAGTACGTTTGAATTTACAAAGTATATGGGCATGCAATGCATAAGAACTTAATAAACGTGCATTCAATGTTCGGTGGCAAGGACGCATAATATAGAAAAATGATATATCCAAAGAAGAGTATCTAATAATATGCCATGAGATCTATGATGCATGAAATGCATAAAGCTTATGTAAAGAGAGGATGACACCTTAACCAACATATAAGACAAAGTATGCTATTAATTGAAATAACAATGTTATCCCCACACTGGAAAAGAGATGGTCTACTTGCCAAAGGTAAACCATACTTCTTTTTGTGGACCTCCCATTTTCGAGAAGTAACCTTCCTTATTGGCCTCCATTTAGGATGGGATTTTCACATATTTCTAGCGGGTCGTGCCTCAACTAATGGGATGAGCCTCATATATCAATTTCTTGTAACTAAACCTTATGGGCCTCCCATTTTGATGAGGGTTACCATTTACATATACCTATGTTGGCACATAGTTTAAAAGAAAGGAAGAGGACCCTTGGGGATAGACCTGACGCCTCCAATTTTATTGGTGCTAGTTCATTATCCTAAAAGAATTCATATACATATATATGCTTTCAAAAGAGACTCAATTCATTTCAAAACATTTAATGCATACTTGGGCTTAAAAGCAAAATATAATTCACAATCATTCATATTTGGGCTCAAAAGCCAAATCGTATTTCATATCATACTTTCATGCATAGGAATAGACCATTCACAATTTCAAATGAGGTGTAAACACCCGACATGCTCAAAAAGCCAATATCATAGACATTTGTGTGATCACATTCTTGTCATAACCATATTCTTCTGAAAATTATTTACATAAACATAGTTGGTCTTAACATACTTTGTAATTTTCATAAAATTCCATTCTCATGAATGCATATGCCATGAATGATGTGAGATTAGCATGGGAAATGTAGATTCAATCTAAAATAAATAATATACTATAAAATTCAAGTAAATCCATAAGTAAAATAAACATTCAAATCACAATATTGATTAACCAAGCTTAGATCAAGCTTTTAGGAGACAATGTATATTTTAATCTTCATAATTATAATGCAATTCAACATATTATGGCTTAAGTAAACTTAAAATAAACAATAAAGCAAACCCATAGCTCAATTGAATTTTGGTCTTCTTGGATGAAAGAGACCAAGAATCAATCCCACATACCTTAGCTAACAAAGAAGAATTAGAAAGAAATTTGATGAAAAAGAAGACTTTTTCCTTAAGCTTCAAGACAATCTGTCAATGTTCACCTTAGGGAGTTCATATGAGAGGGATTGAATATAGTTCTATGTGTGAGAATGAAATTTAATAAGAGGAGAAGATTTTAGGCCATTTGAATATCTTAGGATAGCATAGGAAGTCACAAAAGCCCCTTACGAGTAGCCATAATTACAAAAATAATCATTAATGAAGTGGAATAAAATTTGTTGCCAGGGGTCCCTTGAGAAGGTATCATGGTCCATACATGGTCATGTGGACAGTGAAACCCCCCGTGAAGACACACTTAGCCATATCATGGGAAACACTGCACGAACGGGCTTTACAAAAACGAACATAACTTTTTGATCCAAACTCAGAATTAGGTGAAACTAGATGCGTTGAAAAGTTAATTCAAAGATCTTCAATTTCGTAAGTCTTAGGCTACCTCAGTTATTTTTGTGCTAAGAGATATGACCATTTAATGTTGATCCATCTATCGGTTCTTGTGAAAATCACGCCCAATGGAATTCCATACATAGAATATTGCATGCCAACACCCATTGGGAGGACTTCACATCCCGTAAGAGTCTACATTGCCACTGTCGTCTCCCGTGAATCTTCACTTAGAAAAATATCTCCCTCCATGATGTTCCAAAATTGTGATCTCATACTTAGTTAATTTTTACAGCACGCCTATACGAAAGGCCACACAGACCGTATTGGGGTATACGACCCATGAGAGGTTGATGTGTGAAAATCCTTAACCAAAAGATGGATTTTCTAGGCCAGGGATCTCAACACAGTCCATCACATCGCCTGTGAAGTCTCACACAGACTGTGTGGGGTTCATTTCCTCTATGCTTTGTTCTTGAACTCCATATTAATGCCAGCACTCTACACACAAGGACAAGGGCCACCTAAAGGCCCCTCCACATGACTTGTGGGTAGTCACGCGGCCCACAGAGGTTCCCTAAATGAATTAACTTGGTTTAAAAATTTTTGGAATAAATTTCAAAACTATATTAAGGTCATACAAAGTCCGGGTCCTTACATCATCTCCCTTTTAGGAACATTCGTCCTAAAATGTTCCAGAACAAGGCTTGAAAGTATAGGTCATTTGAATGTCTTTATGTAGCATAGGTAGTCATAAAAGACCCTTAGGAATAACCATAATTATGAAAATGCAATTAATGAAATGAGTAGAAAAATTTGAAGTCAGGGATCTTAGAGAGGGGTATACGGTTCGTGTAAGGGTATACCGACCATATACTTGGTCCATGATCTGGCACTTAGAGAAATTCTTCTTGACAAAAGTCTAAGATGCTAATTCAATACTTAGAAAAATTCAACGTAAGAATCTATACAATTGGTCTCAAGGTCTGTACCAAGGTATACATACCATATTCTCCTCTGTACTACTTCTCTTAGAAAAATCATTTGCGACAAAGTTCTGAGACGGTGATCCAATACCTAGAAAAGATTTTCTCTGGCACCTATATAGGTGACCTCACTGACCTTGAAGGGTGATAAATTCAGTGAGATAGTCCATTTTACATGCCTTGGCTTCAAAATGGTGGAATTTTAAGGCCAAGGATACTACATGGTCCGTGAAGACTCACATGGCCTGTGTGGTGTCCATGTGTGAGATGCCTTAGTCCCAAACTCCATGTTAAAGCCCAGACACCCTACACAAGGCCAAGGGAAACATCAAAGAAGCTTCACACGGTCCATATAGCCTCACACGAACCATTAAGGGTTTCATGAAGCATCACCTTGGTCTGAAACTTTTCGAAACCAAATTTCTAAGCTCTGTTATGGTCGTAAACCATCTGGGTCATTACAGTTCTCAAGATAGAGATTGAATATAATTCTAAGTGTGAGAATGAATTTGTATGAGAGGAGAACATTTTAGGTTATTTGAATGCCTTAGGATAGCATAGGAAGTCACAAAAAGCCCTTAAGAAGTAGCCATAATTAAAAAAACCATATTAATGAAGTGGAAAATAATTATTTCCAAGGGATCCTGTGGAAAGGTCTCACGGTCCATATAAGGTCATACGGACCATTAACCCTCCTATGAAGCCACATTTAGCTAAATCATTGAAAGCACTACATGGTTTGGCTTTAGAAAAATAGACATAACTCCTATATCCAAACTCTTATTTATGTGAATATAGATTCGTCGGAACACTAATTCAAAGAGCTTCAATTTGGTAGGTCGTAGCCCAAGGTTTCTTTGTGCTAAGAGATATGTCCATTTAAATTTGACTCTTTTCTAGTTGTTCTTGTGAAAAGCTTAGCCAATGGAATACCATACTTAGAAAATTACGCACCAAAATTGACACAGAGTGATTTATGGATCGCAATAGGCTACAAAGATCATGTGGCCTCCCATGAAGCTTCATTGAGAAATATTTCTCAATCCATGAAGTTCTGAGATGGTGATCCCATATATAGAAAATTTTCTCACCAACGCCTATACGAAAGGCCTCAAAGACAGTGAAGGGGTATACGGTCCGTGAGATATTCATGTGTGACAAGACTTAGCAAAAATATTGATTTTTAAGGCTAAAGATTTCCACACGGTCAACCACACAACACTCCACATAACTCGTGGTAAGTCACGCAGCCCGTGGACTTGCCTATAAGGCATCACTTTGGTCAAAAACTTTTTGAAACCAAAGTCCAAGCTCCATTTATGTCATACAAAGTATGGGTTCTTATATAATCACCCCAGTTAGGGAAGTGATGTTTCGCAAGAGCAAACTACGGTCTCTTACGCAAGCCACTCAATGACACTCCTGGCTTGAGCATCTGAAAGCAAAAGTCCCAAGACCTTAGCCGTTGAGTCCCTTTTGAGTCTCTCAACTCCTAATCTATGACTATCATGCAATCTTCCTCCTCAACTATGCCTTATAGAGCAGTAGTTGAAAAACTGATCTTGATTTAAATAGTTACCTCAAATCCAATTTGTACAAAAAGATAAACACAAACACGTAAATCGACTGAAGCAATTAAGGTAATTCGCGAGAAACCCTCTTGATTTTGCAAGTAAATAATCAACTAAGCATGAAAAGAATAGAAATAATCAAGACCCATATATTATTTAACATCAACACTTCAATTAAATCTACAAATTTTTCATTTAAGAACAAGGATACAAAGAGTGAGTGAAAGATAATACAAGTGAAGCCCACACTCTACAATCCACTCAATGATTTGTAGAAAACATGCAATATGTCCTCACCATAAAGCAAAATCTACTATGGTTTGTATTTTGTCAAAGATATATGAATTTTCTTCTATATGAATTTGGTGTCTCTCTTCTCTAGAATGAGGGTTAGGAGTGCGTGTTTATGTGATTTTTGGACTAAAAATGGTGAAATTCAAGAGATGCCTCAACATAGGCCACTGCAATAGTCTACGATCGCGCTTAGTATTCTGCGATTGCTGAGTTTCTTTATCCTTATGCTCTTCCTTCACACCTAGGTCTAGCACATCTGTGCTTCTCTGCATATAACAAGTCCCTGACGGTAGGCCTGAAGGCCGCTTCGTAGAGTGTATTCGCTGCCAAGTATTGTTTGGTGCATTTCAACATATTTTGGCTCCAATTCACCTCCAATCTCCAGTTCTTCTTAACAAAGTAAAATCTAACCCATATGTACCTGTAGCATACACCATTGAAAGCATAATTATCCTTAAGTTAAAAGTTTAACAACATAAAATCATAAGAAAAGAGTAAGAAATGTGTGCAAGTTATGCACTCATAAATCTATCATGCTGTGAGGGTTGAAGATATTAAATCTGAGTCACCTACTTTTGAATAAGTTTTGGTGGTCAATGAGTTTTGAGATGTGTTTGCCAAGGATTTTCTTTGTATTCCTCTCGAAAGGTAAGTAGACTTTGGTATAGATCTCATCTCGGATACTCATGTATCTTTGTTCCTCCTTATCGTATAGCACCAGCTAAGTTAAAGGAATAGAAAGATCAATTGAAGGACTTCTTCGAGAAAGTCTTTATGAGAAAAAGAATATCTCCATGGGATGCCTTGGGGTTATTTGTAAGAAAGAATAATGGGTCTCTTCGAATTTGCATTGATTATAGGCAACTAAATAAGGTAACCATCAAGAATAAATACCCGTTCCAATGGATCAATGATTTTTTTGATCATCTTCATGGGGTCACCCATTTCTCAATGTTTGACCTCCATTCTGATTATAATAAATTGATGGTTAGGAAGTGTGACATTCCAAAAATGGCTTTCCGAACTAGATATGGGCATTTTAAAATTCTTATGATGTCGTTCATTATTTTACTAATACATTTAAAGTGTTTATGGACCGTATGAATCTGGTGTTGAAGTTATTTCTCAATAGTTTTATGGTTGTGTTCATTGATGATGTCTTTATTTATTCTCGAAGTGAGCTGTAACATATGGATCATCTAAGGATGGTTCTTCAGACTTTGAAGGAAAAGCATTTGTATGCTAAACATAGCAAATGTGAATTTTGGTTAAGTGAATTATCTCTTCTTGGTCATATAGTGTATGGTGATAGTATTAAGGTTTACCAGAAAAGGATTGAGACCATGAAAAATTGGCCTAGACCATTGACTACTTCGGATATTCCATGTTTTCTTTGGTTCGCTGGTCATTACAAGAGGTTTTTTTAAGGTTTCTCATCCATTTCATCTCCACTGACCATGTTGACTCAAAATAAGCCAAGTTTGTATGGTTAGATGAATGTGAGAAGAGTGTTCAGACCTTGAAAGATTCACTTACATCGAATCCAATTTTAACTCTATCGGATAGCTTAGATGGGTTTTTGGTATAATGTGATGCTTCTAAAATTGGATTGGGTTGTGTGGTTATACCACATGGTAAGGTGATAACTTATGCATCAAGGCCATTGAAGGTACATGAGCATAATCACCTAACTAATAATCATGAGCTAGCAACTATGGGGTTTGGTTTAATGTTTTAGAGACATTATTAGTATGGAGTTCATGTTGATGTCTTCACTGATCATAAGATTTCCAAATATGTATTCCCCAAAGGAATCTTAAATTGAGGAATGGAAGTGGTTGGAACTCCTTAAGGACAATGATTTGAGTATTCAATATCATCCTGGCAAGGAAAATATTGTAGCTCGTGCTCATAGTAGACTATCTACGGGGAGTGTGGCTCATGTTGAGGAAGGAAAGAAAGAGTTGGTAAAAGATGTTACCGCTTATTTAGGTTGAGTTTTAGATTGGCTGACTCTAATGATGGTGGCATTCCTCTTTATAAAAGGGGTGAATCTGCTGTGGTTGTTAATGTCAAGACTAAAAGAAGATTTAGACTCATCATTAGTTGAGTTAAAGAATTTGGTTGCCGAAAAGAAGATTTAAGTTTTCTCCCATGGGGGAGATTATGTGCTTCGGTTTAAGGATCGATTGTGTGTTTCAGATATTGATGGTCTTAAGGAGGTAAGCATGACTGAAGCCCATAACTCCAATTATTCTATTCATCCAGGGTGTGCCAGAATGTACTGAGACTTCAGGGTAGTGTATTGATTGCATGGTATGAAGAATGATACAGCCATGTTTGATTCGAATGCACTATCTGTCAAGAGGTGAAGGTATAGCATCAAAGGCATGGTGGTCCAACTCAAGATATTGAGATTCCCACATTAAAGTGAAATGATCTTAACATGTATTTTGTGGTTGGTTTGCCTCTAACATGAAGACAATTTGACTCGATTGGAGTTATTATTGATCGGATGACTAAATCAGCTCGTTCCCACTAGTCAAAACTACTTTCAATGCCGGCGATTAAGTAACGTGGTATATCCAACAGTTGGTGAGGTTGCATGGTGTGCCAAGGCCTGTTATATCATATCGTGGAACCCAATTTATTTCTCACTTTTGGAGATTGTTTCAAAGAGGACTTGGCAATAAGGTGAAGGTAAATACTATTTTCATTCTTATTTTGATGGACAAGCTGAAAGGACAATTCAAACTTTGGAGGACATGTTGATGGCTTGTGCATTGGAATCAAAGGTAATTTAGATAATCATCAACATAGATCGAGTTTCTTACAAAAATAACATTCATATTAGCATAGGTCTGGCTCCGTTTTAGGGTTTGCATGGTTAATAATGTAGATCTCCGGTGAGGTGATTTGAGTTGTGAGAGATTGCTTTGGTTGGCCCATATTTTGTGTTGGAAGCCATGGAGAAGCTACAGTTTATTTGTGAGAGGTTAAAAATAGCTCAAAGTCGCGAAATGACTTGTTCAGATGTTAGGAAGAGGGATGTTGAGTTTCATGTTGAAGATTGGGTGTATATGAAGGTCTCACCCATGAAAGTTGTAATGCATTTTTGTAAGAAGGGATGTTAAGTACGAGGTATGTAGTTACTATGAGATTGTTTAGCGAATTGGACTTATGGCCTATGGATTGAATTTACCTCCAGATTTGAGTTTTATTCACCCGATTTTCTATGCATTTATGTTGAGGAAATTGATTGGTGTCATAGTACAATTGTACCCTTGGAAGATGTTGAGTTTGAGGAGAACTTGTCTTATGAGGAAATCCTAGTTGAAATCTTTGATAGGCAAGTAAAGTGGCTTCACAGCAATAATGTGCCTTCGGTTAAGGTGCCTTGGAAAAATCAATTTATGAAGAGTGCTATATGGAAGGCGGAGTTGGATATGATGAAATGATATCCCCATCTTTCCTAATGTACTCAAGCCCAAGGTATTAGGTTCTTCCTGTTCCAACTGGTCCTAATTCTTTCACTTTTGAGTTTCATAACACGACATGCATAGAGGTGCACAAAAATGATGTAAAGTTATTGTAAATGATTTAAAGATGTTTTGAATGATTTAAAAATATTTTGATATGAGTTTGATGACTTTATGATTTTCAGGTGATGAAATATGCATTGTGTCCTTGTGTTTGGATATTTCATGTTCATTTTAAGCTTCTCAAGCCTTATATTCTAGAACATTATGGGATGAATGTTAAAAAAGGGGAGATGATGTAGTGGTTCAAACTTAGTTTAGCCTCATTGGTGCATGGAAATTGGTTCCAAAAAGTTTTTGACCTAGGTGAAACCTCATGGGCACCTCCACGGGTCATGTGAGTAACCAAGGGTCATGTGGAGGAGCCTTTTAGTGGCCCTTGGCCTTTTTTGTAGAGTGTTGGCCTTAAATAGTAGTGCAAAGCAAGCTTTCCACCACATGAACCCCACATGGCTCGTTTGGGGCTTCATTGGCCTTGTGGTAGCTCGTATGAGGAGCCTTTGCCATGAAAACCATATTTTGCCCAAGGGACTTCACATGTGAACCACAAACAGTCTGTGTTACCCTTAATGGTTCGTATGGCCTTCCATATGTGTATTGGTGTCAAAAATTGTCCAAGCATAGAATCACGTCTCGAAACATCATCTGCGGAGTAATTTTCTAAGTGGAGCCTCATATATGGCACATGGTCCGAGTGACCCCTACATGTTCCGTATGCCCTCCATACGGGGCCGCTAAAAACATTTTGACATCCATTTTATTAATGGTGTTATTGTAATATTTGCTATTCATAAAGGTTTTTTATGACTTTCTAATCTATCCTAAGCCTTTCGAAATATCCCTATACTCTTGTATTCTAATTTAAAATCAATTCAACACTTAGAAATATTCACACTCTCTCATCTAAACACTCCTCTCATGTGAGCTATTAGAGAATAGCTTGGAGCTTAAGGAACGGTCTTCTTCTTCCCCAATTTCCTCTTGTTTCGCCATGGTTAGCAAAATTGTTTGGGATTGATTTATGGCCCCTTTTAACCATGAAGACTCCAAACTCTTTCACACTTGATTTTATGAAGTTGAGCTTGCTTTCAATATGCGTTTCTAAGATTATTGTGTATTTGATTCAATTAAGATATGGGTTATGCTCTATTGTTGATTTTAAAATTATTTAAGCCCTAATATGTTTAATTGCATGAAAATTATGATTATTTGAACATGCATTGTCCCTTTAAAGTTTGATCTAAGAATGGGTAATATAAATTGTGATTTACATATGGATTCACTTATGGATTTATTTGAATCGCATATTGTATTATTGATTTAAGTTTGAATCTCTGTTGTCCATGCTATTTTAGAATCATTCATGTCATATTCATACATGAGCATTGGTTTTGATGGAAAAAATTTGGTTGGTTAAGCCCATATGTGATTTTGAATATTTTTTTCCATGAAAATGATTCACTGGGTTAATCCCACATATGTTTATGAAAATTATTCAGTTGGTTGAGCCCACAGATAACTATGACAAGACTGTGATCATATAAGTTTCTATGATATCCAAGTGTTTATACCATTTTGTTATGAATGAGATATTCCTATGCATGAAAGTGTGGATCAAAGTATGATTTAGCTTTTGAGCCCAAATATAAATGATTATGAATAATGTATAGCTTTTAAGCACTAGAATGCATTGAAATGATTTGAAATTACTTGTGCCTCTTTTAAAATCATTTATACGTATATGTATTCTTGTGGTATGATGGCTTAGGACCTAATGAGATTTGAGGCACAGGGCTATCCACAAAGGTTCTCTTCCTTTCTCTTGAACTTTGCGTAAGCATAGATATTTGTTTAGGGTAACGCTCACCAAAATGGGAGCCTCGTACTGTGTGGTTAGAACTTTGATATTATATAGATGAAAATCCTATCAAAAATCAGAAGAACGTAAGGAAGGTTTGCCATTTCTTTGAAATGGGACGTCTGCAAGGAGAAGTATGGTCTACCCTTGGCAAGTAGATCACCTCTTATCCGGTGTGGGTAAGACATAAGAATTCCAAGTAATAGCTCGCTTGGTCTTATATGCTAGTTGATGTCTCATCCCCTATATGTTGAAGTATTATGGCATTTCACTCATCATGGATTTCATGGCATATTGTTATAATACTCTTCTTTGATTATATACTTCTTTCTATATATATGGCCTTGCCATCTAACATTAAATACAGTTTTAATAAGTTCATATGCATTGCATGCTCGCATACTTAGTACATTAAAACATACTAATGCATACTTTTGCTTACATGACCTAACAATGTAGGGGTCGAAGATTATATCTATCAACCTTTTGACAGCTGGTTAGATTTGTAAAAGTTATTGTATATCCTATAATCCAAGGACATGCCATCATCCATCCACCTATTATGTTGCTTTCGTGTATAGTATATCTACTTTAAGGGTGAGTCCAGGACATGTCTTTGCCCCTGTCCTATTTTATGACTTAGAGAAATTGTTGGACAACATGTAAAATCTTGTACGGAAATATGCTATATTTTTCAATTTGGAGATTATGGTTATAGCTATCTATTGAATATGAATATTATGATATTGGTTATGATATTATGTGGAAATGTTGAATGTTCAATGTCTTGACCTATCCCAATAGAGTGAGTCATGCTTACCCGCCCCTTAGTTTCTATGTGTTACGTGCTATGTGGATTAGGCTAATCCCTATCCCTATAACATCACCATAATATAATTACTATTTTTCCAACCCTTAGAACTATGTGTTTATTTCTTCATTATGCACTTCTGAACTGATGATGTAAATTTGGATACTCTAAGACTTATTTGGGAAATCTTGGGTTCCCATTCGCCATGTCACTCCTAGACCCTAGGTCCGGGTCATGACACTATGGGTGAGTCGGTCACTAATGGTGAATCCCGTACGACTATTGTCATGCTTGCCCAAGTGGTGACCACCTAGGCTAGACAGTCTAATCACCCTTCTTGCAATCCCACTCCTGCTTCTAGACATAGTGATTTTACCTAGATGAATCTTTTCGAGTTTTATCGTTCAAAGGTTGATGAGGATTCTCAAGAATTCACTAATGATCTCTCTAAGGTGTTTAATATTTTGGGAGTGATTTTACAGGAGAAAATTGAGCTAGGTGCTTATCAATTGAAGGATGTGGCTCAAGTTTTCGTCTATAGTGATGGAGTTTACTATGAAGAGTTTAAATTTGCCTTTCTGGATGATTTCTTCCCCTTTGAACATAGGGAAGCTAAGATGAGAGAATTAATTAACCTCAAACAGTGTGGTGTGAGTGTGACGGACTGTGCCTGAAGTGTACAAAACTCTCAAAGTGTGCTCTTATGCTAGTGATTGACCCCGTGCAAGAACACACAAGTCTATTTCTTGGACCTATGATTTGGTTGAGAAAGAAAGTCGAACGACACTATCTTAGACTTTGAAAGATCAACTTACATTATTTTAGACTTTGAAAGATCAACTTACATTGTCTCCTATTTCGACTCAGCCAAATGGCTTAGTTAGCTTTGTAGTATATTGTGATGTTTCTTAGATATGGTTAGGTAGTGTACTTATGCAACATGGTACGGTGATAGCTTATGCATTAAATCAATTGAAGGTGCATGAGTGTAATTACCTAACTCGTGATCTTGAGCTAGCGACAGTAATTTTTGCTTTGACGATTTAGAGACATTATTTGTATGTGGTCCATGTTGATGTCTTAACCAATCACAAGAGTTTGAAATATATGTTCACACAAAGGGATCTTAACTTGAGGGAAAGAAGATAGTTGGAACTCTTTAAGGATTATGACATATGTGTTCAATATCATCCTGACAAGGCAAATGTTGTAATTGATGCTCTTAGTAGGATATCTATTATGAGTGTTGATCATGTTGATGAAATGAAGAAAGAGTTCATAAAAGATGTTTACCTTTTGGTTAGGTTGGGTGTTGGATTGGTTCACTCTAATGATGGTGGCGTTCATGTTCAAAATGGGATTGAAACTTTTGTGGTTGTTGATGTCAAGGCTAAGCAAGATTTAGACTGGTTATTGGTTGAGTTGGAGAATTTAGTTGCCGAAAAGAAGATAAAGGTTTTCCCCCAAGGGGGAGATCGTGTGCTAGGTATCAAGATAAGTTGTGTGTTTTGAACAATGGTCTTAAGGCAGTAATCATGAGTGAAGCTCATAACTTTCATTATTCTTTTCATCTATGAACTACCAATATGTATTGAGTGTGGAGGGAGGTCTATTGGTGGCATGGTATGAAAAACGATATAGCTAAGTTTGTATCTGAATGTACTAGTTGTCAAAATGTAAACATAGAGCATCAACAATCCAGTGGTTTAGCTCAATATATTTAGATTCATACTTAAAAGAGGGAAGATATGAATATGGCTTTTGTGATTGGTTTACCCCGAACCCGAAATAATTCAATTCAATTTGTTTTATTATTTATTGTTTGACTGAATTGACTCATTTCTTACCTATCCAGACTACCTTCAATGCCATAGATTGTGAAAGGTTGTATATCATAGAGTTGGTGAGGTTACCTTTTGTGCCTAGGTCTATCATATGGGATCTTGGCACCGAATTTACTTTACACTTATGGAGATCGTTTCAATGTGGACTTGGAACTATGGTAATGTTAAGTACTTCTTTTCATCCTCAAACTGATATACAAGCTGAAAGGATAGTTTAATCTTTAGAGAACGTTGTGAAAGCTTGTATGTTGGAATTCAAGAGTAATTGGGATGATCATCTACCACTTATCGAGTTTTCTTACAACAATAGCTTTCATGCTAGCACAACTATGGCACCATTTGAGGTGTTGTATGTAGATGATGTTGATCATCGGTGGGTTAGTTTGAGATAGGTGAGATGGCTTTGATTGGCCCAGATTTGGTGTTGGAAGTCCTAGAGAAGGTGAAGTTAATTAGGGAAAGATTAAAAATGGCTCAAAGACACTAGAAGTTTTATTAAGATTTTCAGAAGAGAGATCTTGAGTTTCATGTTTTTTATTGGGTGTACGTGAAGGTCTCACCCATGAATGGTTTAATGTGTTTATGTAAGAAGGGCAAGTTAAGTCACTAGTATGTAGGTCCTTATGAGATTGTTGAGCGGATTTAAAATATGTTGTATAGATTAGATTTACCTCAAATTTGATTTTCATTTACCCAATTTCCATGTGTCTATGTTGTGGAAATTGATTGGTGATCCTAGTACAGTTGTGTCCTTGGAATGTGTTGAGGTAGAGGAGAACTTCTTTTTATGAGGAACTCCTGCTTGATATTTTCAATAGGCAAGTGAAGTGGCTTCACAAAAAGGATGTATCTTCTATTAAGATGCTTTGGAGAAATCAACACGTGGAGAGTGCAACATGGGAGGTGGAGTTAGACATGGTTAAACAATATCCCCATCTTTTTCAATTTACTCAACCCTAATGTATTAGGTTCTTCCAATTCTTAATAGTCCAAATTCTTTCTCTCTTATGTTCCATGATATGAAATGCATACCTGTGCACGAAAATGATTTATAAGATGTTTTGAGGTGTGTTTTAATGACTTTGTGATTTTGAAGAAATGAAATATGCATTGTGTCCGTGTATTTTGATGTTGCATATTCAAATCAAGCTTTTCAAGCCTTGTTCTAGCATATTCGGGGATGAATGTTCCCAAGGGGGAGATGATGTAAGGACTCGGACTTTGTAAGGCCTTAATGGTTCGTAGAATTTTGTTCCAGAAAGTTTTTGACCAAGGTGACACCACATGGGCACCTCCACGGGTCATGTGACTCATCATTGGTTGCATGGAGGAGCCTTAAGGTCGCCCTTGGCCATGTGTGTAGAGTGTTGGCCTTAAGTTAGAGTACCGGAGGAATGAATGTATCCGATGAACCCCACATGGCTCATGTGACACTTCACTTTCCATGTGGTGGCTTGTTAGAGGGTCCTTCTCTTTGAAAACCCCATTTTTACCAAGGCACTTCACACATAACATCTCACGGACCATATGACCCATACACGGGTCATAAGGTATTCCTTATAGGTGTTGGTGTGAATTTTTTTCTAAGTATGTAATCTTCGTCTCAAAACTTTATCAGTGAGAGTTTTTCTATGTGAAGCTATACAGAAGTCTACACGGTCCGTGTGACCCCTACACGGTCCGTGTGGCCTCTACACGAGACCTCTGGGACATTACACATCCTTTTCATTAATGGCTTTCTTGCTAATTTTTGTATTCGTAAGGATTCTGTATGACATTTTAACCAATCATAAGCCTCTTGAAAGACCTATACTCTTCTATCCTCATTCAAATTAAATTCATACACTTAGAATTATTCCAACTCTAATAAAAGGAACTCCTCTCAAGTGAGCCTTGAATGATTGGCATGGAGCTTGTGAAATAGTCTTCTCCTTCAATAAATTTCTTCTTGATTCCTTTTATTAGCTAAGATATGTAGGATTGATTCATGGTCCCTCTCAACCATGAAGACCCCAAACACTTCTACTCTTTGATTTTATGAAATTGAGCTATCTTTAACTAGGGGTCTTTTATATTATTGTTTATTTGATTTGATTGAGATATGGGCTATGTTTAATTGAGTTTTTAAAGTGATGTAAACCCTAAAATTTTGAATTCCATTTATGTTATATAGATTTGAATATGCGTGTCCCCTTTAAAGTTTGATTTAAGCCTCGGTAATCGACATTGCCATTAAAATGTGGATTTACCTGATTTTCTTATTATATTGTTGATTTACATTTGAATATCTATTGTCCATGCTATTCTCATATTATTCATGGCATATGCATGTATGATCTTAGGTTTTGATGAAAATTATGCGCTAGGTTAAGCCCATATATGCTTTTGAAAATGGCTTTTGAGGAAAATTATTATATGGGCTAAGACCACATATGTTTATGAATATGGTTTTGATAAATATTATTTGGCGGGTTGAACCCACATATGTTTATGACAAAAATGTGATTTCAAAAATATTTATTATATCCAGGTGTTTACACGATCTTGTGTATATGTGAATGATCTATTCCTATGCATGAAAGTGTGATTTGAAGTAAGATATTACTTTTGAGGCTAGTGTGCCTGATTATGAAGAATGTTTGGCTTTTAAGCCTAAGTATGCATTGAAATAATTTTAAATGAAATGAGTCTATTTTGAAAGCATGTATATGTATATATGTATTCTTGTGTAATGATGAATTAGCATCAAATGTGATTCGAGGTATTAGGGCTATCCACCAGGGTCCGTTTCCTTTTTCTTGAACTATATGCCAGCATAGATATATGGTAACTTATCGAAATGACCAGGTTGTAAGGTACGGTTACAATTATTTTATGATATGATATGGAAATCCTTTTGGAATGACTGGGTCATAAGTAATGTGGCCATCAGACTGAAATGACCAAGTCGTAAGGTATGGTGTAGATTACATTTGGTAACTATTCGTTTCTCACATGATGGGAGGCTTTTATTGGGCAAATTCATGTAATAGTCACATGGGTTTGAGATGTTAATTATGGTCACATCCCCTCTACATGTAAGCATTATCGAATTTCATGTGTCATAGATTTCATGAAATATTGATATATTACTCTTCTTTTTCTATATACTTCTTTCTATACATGTGCCCTTGTCATCTAACATTGCATGCAGGTTTAATACGTTCATATGCATTGTATTCCCGCATACTTAGTACATTTCAAATGTACTAATACATACATTTTTCCTCTATGATCTAACCCGGTAGAGGTTGGAGACTACATTCATCCACCTTTTGACGGCTGGTCGGATTCGTGAAATTTGTTATGGTGAATCATGTCATACAAGCACAAGAGACTATCTGTCTACCTATTATGTTGTTACTGCTTATGTCATAATCACTTTGAGGGTGTGCCTGGGACATGTGTTGTCCCTTGTCCTATTCTACGACTTAGAGGCATTGTTAAGCATCATATGGACTCTCGTATGGATATATGCTATGCTTTGCTATTTTGAGGTTATGATATGATGTGGAAATATCGAAAGTCCTAAGTCCATATTCTTCCCTATAGAGTGACTCACACTTACCCGCCTCGTAATTTCGATGGTATTTTTTCTACGTGGATCATGCTATTCCCTATCCCAATAACATCCCTATAGCGTGAGTCTTACTTTCATGTCCCTTAGAATTACGTGTTTATTACTTTGTTATGTGTTTTCAAACCAATGATGTGAATGTTGATATTTTGATGCTTGTTTGGGGGCTCTTGGTTTCCATTTAGGAAGTCACTCCTAGACCTTAGGTTCGGGTGATGTCAAGTACGAGGGACTATATGAGTCGTACTTTGTAATACGAATTGTAAATTGGCTAATCAAAGGGACCCTCCAAGATGAAAAGTTTTCTAAGTCTAGGGAGGTTCTACAAAGAGATGTACAGTTCATAAATGGAATTATAGACCATACTATCAGTTCATGATTTGAGAAATACAATTTCCAATAGCTCAATTTTTGGGAGAATGCCAAGTATGAGCACACGTATGAACCATAAAGTGGATTATGAGCCGTAAAATAGTGGCTCATGGATGGCTCTGTCAGTTTTAAGTGAAGGGATCTTTGGTGTTTTCCTATCCATTTTACTCCTAAACTATATCGTTTTGACCCTTCTAACTAATTTAAATGACTCCATCCTTATAAAACCTATTCCCAAATCAACTAAATTATTCACTCTTAATATGTCTTCTAAATTCTAAAATTTTCTCACTCTAAGCAAGGACTCCATTTTGACATGCAAGGCTTCATTCATGGAATAGATTCATCTATGAAGACAAATCCAACTCTCCCATTCTTTGAAAGTTCAAGCAAGGACTTCTATGGGTCTTTATGATCACATTCCAAATGGTTTGATTATGATTTCTACATGATTATTACACTTATCTATGCACAAATTATGAAGAATTACATGATTTCTATATTGTTCAAGTGAAAGTAAGTGATTTTAACTATATGATTATTAGGGCTTGTTGAATTGATATGGATTCCTTTACTAAGGATCTTAATTTATTTCTAGTAGATGATTCCTATATAATTTTGTATAAGATTGCATAATGTTAACTCAATTTCTCATGAACCCACACATGACTTAATTTCCTATGAAATTGTTATGTTTTTCATAAATTATAATTCTAAGTATGAAAAACATATTTTAATAATGATGATGATGACGTTATGGTGATGATGATGATTATATGATGATGAGGGTGACTAAAGACCCTAATGATTATGAAATGATGATAAGATGGGGAATATACCTACACTATATGAAAAGTTATGTAGATGGACTATTCCTATAATATGCGATGTTTTCATAAGTTTTGTATGTATATTTCACAAACTATGAAAGTATGATTTTGATAAAGAATGAACTATGTTGAAAGCTAAGTATATGTTTGATTTTGTATTTTGTGGGATATGACTTAGCACAAAATGAGCTCATGGGATGCACACTATATTCAAGTGTCCTTATATAAATTCTCAAGTCGCATAACTACGTGCCACTATAGGTTTATCATTTTGTACCTATAAGGCTTGCTAATGGATTCATATGGCATTGTGTTCATCTGATACTTACCATGCTTTGATAGAGCCTAAAGGGTGAGGTCTTTGTGTATACGTGTTCTTCACCATGAAAGGATAAACTTAAAGAGTCAGGGTCGACTCTATCTTGGGAAAGTAGACTCCTCTTTCTCTCGGCGTAGATGTAACATTTGGATTTCATGTAATAGTCTGTATGGTCTTATTATTAGTTACAGTATTATTCCCACATATGTATGCTAGGGGATGAAAGGTCTCATGATGTTTCCACTTGTAGATTTTAATATGAATCGATCATTCATATCTTGTCCTTATTCCATTGTTATGATTATGAATATTAATATTATCTGATGAGGTTCTTTGATGCATGGTATACCTACATACTTAGTACATTCTGCGTAATAACACATTCTTTTTTTCCGACATAATCTATCTATGTAGGGATGGGCGATGATGAGATTATTCCTCTATTTCATTGCTGGAGTTTGATTGTTCTTTGACAATTGTTGGTGATTTCCCATCCCTCAAGGATATGCCATGTTCCTGTTGTATGATTACGTTGAGAATTTATTTTTTCGTTGTTATTCTATCTTGGGGGTTAGCTAGTAGCATGTTCTAGACCCCCACCCCCCTCCAAAAAAATATTTAATGTAGGGTATCTTTTGAGCTAAAGATGTTGTAATTCCACTTGGGAAACTATGACCTAGATATTGATATGTTCTTCTTGCTTACTCTCTTAAGAATTTCTTGTGTTTACCTTATGTATGCATATGATATGAAAAAGAAGATTTGATTGGGTGCCTTCGTGTGTCACATTTAATGTGTTATGGCTATGCCCTAGGTTGAGTTCAATACAATTACCATTTATTGAACACAGTTCCCTCCATGAACTTGAAAGTGTGTAAATTGAGGCCAAAAACCTATGTTAGTGGTGTGAAAAGAAAGAGAGTCTTCCATTTGAAATCTTCAGGAAAGAAAAGAAAATTGAGCGATAAATCTGCCATGAAAAAGATGAAAAGTTATTTTACAAACATTAAGAAGACTGATGAAAAATAAAAAAAGAGGTGGTTGCTGGTGGGCACCCAACTTGAAATTGAGGACATAAATGATGTCATTAGGAAAACGATGTGAGTGAAGGACAAGAAACCACGGAAATAATATGTAGAGTTAAAGGTGGGACTAGTCACTTGTACCAAAATTGTTTCCAACTCATCCCCAAGCCTACATTACAGGCCTAACAAAGCACTTTGTGATCTCTAACCGAATTAGAATGAATTAACGTTGATTGATAGTAAAGCATTGGTTGATCCTATGGGTGAGAATATGTATGCGATTTCCCTTTTGGGAGTGTAAGCTTTAATTGATCCTTGAAGAATTGAGCTTAATTCTACAGGTGTGTATGGATCGTTTTGTTTGTAAGGGTACTTGGCAATATCTCTTGCGCATTAATTTGCAATTGTGTCAACAATTGTGAGTGTAGCTTTATATTTGTACTCCTTAGTCATCTTTTGAAGCTTCAACATTGTGTAAGTTATTTGTGGAATCTTTGAGTATTGACAAGGAAGGGTTTCATATTCGTACTTCTCGGTATGGCCTTTTTTGCAAGCATTGTGTTTTGGTTAGTTGATGCTTACTTGCTTGAGGGAAAGATGCTTACATGCTTGAGGGAAAAAATGTTTAAGTTGGGGGTGTTGATGAGTATGTAATTTGGACTCATATTGAGCATGTAATTCCTTCGATATTATCATTATCGTTAAACTTTACCTTGAAAAATCATGTAAATGTGTTTGGTGCTAGGAATGATGAACAAGATGTAAAAAGCGCCAAATCATTGAAAATCAAGTTAAAACAAGCAAATACATAAAAGGTGGTCAAAAACGCCATTGTGTAACATGTTCGGTGGTACGTCAAATAGGTACACCAGTTCTCTAAAAATATAAACCCAACCCCCCAATCGATGTCATAAACCAATGACAAAATAACACTTCGGCAAATCAATAAGTGTGTATTAGCATTCTCATCGTTAAAGGATACAAAACATAGCAAGAAAAAGTTGAAACATTATGGTTCAACTTTGCGATAAAGGAGACCATTGGGTAGACTGCGGAATGAAGTCGACAGTCTATAGTGTAAATTATTGAATGTTATAAAAATCAAGAAGAAAGAAACTATTTATGTTGACGACAAAGTAAACATTCAGTGGATTGCCAAATGTTTTTTATGATTCGAACTTTTGTCGCCAAATTGTGCGTTGAGTGGTGAGAAAGGGTATTATTGTCTGTTGATATAAAAAGCTATGAAAACAAATTGAGAATACAAAATCCTGACTTCTACAACTTATTCTTAGACTTTCATTCATCTAGAGACTTGAAATTTGTACTTGGTTTTCAAAGTATAGAGCCAGAGAGGAGAGGAAGATTCTATATCTAATTTCTTCTATCTATTGAAATCTATAGCCATGGACAACCCCTTTGGTAAATCTATTCATATTTTTAGCTTTATTAGCTAAACCTCATTGTTTGTTATGAATGTAACGCCCCAAATGATATAAGGTACGAAAAGGCCAGGTGGAAAGGAGTATTAAAATTTTAGAATCATTGTATGAGCCAAGTTTGCGTATCGTGGATTTGGGTTCAAGGTTGGAAATTTTACCATGTAAGTAGGGTTTAAAATCCACACAACTACGGTCCATACTAAGTGTTCCTAGATCTAAGGTACAAATCCTAATAAACTATTTTTTGGGACCTTTAACATACTAAGGGTATTTTATGAGCTATAGATGCAATTAAGATTCATATATTGTAATCGTGGAATAGCAGTAAGACTTGGCAGAAACATGGTTTCTAATGTTTGAAAACAAACAATTGGCTGACCTGGAGACTCTTTTACAAGCCATGGGTTCGTGTATGGAATTTCATAGAAGGTTTAAGAGGGCTCAAAAACTAATAGAATTAGATACCATTCTATAGTCCATGGGCTGGACTACGACCCATTATGGAGGCATTTTGTAAGGGGCATTTTTGATATTTCCCAATGTTTGGTACCTAATGCTACATTATTTAGGCCCTAAATTAGCCCCTTTCTGGACTTATACTATCAACACTAATTTCGTTTCAACTGATTCTTGAAAAAACCTAAGAATAGAACCTCCTAAACACTCTCAAGTTCCTCCAATACATCCAACTTAAGAGTGTAAAATAGGGTTTGATCTGTCTAGAGCTTTCTTCCACAAAGCTCATTCATTCCACTTCTTCAAATATTCTCTAGTTATGGGTGACTTATTAAACTTCATGAACTCTTTGCATGTGGTGATATTTTGTAGTATTTTATAATATTCTAGCTTTGTATTCTATTTTACAATGAAATATCATGGAAATTTATGGTTTAAAAGATGCTTTCATGATGCCCTAACTAAGGTCTTTTTATTTCCATGATGGATTGTTTGAATGGTTTCAAATGGTCATAATCTATCAAATTTATACATGTTACACGTCCATTTCATTATTTTAGGTCTTCATGCATGAATCTGTCATGATTTAAACTAAAGTTACATGTCTGAGTTTTATCAATGATTTTACCTTGTGAAATGCGAGTTCATGTGTATTATGAATGTTGAGGGCTATCAAGTATGGTATGATTCCATGGGAATTTTTTGAATATTATGCATGATTATTAGGCCCTTCTTATGATGATTATGCTTTTAAAGAGTATTATTGTTATTGTATTACATTTTATGTGTTTATGCATGTTCGAACTATGTTAATATTCATGTATCCTATTATAATAGATTTAGCATTGGGAGGACCTTTGCAGATTTCCATTATTCCTTAACGACGTGCCACATTATGATTTATTTATAGGTTAGTGGATCTAAAAATAGTGCCATGTTTACATTTAATCACTTAAAATTGTATGATATTTTAAGATTCATTCAAAACACTCTCTAAAATGGGTAGAATAACATTATGTCAGGTACAGTCTACCTTTGTAAGTAGACTACTCCTTTCGCGTGAGAAGACAACATCGAGATTAAACGCGGTATCTCAAACGGTCTTAACTATCAGTTTAGGTCTCCTCCCACATATATATATACACCATACTATGAAATTACGTTTTACCCATAATGCATGTTTCATTTAAGGCATTCATCAATCATATTATATTGCAGTTATCAACCTTAATAGTACTATGCATCTTGTCTATTATGGTTCATGATTTCCTTAATTCATTCTGCCCCGCATACTTAGTACATTCAAAGTACTAATACGTACTTTTTTAGACTAGATTTCTTGTATGATCTCATGTGTAAGAGTATATAAATGCAAGAAAAATAAGTTCAAGAATTTTCTGACTGTCAGCTTCTACGAGGGGTCTTACGGGTCGTAAGTTTTTATACAACCCTTAAGTTTGGTCGTAGAACCAAGGGCAAACTTGATGAAATATGGGATTTTCTTAAACTCAACCTACGACTTATCAAATGCTTGTAAAAAGACTTACGATCCGTAAAGCGTGTTGTGGATTTGAGGATCAGAGAATAGTCTCTTATGGTTCAACGGAGTCATCAGATAAAATCTTCCGCACGGCCCATAGACTAGACTACGACCCATAAATAGAGTCTCGTGATCCTATCCAGCAAGAATTTACAAGGGGTAGTTTCGACATTCCTCATTATTTAAATCCTAAACTACGTCGTTCTACCCCTCAAAAAAGGACCCCTTATCAGTATATACTACCCTAATCAACTCATTCTTCTCCATCCTAAAATCATTATAAGGCTCAAACTCTCTCAAGCCTCCTCCAAGAACTCAAGCAAGAGGGCCAAACTAGGGTTTTGGTTTCTTCATCACCAAATCAGATTTTTATCCATTAAATCACTAAGGTACATGGGTTTTCATTATGGAGACCTTTCCTCCACAAGCTCAATCACTCCTCCCCTCCTTTATGATTTCTCAATTAATGATAGTACATCGTGATTCTGTGAACTTCCTTATGTGATGATATTATGAAGTATTTTATGATGGTTTATCCTAGCACACTTTTATGTAATGCATCATTATGTGAAATTTATGATTTTTACATAAGGATTTGATGGTATCCAAATCACGTTTCCTCATGTTGATGGTGGGATGTTTGAATAATGTTTAAGGATCTTAATCTACTCCTCTCATGGCATTTATTCATGAATTGCATGATTTCAATTTTATGTACATGTATCCTCCATGATTTGATTTAAAAATGCACGTTAAGTTCTTATGTCGTAAATAACTTATGGCTAGATATGTATGATAAACATGTTAATACTAACAAGTGGCCTAATGAGTATGCTATGAGATCATTAGCAAGATACGAATGATAAGAATTATGTAAAGCCCTAACTTCAATGTTACAAGTTATGATTAATGAGCTACTCCAAGAACGATATTATGATATTTTGAGACTATGCATCCCATGACTATGGACGTGTTTCAAGTATCCCGTGGGGCTGTGATCCTAGAACCAAGAAATACATAGCAGTCTCTTATGAACCCTATTCTATGTGCAACCCTATGCTATGACATTGATTCCCAATATAGGCATGTACCTACCGAAAAACAATGCCGTAAGGTGTGGATATTGGTTGAACCTACTGAAAGGCTATGTCGTAAGGTAAAGATAAAATGTGAAACCCACAAAAAAGACTATGCCCTAAGGTAGTGGAACTTTCCGAAAAAGCCATGCTGTAAGGATAGTTCTTTTTCTAACTTGGCAAAGTAAGCCGCTCCTTCTCCTATATAGAGTGAACATCGGGATTCCAAGTAGTACCTCGCTTGACCTTATATGTTGATTATATTCCCTTACCACTATATATATGATATCAAATATTTTGGTGATTCTTCATACATATCTCTTTAGGCCATTGCCACTCATGATATATCGATCGTATATGCATTGTTTATGATTGTACATTTCTATTATTTATGACTTAGGTTCCTTGATTAATTTTCACCGCACATACATAGTACATTCCAAGTACTAACACATACTTTTTGCCTACATGATCTCACCATGCAGGGACCGCAACTACTTTCCATCCTCCTCCTCCTCGCGGCTACCGTGCTAGTTGAAGATTGCTTGGTGAGTCCTCTACATCTTGCGACGAAATTCCACTTACTTTCATGACTTGTTTAGACTCATTTATTTTTGGATAATATCTTTTGAGGATGAGCCAAGGAGATGTCTTGGCCCCTGTTCTATTCATTATTACATGTGTTGTTGGATATTTTATAGATATGTATGATTGCGTTCGACTCGCTATGCCATATAGTTATTGGAGATTTTCGTTAGCCTTCATTCCCTTATGTGATTGTTGTATGACGATGGTGAAGAGATGAAAGTCCCAAGTGTCTAATTGCCCCTATACAATGAGTCATGCTGACTCACCCCTTAGATTTATTAGCTATGTGATCTATCCTTATCCTCTTCTTAACAACGTCCCCATAGTGAGTCCAAAGGCTTGTTTCCCTATAAATTATGTGCTACGTGTTTGTTGTTCAGTTATGCTTCTACGAAACCAAGGATATGCTATGAATGTTCTGAGGCCTGTTTAGGGTCCCTTTGAGTTCTCCATTCACATCTAGGTTATGGTCTTGAGTTATTACAAGCTTGCTATCAGATCACTAGGTTTGTAATGGTCCTTGGAAATCCAACACACTGTGTCGAGTACAATTTTGTTCATGATTGTGAAGCATTACACAACTATGAATTAGAGGCTCTGAGGCATTTTAGGAAATCATTCACTTTTACATATGTTATGTCATGCCTTAGACTTAAAATAAGGTTTCCAATCCCCAATGGATAATCTTTAGCTCTTTTAGGTCATGCCACAGTGAAGAATGACACAAAGAGCTCCCACCCTTTAGGGTGAACTGGCCCCACAAGCTCCCCAAGCGGCAGGAGAAGGAGTCACCCATACCGAGTACCAAAATGTTGTCACCCTTTTAGCAAGGACCATGTCCAATCAAGAAGTTTAATCTCTCAATGCTCCTACACTTGCCTCAAGGATGAGGGATTTCACAATGATGAATCCCAAAGAATGGAATGGCTTAAAGGTAGAGAAAGACCCCCAAGAATTCATCGATGAAGTGTATAAAGTCTTGGCTATCATAGGGATATGTTGTGAAGAGAAAGTGGAATTAGTGGCCTACCAACTCAAGGGCCTTCCTCAAATATGGCATAATCAATGGAAGAAGATGATGGTGGATGACGATCCTATTCCATGGGAGGAATTCAAAGTTTCGTTCTTTGATCGTTTTTTCCCAATTAAGCCAAGGGAAGCTAAGCTTATGGAGTTCATGAATCTTAGGAAAGGTTCTATGATTGTAAAGGAGTGTTCCTTTAATTTCAACAACCTCTCAATGTTTTCTCCACACATGATGGCTGACCCTCGTGCAAGGATGCCCAAGTTTGTGTCCAGTGTATTCAACTTCATCAATGAAGAGTGTTATGCCCCTATGCTCATTAGGGATATAGGAATATCATGTATTATGGAATGTAATGAATAGCTTGAGGGGGTGAACTTAGAAAGAGAATGATAGGGGAGTTAAAGAGTGCTCGACTTGACAGTGGATTCCAAGGTGCTAAAGGTGGTGACTTCCAAAGAGGTCACAAGATCCAAGGCCAAGGGTCCTCAAATGCCTAAGGCCAAAGGTATGCAAATGATAGGGTTCCCAACCCAAAGTCTCGAGGTGGGTACAGTAGAATTACTTATCCTAAGTGCCCAAAATCTAGAAGGACCCTTAGTGGCACATGTTGGAAGAATACGGGTGTGTGGTTCATGTGTGGGAAAATAGGTCACAAGATTTTGGAGTAACCAAACAAGGGTAGGGATGGTCATCCTCAAGGACACGGTACCTATGATGATCAAAGGGCACAAGTTGGTCAACATATAGGTGGACTAAAGAAACCAAAGAAGGCCTAAGTTCCTTTCCTAATCTTAAATCGACCAAATCACTTCTCTAAACAAAACGGACAAGTTCTAGATATAGCAAAACATACCTTTCAGCAAAATTCCTAACTCACTGTGACAAAATGGATTGACATTTAAATAATAGAAACACACACTGACAACCTGTGATCATCACATATCCAAGTTCAATACTCACATAGTCAACTCAAGATGCATCAAACCATTTATGGATTGATTTTTCAAGAGAAGGATTAATTGGTGAGGTGGTAAATGCTCCTCCCTATGGAACCATCTAAATAAAAGATATGGACTGTGGATACTTAGATTTCTAAGGACTAAAGACACGATATTCGCATATGAAAAACTTTTCACATATGCATGGGGTTTCACACAAATTATAGACATTATTCAAATTCATTCATCCATTCAGCTTACAAAAATAAATAAATTACAATAACTACTAATCTATTACAAACCAAAATTAAAAATTATCTTAAATTTCCATAAAAAAACAAAAATAACAATGTCGCATCCAAACATAAAAAAATATCAGTCATCAATAAGAAATATTGGAGACCTCCAAATCCTCACCCCATTCTAAAAAGAGAACATTATCCTCAAAATGCAAGAAAATATTAAGTAAGCATAAATAAGAAGGAATGAGTATTAAAATTCCCCTAAGCATGGTCAATCCTGTTGTGGTGGTGGTGGTGGAGTTGAAGAGGTAGTCATGGGGAAATCACTGGCCACATCCTATGGTGCACTCTCTCCAGATCAATCAATGGCCTCACAGGGTCGAGCTCATGTACACCTAAAATGCCAATCTTAGATGTGTCTTTGAGGGACTCCTTTGTCACCGTGTCCACGATCACTCCTTCTAACCACTTCAATTCTTTAAGCTCTACCTCGCTGAGCTCAACTCCCAAGTCTTCTTCATCTCTCTCCAAGGTTCCTACTACATTAACTTCTTCACTACCCTCACCCAGAGCATCAATACCTATCACATCCTCAGGATCCACATTTATGTCAAATCATGGTGGCATCTCCAATCCATCCCAAAAGGAAATCAAGTTCGTGGACTTCAAGAATGCCACCACCTTGTTCAAATATTTAATGTCAGCTTTTATGGCTGACGATCCATCACCACCACCATCTCTCTTCTCTACAACAGCCACCCTCTACTTTAAACTTGCCAATCCTTTCCCATAATCCTCAAGAATCACCTCAAGCTTATCCATCCTCAGCTTTTGAGTCTCCATGAACTCCATTTACTTCTTTTTGGCCTCGATATGTGGGGCCAATGCATTGGCTATGGTCGTCTCGATCAACTTAGCAGGGAAGACTCAACATGAGTAGCACGAATGCCCACCGCTTTGGATTATCATCCAATGCTCCAAATGGTAGCCTTAGTGATTGGGGGTGGTCATCCTTAGCCTGAGGCTCAGCCTATGCATCAGTAGTAGAATGGAGTGGAGCAGAAGAGGAAGGTAATGATGGAGAGGAAGAAGCAATACCTATATCGGGAGCAAGCTCTGTAGTTTCGAACTCGAGGGCCTCAATATGTTCTAGTGTTTTGTCTACCAACTTTTTCCTTGCTTGGTCCTCTTTGTTCCTTTGGAACTCAGCCTCTATCCTCTAGATATCAATAGATGCTGATGGAGTAATCTCCATATCAATCATTTTGTTGAATGGCACTCTGGCCTGCTTGCATAAGGTTGTGATGAGGCTAGGAAATAGGAGTAAGGTCTGCACTTGCTTTTCCATATTTAGGATCTCTAGGGCGATGATAACACAAAGTTTTAATTTCTGGTAGTCCATAATATACCAAAACAATGCCACCTTAGAATGCTAAAGAATCAACTCATTTTGAGATGGCATTAGGTTGCTGTTAATGAATCTGAACCAGAACCTCGCCAGAGTGTTCATCCTTTTTTTCTCAATAATAGATCCCTCCTCTAACCATGAGGGAGCTAGAATCCAAATCATAGGAGCTAACAATGCTTTGATGTCATCAAATGTCTTGAGTTGCTGCATATCTTCAAGGTTATTTTTATCTCGATATGTGCATCCCAAAATCTCATTTATTTCTCTTTTGCTGCATGGAACTTGCACACCACGAACCTACACTACATCAAGAGGTTTAAGAATTATCTTCACTCGACTCCTGCTCTTTGGAATGGCCTTGGCATAAGCATCATCAAACTCTCTTACCCAGCTTGGAATGTATGAGTCTCGAGGTGTTGTGAATTTCTAAAAATTTTGAAACTTTAGAGTGTCCTACATCTCAGGGTATCGATCAATGACTCTATCAGTTGACCGTCACCTCTCCTCTAGGAATATCTTGAGCCCTTCTATTTTATATCTGTCCAGGTGCCTTGAGGCTATGGTTTCCTGGATCCTCTAGAATTTTTGGAGTAGAGGGTCATGAAGGGCTTTAGACCTAGCCACACTTCGTTTCCATTTGGGGGTTGTCTCCAAAGGTAAAGGCGTAGGCCTTGTTAACTTGGCTGCAATGTGCTTTCTTTGGTCATCCTTGCAAATAGAGCTCAAACACAAGTGTGAGAATCCATCATAGAAAGAAGTTCCAAAATTTAAGCATAAGAAAAGCATGTTGGGCAGATAGGTCTGTTTACCTGCCAAATATGGTTGACGATCTACCGAACTGATTATAGGTTGTCACCTTCATACATAATTTTCTTTCTTTCAAACGTAGTTACTTTTGGTGACGGTGGTACGAATTTGGCAATCCACCGAATTTATATGGTGGTGGAAAATACAATTTCCTAAAGTTATAGAACTCAACTTTTCAAATCAGTAAGGAAAGCCAGTGTGTATCACAATTCAATGCATCGCCAAGTCCACTTTGAATGGCAAAATGACTATTGCCGAAAATCACTGACAAGGCAAGCACCCTCTCATTCAAAATTTGATCAACTTGTACAAAAATGAGGGAAAATTCATATACTACCCCACCATCAAAACATCAGTACATGCCAAAAATTCTAGTGCTACCCTTACATTGTTACCATTGCTACAAATTCAATCAAACAATGACTTATCCTTAAGAATGAAATCATCCAATCTATCATCGATCAAGTTCAAATCGCTCAAAATAATTTAGGGTTACTCAGACTTCACCCATAGCCATCAAAAACAAGCAACAAAACAAGCATACATGTTCAATCAAAGCATTCACATGTGTGTGGCATCTTTCCAACAACAGGTTATTTATCAAACATCAAGTCAAAATTTGGATGATATACCAAATCATTCAACGATGGGGAAACATTTTAATCAAATCTATCCCTAGTCCACAACACATGCACACTCAATTTCACTATTCCTCAAGAGAATAAAAAACCTAAATTAAACTATGTACACATAAACAAAGGGTTTTAGAATAAGTATAACACTTAACCCATATGATTTCCAATAAGATTTCAACCACAAACTATGATTATCAAGTTCACAAAACCCTAAACATGCACTTATCATCATCATCATTCTCAAAAAGTAAAACAAAGGGCCAAGAACTACCTTAATTATGATACACCATAAATAAGAAGTTCTCAAAGATGGTCATGTTGTTGTAATGCACTTAATCCAAAGAAAAATGCTAGAAAAAAACTACAGCGAAGGTTAGCTTGCAATGGTCGTAAAAGGAGGGAATATGGAAAGTGAAAGGCCAAGGAATTTACGAAGACTTAATAAGTCAGTCAGGTGCAAGGATTCGGAGATGTCAATTTATTCCACTAAACATATTTGATGGTGCACTAAATGTGTTAGTGACTGCCTTTTTTGAAAAAAACAAAACCTTTTCTTTATCCTCAAAAGGTAGTATAATTGACCACCTCCCATCCAATTCAGCAATCTGCTGAATTGAAACTATGACTACCTAATTTTACAGCACCTTAAGAGTCATCAAATGACTCAAAAAGCGGTCAAATTGGTGATCACCGTCCCAACTCGGCGATTTACTGATCCGACCTATCACGTCTCCCATTAGATATGATTTAAATTTCTCCCTTTTTATCTACCTACACAAGCAACATCACTATTCAAAAGAAAAACTTGCCAAACATTCTTGGGTTTCCTCCCAAGTAGACTGTAGTTAATGTCATTGCACGATGTTGTTCTTTCAATCTTCAAGTCATCCACGAGCAATGAATCACTGATACCACTCAGAGGTCTTTAGCGTGCTTCATGGTCTTGCAAATACTGAACACCACCTTCTCTTCATTCACCCTAAATCTCCAGTTTCCTTTTTCAACATTTACCGAAGCCCTTTTCGGTAGCCTAGCAAAAAATGACCTACCTAAGAAAATGGGCACATTAATGCCCACCTTACAATTAAAAATGACAAAGTCAGCTAGTAGTATAAACTTGTACACCTTCACCAAGATTTCGTGTAAAATCCCAACCGAACTTTTGATGGACTGGTTGTCCATGAGCAAATGCATTGTCATTGGTTAAGGGGTGTCAAACCACAATTCTTCAAATATAGATAATGGAATAAGATCTATGCTTGTGCCTAAATCATGTAATGCGTTGCTTAATTTGCAAGCTCTGATGGAGCAAGGAATTGTGAATGCACTAGAGTCATCTTTTTCAGCAACCAAGTGTTTTGTTAGGATCGTGCTGTAATTATGGGATACTTCTATCGTCTCACACTCTAAGATTCTTTTCTTGGTCACCAACTCCCTCATAAACTTCACATACCCTGGCAGTTCAGGTATTGCCTCAACAATGGAACATTGATGGACATAGAATTGAATATAGAAAGGTACTTTTAGAATTTGGTAAGCTCCTCTTTCTTTTTCAATCTTTTAGGGAATGGAGGATCAATCTTAACTTGTAGAACCTTCATTTTCATAGATGATTTCACATTCTTGGGGGATTCTCTTTTAGCACTCTTTTCATCACCCTATCTTCCTCTTTTTCACCACTCTTAGGTTTGCCAAGCGTCTCACGACCTTCATTCACTACCACAACATCATTATCATTAACATTATCTACATCTTTATCCTTTTCTACTTCTTTTCTGGCTTCCCAATAATAGGTTTAGGCACCACACCTTCCACAACTTTTCCACTATAAGTCATGATAGCTAAACATTGCTGGTCAGCATTCTTTGGGGTATCAACCGTACCACTGGGCAGTTCTTCCTTCAGCCTTTGGTTGAGATGAGCCAAGATGTTACCAAGTTAGTTCTGCAAATGCTTAATAGAAGCTGAGTGTGAAGTCACGATTTGGCTCAGCTGTGAGACATCAAATTTCTTTTTATTCAAAATCTTATCGGAGGCCTGAACTTTTTTCAGAATTCGAGTCATCATTTCTTCAATCGTAAAAGTTTTTTGAATTCACGAATGGATCAACAACTTTAACCCTATCATGGGGTGACATGTACATGTCTCTTACACCATCATGATCACTCCAACCTCCAAAGTGAGGTTGATCTGGCCAAGGTCTATCTCTCCATCCGGCACCATTTTTCCAACCTTGATTCTCAGGTGGCTATGGAAAATCTAGCCGAGAACCCATAAACTGTTTATCCATATAATGTATGTCACAACCAAACCTAGCGTCTAGGATTGACATGGCGAATAGGAACCCGAGAGTCCCTAAATGAGCCTCATAGTATCCACATTCACAACATTGGTTAAGAAGCGTATACAAATAGTAAACACATAGTTCTAAGGGATGGAAAAATAGGACTCACGCTATGGGGGTATCACAGGGATAGGGATTAACATGGATTCACACAATGCATAGCACATAAGGACTAGGGGGTAAGTATGACTTACTCTATGGGGGCAAAACGGGACATAGGACCTTCCACATCATAAAATGGATTCATATTATAATACTCAAAATAATTTATTATAATCATAACCACAGTCTCTAAATACAACACATAACATATAAGCGTACAAGAGTCTACAAGATGTCCAACAATGCCTCTAGTCATAAGTTAAAACGGGGGCCAAGACATGTCCCGGCCTCACCCTCAAAGTAAATAATCATAAATGAAAGAAACATATGTATAGGAATGGTGGCTTGTCCTTGGAAGATAGGACTCACCACAAAAAATCTCTTAAATCCGATCTAGCCATTAAACGGTGGATGAAGGTAGACTCTAGTCCCTACATGCTTAGATCATATAGGCAAAACGTATGAGTTATTACGTTTAAATATACTAAGTATGCGGACATACAATGCATATGAAATTATCAAACCTGCATTCAATGTAGGATGACAAGGGCACATATATAGAAAGAAGTATATAAGAAAGAATATTACATCAATATGTCATTAGATACATGTTGCATGAATGTGAAAATACTTTGCATATAAGAGGATGAGACTTTAACTGACAGAAGGCCAAGTGAGCTATAACTTGGAATTTCATCTTCTACCCCACAACAGATAAAGAGGTGGCCTACGTGCTAAAGGTAGATCTATAAGTTCATAATCAACAAAGGAGCATAAACATACCTATGTTAGGCACATTGTTTAAGAGAAAGGAGTATAGACCCTTGGGGATAGCCCACCCTGCCTCCAATCCTATCGGTGCTAAGTCATCATCTCATAAAAATACATACACATATACGTGCTTGTAAAAGAGGCATTAGTCTTGTCAAAACATATCAAGGCATACTTAGGCTTAAAGGCCAAATCACATTTCATAATCATGGAAACTTAGGCTAAAAATCCAAAACATACTTCATTTTATACTTTCATGCATAGGAATAGCTCCTTTGAGCACCTTTATGAGAAAGGAGTATGGACCCTTGGGGATAGCCCACCCTGCCTCCAACCTCAATCAGTACTCCAAAATCATAGTGGTGTAAACACCCATAATTTCTCAAAGATCCATAACATAGATACTAATTTGATCAGATTATTGTTGTACCCATACTTTACTTTGATAACATAATCATCATAATTGGGGCTTGGCCCACATCATAAACTTTATGAAAACTATATTACATTCATGCATATGCAATTAATGAGATGAGAATAGCATGGGCAATAGAGATTCAATCTTAAATACACAATACAATATGAAATTCAAGTAAATCTATAAGTAAATACACATTTAAATCACAATTCAGGTTACCCATGCTTAAATCAGGTTTTAAAGGGGACATGCATATTAAATCTTCATAACATCAATCTAGTCCAACATATTAGCACTTAAATCAATAAAACTCAACAATAAAACATAGCTCATATGTCAATTGAACCAAATAAACGACATTATTAAAAACCCATATTTAAAGTAAGCTTAATTTCATGAAAAATCAAGTGAAAAGAGTTTGGGTTCTTCATGGTTGAAAGGGAACATGAATCAATCCCACATACCTTTGTTCATCACGAAGAAACAAGGAGAATTTAGTGAAGAAAAGAACCTTCCCTTGATTCCTAAGCTACGCCTTCACTAGAGTCTTTGAGAGGTGCTTTTAAGAGTGAGCTTGAATATAATTCTAAGTGTGAGAATGAAAATGAATGAGAGAAGAGTATAGGTCATTTGAATGTCTTAGGATAGCATAGAAAGTCAAAAAAGGCCATTAGAATTAGCCACATTTACGAGAAAGCCATTAATGAAATGGAATAAAGTTGTTGCCAAGGGTCCCGTATGGAAGCACCACAGTCCATACCAAGGCACACGGACCGTGTGCCCCTTTTGTGATCCAACACGTAGAAAAATATCCATTGATGAAGGTCCGAGATGGTAATTCCATACATTAAAAATTTGCTCACCAACACCCATATGGAGCACCTCATGACCCTTGTAAAGGTCACATGGACCGTGTGGCCTCCCATGATGACTCACTTAGGAAAATTCTCCATTTGACGAAATTCCAAGATGGTGATTCCATGCTTACAAAAATTTCACTCCAACGCCCATACGGAGAGCCTTACATCCCATAAGGAGTTATACGGTCCGTGAGAGGTTCATGTGGTCCAAGACTTAGCAAAAATGTTGTTTTCAAGGCAAAGGCCACTTCATACAAGCCTTCACACGGTCCATAAAGTGCCACACAGACCATATGGGATTAATGTGGTATGTGCCTTTGTCTTAAACTCCAAGTTAAGGCCAACACTTGATACACAGTCACCTCAAGGCCCCTCCTCATAGCCCCTTATGATCCACACTTCACATGGAGGTGCCATAAGGCATTACCTTGGTAAAAAAAACTTTTCGAAACCAAATTCCAAGCACAATTAAGGTCAAACCAAGTCCGAGTCCTTACATCTTCCCTCCCTTGGGAACATTAATCCTCGAATATGCTAGAACAAGGCTTGAAAGGCTTGACATAGAACATGAAACATCCAAACACAAGATACAATGCATATTTCATCTCTTGAAAATCATAAAGTCCTTATAACTCATATTAAAACATCTTTAAATCATTCAAAACATTTTAAAATCATTTTAGCGCACATGTATGCATGTCATTTCATGAAACACAAGAGTGAAGGAATTAGGACCACTTGGGATAGGAAGAACCTAATACCCTAGGCTTGCGTAGATTGGAAAAGATGGGGATATCGTTTCATCATGTCCAACTATGCCTCCCATATAGCAGTCTCCACCTGTTGATTTCTCCAAAGCACCTTAACCGAAGCCACATCCTTGTTGCTAAGCCGCTATATTTGCCTATCAAAAATCTTAATCAGGTGTTCGTTATAAGACAGGTTCACGTCAACTTCAACAACTTCCAAAGGGTACAACGGTATTAGGATCACCAATTGATTTCCTCAACATAGACACATGGAAAACCGAGTGAATAGAGCTCAAGCACATAGGCAAATCCAATCTATATGCCACATTCCCAATCTACTCAGTAATCTCATAAGGACCTACATACCGGGGGCTCAACTTTCCCTTCTTACCAAAAAGGCATTACACCATTCATGGTTGAGACCTTCACATACACCCAATCTCTAACATAGGACTCAAGATCCTTCTTCCTAATATCGGAATAAGACTTTTGGCGACTTTGAGTCGTTTTAACCTCTCCCTCATCAACTTCACCTTCTCCATAGCCTCCAATACCAAATCTTGACCAATAAAATTCATTTCTCCCAACTCAAACCACCCTACAAGTGCTAGCATGGAAGCTATTGTTATAAGAAAACTCAATGAGTTGTATATGATCATTCCAATTACCCTTGAACTCTAACACATAAGCCCTCAAAATGTCCTCCAAAGTTTGAATCGTCCTTTCAGCTTATCCAACGATTTGAGGATGAAAGGTGATACTTAACTTTACCTTGATACCAAGTCCTCTTTGAAGCGACCTCAAGAAGTTAGAAGTAAATAGGGTGCAACGATCCGATATGATAGACCTTGTAACCATGCAACCTCGCCAACTCTTGGACATACAACCTTGCATAATATTTGACACAAAAGGTGGTATTGACCGGTAGGAACTAAGTCGATTTAGTCATACGTAAACAATAACCCAAATCAAGTGAAAATGCTTTCAGGTCCGAGGAAACCCAACCATAAAATCCATGTTCACATCTTTCGAATTTCAAGTAGGAAGCTTAATATCTTGAGCCAAACCACCGAGCCATTGATGCTCTACTTTCACTTGTTGACAAATAGGACATTCGACTACAAACTTGGCCATATCTTTCTTTATACCATGCTACTAATATGCTTCCCTCAAATCCCAATACATTTCAATGGATCCCGGGTGAATAGAATAATGGGAGTCATGGGCTTCACTCATGATCACCCTCCTAAGATCATCAACTTCCAGGACATATAACCAGTCTTGATACCAAAGCATACTATCTCCTCCATTGGGAGAAAGCCTCTATGTTTTTTTTTGTAACCAACGTTTTCAACTCAACCAATGACGGGTCTAAATCTTGCTTAGCCGTGACATCAATAACCATAGAAGATTCGGCCCTATTCTAAACATGAATACCACTATCATTCGAGTCGGCCAACCATACGCCCAACCTAGCCAAATGGTGAACATCTTTCACCAACTCCTTCTTCCCTTCATCAACATGAGCCACACTCCCTAAAGGTAATCTACTAAGAGCGTGGGATATAATATTTGCCTTGTCGGGATGATATTGAACACTCATGTCATAGTCCTTAAGGAGTTCAACCACCTCCTTTGCCTCAAGTTAAGATCCCTCTGGGTGAATACACATTGCAAGCTCTTGTGATCGGTGAAAACATCAACATGAGCTCCATACAAATAATGTCTCTAAATCTTCAAAGCAAACACCACAACCACTAACTCAAGATCATGAGTAGGCTAATTACGCTATTGCACCTTCAATTGCCTTGATGCATAAGCTTTAACCTTATCATGTTGCATAAGCACACAACCCGACCCAATTCAAGAAGCATCACAATATACCACAAACCTATCCAAGCCATTTGGTAGAGTCAAAACAGGACTTGATGTAAGACGATCTTTAAAAGTTTGAAAAATCTTCTCACAATCATCCTCCCAAACAAACTTGGCCTTCTTTTGAGTAAACTTGGTCATTAGAGATGCAATAGATGGGAAGCATTCAACAAACCTCCTATAATAACCTGACAACCCAAGAAAACTTCGAATATCCGAGGGAGTCACTGGTGTAGGCCAATTCTTCATGACCTTAGTCTTCTTTGGGTTAACCTTAATACCATCACCAGACACCACATGGCCATGTAAAGCTACCCTATTCAATCAAAACTCACATTTGCTGAACTTAGCATATAATTGCGTCTCTCTAAAAGTCTGAGGAACCAACCTCAAATGATCCATATGCTCCTGTTTACTTCGGGAATAAATTAGGATATCATTGATGAAGACAACCATAAAACTATGAAGGAATGTCTTGAACACATAATTCATGAGATACACAAAAACTACCAAAGCATTAGTCAAACCAAACGACATCACCATAAATTCAAAGTGCCCATATCTAGTTCGTAAAGCCCTCTTGGGGGTATAACATACGACAATATCACATTCCCTAACCTTTAATTGATGATAACTGAAATGAAGGTCAATCTTTGAGAAGTGAGTGATCCCTTGAAGTTGATCAAACAAGTCATCAATCCTTGGCAATAGATATTTATTCTTGAAGGTTATCTTATTCAACTTTCTTTAATCAACCCACATCCAAAGACGCCTATCTTTCTTTCTTTTAAATAATACTGGAGCACCCCATGGCGATACCTGGCATAATGAAGCCCTTCTCCAACAAGTCTTTCAACTGATCCTTCAACTCCTTTAACTCAGTCAATACCATACGATAAGGAGGAATAGAGATAGGTTGAGTATCTGGGAGAAGACCTATTCCAAAGTCTACATCCCTTTCGAGAGGAACACCGAACAAGTCTTCGAAAATCACATCTAGAAACACATCTACCACTGGAACTGATTCAAGAGTAGCTGACTCAGACTCTACACCTTTGACCCTTAAAATATGATAGGTATACCCTTTAGAAATAATCTTTTGGGCGTTGAGGTAGGAGATAAACCGATCTTTAATAGCGTAATCACTACCCTTCCATTCAAAATGGGCTCATCCAGATGTTAGAACTTGACCTTCCTAGTTCTATAATTTTTAGAGGCATATGAAGCATGCAACCAATCCATCCTAAGAATAACATCAAAATCAAACATCTCAAGTTCCACAAGATCACACAGGAAGACTTTATGCAAAACAGAAATATGATAACCCTGATAGACTTTTGGGGAAACAAAAGATTCACCCATCGGAGTATAGACTGAAAAGGGCTTCCTCAAGATTTCAGGGCTCAAACTAAACTTAATACCCAAAAGAGGAGTAACAAAAGATAAATTTGCACCTGGATCAAGAAAAGTATAAACATCAAAATGAAAGACATTCAACATACCAGTCACAATATCTGGAGCTTCCTCTACCTCCTGTCGAGCATCCACAACATAAAACCTATTGTTTCTGGTAGCACCATCATGTGGAACTCTTGGTTGTACTTGATTTCCTTGAGCCATTTGATCTTTCTTCGGTGCCTTTGGAAAATCAGCAAGCTTGTGGTGCGTCTCACCACACCTAATGCAAACACTCAGACCCCATAAGCACATCCTGAAATGAATCTTTCCACACTTGTCACACCCTGGAGGCAATGTTCCACCTTTAACTTGTGCTTTGGGAGGAGGTACCCTAGCATTGGCAGAGTGTACATCAGAATCTTAGCCTTGTTGGAAGCGACCATAACCACCACCCTTGTAGTTGGAGAACACACCATCATAGCAAGCCCTCTTAGAATCATTCACCCTCTTCTCCCTTTGCTTCTCCTCTTCAATGTGTTAAGCATAGTTCATGAGCCTGGAGGTGTCTATCTCCTAAATAAGCATAGCTGTATGACATTCTTTCATAACCAAATCAGAGATCTCAGAAATATCCTTGTGCATTCTTGCACGGGGGTCAGCCACAAGCATAGGAGCATACTTGAAGAGCTTTATGAACTTAAGGGCATAGTCCCTCGCATTCATACCACCCTATTTGAGGTTGATAAATTCTACCATCTTAGCTTCCTTAAGTTTAACAGGGAAGAAAAGAGCCAGAATGCAAACTTGAACTCTTCCCAATTAACAACATTACCACAAACCCTCTCTATCAACCATTGAGTGTACAACACTTGAGCCACATCCTTCAACTGATAAGCAGCTCAGCCTCTCCTCAGAAGTTACTCCTATGACAGTCAACACTTTAGAGAGCTTATTTAATGAACTCTTGAGCATTCTCATTAGCCTTTGACCCATAGAACTCCAGAGGATTTATCCGGGTAAAATCTTTCACTCTAACAGCCGGAGTGGGATCACGGGGAGGAAGATCGGCCTATCTGGCCTAGGTTGTCACCGGTCGGGCAAGCATAGTAATAGCAGTACGTGATTCACCATTAGTGATCGACTCCTCCATAGGTCCTTAAGGAATTGGTCCTCATTAACCGGGGCTGGTCTTTGTAGGGGAGCTCTTCGTGGAGACATCTTCTGTAATGTAGCAAGGACATTATCAAGATTAGGAAAACCATAATATACAATCCAAAGCACGCCATTATAGCCTCCCACTCATAGGCATGGTGCACCTTAAACCCATATATAGAACTCCACTCAACGTGGCGTGTTGGACTCAAAGGATCATTTATAAACCTAGTGCTTTGATACCAAGATTGTCATGACCTGGACCTAGGGTCTAGGAGTGACATGGTGAATGGAAACCCGAGAGTCCAAAAACAAGCCTCATAGTATCCACATTCACATCATTGGTTCAGAAACATATACAAATAGTAAACACATAGTTCTAAGGGATGGAAAAGTAGGACTCACGCTATGGGGGTATCATAGGGATGGGGATTAACATGGATTCAAAAGACACATAGCACATAAAGGACTATGAGATGGGTAAGTATGACTCACTCTATAGGGAAAAATAGGATTTAGGGCCTTCCACATCAAAAAATGTATCCATATCATGATATTCATAAACAATTCTTAATAATCATAATCATAGTCTCTAAATACAACGCACTGCATATAACCGCACAATAGTCTACAAGATCTTTAACAATGTCTCTAGTCATAAGATAGTACGGGGGCCAATCCATGTCCCAAGCTCACCCTCAAAGTAAATAATCATAAATGGATACAACATAGGTAGTGGAATGGTGACTAGTTGTTTGAATATAGGACTCACCACAACAAATGTCTCAAATCCGATCTAGCCATCAAATGGTGGAGGAAGGTAGTCTTCGGTACCTTCATGGTTAGATCATGTAGGCAAAAGGTATGCATTAGTACGTTTGAATATACTCAGTATGTGGGGATGCAATGCATATGAACTTATCAAACCTATATTTAATGTTATATGACAAGAGCACATATATAGAAATGAAGTATATAAGAAAGAATATTATATCAATATGTCATAGATAAATGATGCATGAATATTGAAATAATATACAAATAAGGGGATGGGACCTTTACCAACATAACATCAAGTGAGCTGTAACTTAGAACTCCATCGTCTACCCATTAACGGATAAAGAGGTGACCTACTAGCCAAAGGTAGATCCATAATCATTCATCATCCATAAAGGGGCATAAACATACCTATGCTAGGAACATAGTTCAAGGTAAAGGAGTATGGACCCTTGGGGACAGCCCACCCATCCTTCAATTACATTAGTTCTAGGTCATCATCCCGCTAGAACACATATATAGAGATGTGCTTGTAGAAGAGGCATAAGTCTCGTCAAAACATATCAATGCATACTTAGGCTCAAAGGCCAAATCACATTTCATAATCATGTATACATTGGCTAAAAATCCAAAACATACTTTATCTTATACTTTCATGCATTGGAAACATTCACTCCAATACCCATACGGAGGGCCTCACGGCCTTTGAAGAAATAAATGGTCCGTGAGAGGTTCATGTGGTCCAAGTATTAATCAAAATGTGGTTTTCGAGTCCAAGTCCACTTCAAGCAAGGCTCCACATGGTCAACAAAGTGTCATACAGACCGTGTGGGGTTCATGTGGTGCGTGCTTTGGTCTTAAACACCAAGTTAAGGCCAACAAATTATACACAAGGCCATGGGTCACCTCAAGGCCCCTCTATACAACCCATGGTGACATAGCCCATGGAGGTTTCCATAAGGCATGGTCGCGGTAAAAAACTTTTCGGAAACTAATTTCAAGAACCCTTAAGGTCAAACCAAGTCCGGGTCCTTACAATGTAACTTTTCAGTATAACCTCCTTCATACAGGACATTATCATTAATCACATCACCAACAACGCCTATAACATTAACATTCTTCTAGTTTCCACCCATTATGTGCTTAGTCAAGAGATCCAATCGAGTAAACATTTTAGCCATATTTTCATCCTTCTCTTGATATTTGGCTAGTTGTTCTTTAGATGGACCTTTGTGCATTGAAGATACAAGGTCAAGGGTATACCAAGCCTTGTTTATCTTGGTCATGTCAAAAGCTCACAAGCAGCAACAAATGTTTGTTATATATTCCTCCCTGTACCTATTGGTCAACCAAACATTTTTTGATTGCATCTGAGCTTACATAGATCTATTAATATTGTTGGGGCATTGGTTAGGCTGAAGGACATCATCACAAATACAAAATGCCCATATCTTGTCCAGAGAGCCATTTTGGGGATATCACACTCCCTTACCCGCAATTGATGATACCCGGACCGAAGGTCAAATTTCAAGAGGTGACTGGCCCCTTGTAGTTGATAAAATAGGACATCTATCCTTGGCAAAGGATACTTGTTCTTCATGGTGTCTTTATTGAGTTGTCGGTAGTTGATACACATTCTAAGTGAGTCGTCCATCTTCCTCACAAACAACATTGGCACACCCCAAGGCGACTTACTAGGTTGTATAAATCCCTTCTCCAATAAGCCTTTCAATTGGTCCTTTAACTCTTTTAACTCCACTATAGCCATTTTGTAGGGAGGAATGGAAATGGATTAAGTATCAAGGAGGAGGGTAATACCGAAATCTATCTCCCATTCGGGAGGGACATTAGGAAGTTCATAGGGAAACACATCAAGAAATGCATTGACTATTGGAAATGACTCAATAGGATGGACTTTGGACTCGATATCCCTAACCCCTAGAAGATGATAAATGAAACCTTTGGAAATCAACCTTTGAGCTTTCAGATAAGAGATGAACCTACCCTTGACCAATGAGTCACATGCTTCACATACAAGGATGAGCTCATTAAGAAATTCTTATGAGTCCTACAATTAATAGTGGCATGATATGTATGTAACCAATCCATCCTAAGAATGATGTCAATCTAGCATGTCTAGTTCAACAAAATCATAAGGCAAAAATATATGCAATAGACATAGGACAATCCCTATTGACTCTTTTAGCAAGAATGGACTCACCGACAGAGGTAGACACCTCAAGGGTTTCACATAATAATTTCGGACACACATGAAGCCGATTAGCAATAAAATGAGTCATGAAAAAGAGAGTGGCATCCGAAACCAATTAAGCATATACATCAAGATTGTGAATCTTTAACGTATTAATGAGAATGTCATGCACCTCATCAATCCCTTCTCTCCCATAAAGAGCATAAAACCAGTTGTGAGGTTGAGCACCTCCTTGTTGACTAACGCATGCCCATTCATCAACATGAGCTCTTTGTCTTTGAGGATGGCCATCCCAACCTTTGATTGGATACTCTATAACCTTGTATCCATTTTTTTCCACCAAAAATAAGCATGGATATCTTTGTAGCACCTACTACTATGATTCTTACCACACCTTCTATACCTAGGAACAATTTGACCACTATTACCACCTTGAGCTATAGGGTTGGGCACCCTATCAATAGCGAATATTTGTCCTGGGCACTAGAAGACCCTTGGCCTTGGAACTTGTGGCCTTATTGGGAAATAATTATTTTTAGTACCTTGGAATCCACCATCAAGTCGAGCCTTCTTGGAACATTGCATTCTTCTCTTCGTAAGATTCTTTGCTCATGTTGTTCAACGTATGTTATGAGCCGGGATATGTTCGTATCCCCAATGAGCGTGGTGGTGCAACACTCTTCATTTATCAAGTCATACACGCCCAAACAAACTTATGCATCCTTGCCTTAGTATCGGCAACCAAGTGAGGAGCATACTTTTAAAGATCATTTAATTTAAGGGAGTATTCACGAACATTCATTGAACCTTGCTTGAGGTTCATGAACTCCATCATTTTTGCTTCCCTTAACTCAATTGCAAAAAAGTGGTCAAGGAAGGCAACTTTGAATTCTTCCTGAGGATTGTGATCTTCACCTGCCCTCTCCATCTTTTATTGATCGTACCATGTTTGACCAAGGCCCTTGAGTTGGTAGGTTGCTAATTTTTCTTTTTCCTCCATACTCACTCCCATTATAGCTAAGACCTTGTACACTTCATTGATGAACTCATGGGGGTCATCTTCTACCTTTGAGCCATAGAACTCTGGGGATTCATCCTTGTGAAATTAATCACCCTTGAGGCTGGGGTTGGAGCACGAAGAGCTTGAACTCATTGATTGGTCACGACCCTTTCCAAAAGAGTGACCACATTCCAGTACTCGGCGTAGGTGGCTGTTTCTCCTTCCGCTTGGGGAGATTGTGGGGCTGGAGGGGCTGATTCACCCTCAAGGGTTGGAGCTCTTTGTGCCATTCGTCTCAACAACATAATCTAAAAGAGTAAAAGACTGACCATTAGAGATAGTAAACCCTATGTCTAATCTAAAGCACGACATGGAGTATGAAAAGGTGAACCATTTCCTAGATTGCTTCATAGCCTCTCATTCATAGTTATTGTGCACTTCATAACCATGAAAAGACTTTACTCGATGCAGTGTGTTGGATTTTTTAGGACCATTTACAAACCTGGTGCTCTGATACCAAACTTTTTCATGCCCCAAGCCAAAGGCCTAGACATGACATGATAGATGGAAGCCCAAAGGGATCCCAAATAAGCTTAAGCATACATAGCACATCCTTGGTTTTGCGAAAACAATGAAGAGCAACAAACACATAGAACATAATTTCTAAGGGAAATAGGGTTGTGGCCTCACGCTATTGGGATATTGTAGTGAAGAGGAGAAGCATGGATCTTATAAAAAATAGATCTAAGGGGCGGGTAAGTATGACTCATGCTATGGGGGCAATTAGGGACTTGCGACTTTCATATCATCATTCATCATCATACTAAAAGCACATAAAGGAATGAGGACTAAGAGAAAACATTTAATAATTACATAGCATAGCGAGTCAAGCTCAATCATACATAGCCATACCATTATCGAACAACACCACTAATCATGAATAGAACGGGGGCCAAGACATCTCCCGGGCTCATCCTCAAAAGATAGTATCCAAAATTGACAATATCTATAAAAGTAAGTGAATATTGTCCTTAGAAGTAGAGAACTTACCAATAGCGAATCTCCACTCGAACCATCTAGCCATGTCAAGGAGGATGGAAAGGAACTCTGGTCCCTACATGGTTAGACCATGTATACTTGGAATGTACTATGAATGTGGGATGCAAATGCAATAAAGAAGGTAAGACATAATTAAACAATATTTATAATCATAATCAATGAATATAAGCTCAATATGTCATGCGTGCTCAATTCCATGGTAAAATATGCATAAGGAGTCATCAAGTCATATAACATAGCATACATATATGGGAAGGGACCATAACCGACATGTAAGACAAAGAGAGCTACTACTTTGAATCCCAATGTTCACTCTAGACAAGACTAGGAATAGTCTACTTCGTCATTTAAACCAAACACTCAATTTACAGAAACCCCACCCTTTTGGAAAGTGCTTCATACTCATCTTACGAGAACACCACCCTTTTTTGGTATTTGATTCACATGTGTCATACGGGAATACCATCCCATTTTGGTCGATCATGCAACTTAAGCTATATAAATCAAATAGCTAATTCATATCCTATGGTGGCAACATAGTTATGGGACAATTATTATCTACCAAGGTCCACTCGATGCTAGGTCACAATCCCAAGAAATACTCGACTTACACTTATAGCCATAATATACAAAGAGTCTGAATATCATAATATTATCATAGTTTATAAAGTAGATCATCAAAACCAAAGCTTCTTAACATCAATATAGGGATTCATAGCTTTCATAACGTTCATAATATTTTCATGTCTCATAACATGCATAATAGCCCTTTCGAAATTTATATCATTTATAGTTTCACATGACTTGACATAAGGCCTTCACAATCATGGGAGCTTGGTATACATCTTTATTTAAATCATGGTGGGTTCATGTACAAACTTTAAAATCATGTAAATCATGAGTAAATGTTATAAAAGTTACAAAACCAAATCAATTATTCATTATTCAAAGAACCCACCAAGACATAGTAATACTTGGTTAGGGCATCATCAAAACCTCATAATAAATCATAGATAGATTTTCAATGATTAATCATATACAAAGGTATATCACCATAAAATACTTCATATTGTAATCCTACAAAAGGTTCATTGAATTACCATAAAATTTTATAACTTGGAAAATTATAAGGGAGAGGAAGAATGGTTGAGCTTGTGGAGGAAAGGTCCCCACAATCAAAACACACATGGCCTGATACCATTTTAATAGGGGAAATCACATTTGGGAGAGATGAAGTTGAAACCCTAGCTTAGCCTTCTTGCTTGAAACCTTGGAGGAGTTTTGAGAGTGTTTGGGACTTAGAAAACTTTTGGAATTGAGGAGAATGAGTAGATTCGGGTTTTATATTTTGATTAGGGATCATTGGAAGTATAAAACGACATAGCATGGGCATTAAATAATAGGAAAGATCAAATTTTCCCTTTTAAAATTTGGCTGGACAGGGCCACGAGACCCCATTTATAGGTCGTGGTCCATTCTACTAGTCGTAGATATGTGTTTCTTCTGATAACATTTCAGCCTTTTAGAAACTTTTCTTTGATTCACATTCCACGACATGACCAATGGATCATAATAGATTCTACGGGCCTTCTAATAAGTTGTACATCCTACTAAAAATTATCATTCTCATTAATTCTGACCTTTAATCCATGATTACACTTACGGCCCGTGGAACTTTTTACAGCTCGTAAGTCCTCTCATAACAACTGATGCTTAGAAAATTTCCAAGACTCTTTTTCTTTCACTTTTCATACTTCCCGTTAATGGGGTCTTATAGGTTCAGACATTAGATCAAAAATTTCCTAAATCATAGCCATGTTGTCATGCAATGGCTCACCATCAATTCTCTTGAAATTCTCAATGCTCCTTCTAAGTTTAATCATCATTGAGAGTTGAAAGAACCTTTCTAGGAACACATCTTGAAGTTCCTCCCTACAAGTGATTGAAGCTCGTGGAAGTTCAAGTAAACATCTCATCGCTTCTCTAATTATGGAGAGTGGGAAGAGCCTTAATCTGATGGCTTCATGGGTGACTCCTCAAAAGTTTAATGGAAAACAGACATCTAAAAAATTCATAAGATACTCTTTGGGATCCTTATGGGCTTTCCCTATGAATAGCCCCTTTAGTTGAATCCATTGTAACAAGGTGCTTGCAACATAAAGCACAACACCTCCAGCCAATGAGGGTAGTCGTATTGCTCCATACTCCCTACTTGATCCCAGTTGACATCTTGGAAGTCATTGACATCCCCCATGTTGTCACCATGGATACTTCTAGCATGCTCCATCTTAACACCAAATTAATTAGTAGCAAAAACAATAAGAAGAGTAATAAGGCAACTCTAACTATAATAACTAAGTTCAACAGAAACTTTATGGCACCAATTTTTATGATGTTCAAACCTATTAATCAAATGGAAGCAGGGATGATCGTTATCAACATATTAACTTAATAAAAGAGTTAGGGTCAAATCCCATAAGGAATGGTGGTTCAAAGGGTGAAGTGGTGCATTGAACTAGGAATTATAGGGTCTATTTAGGGGGTTGTGAGTAAATAAAACCAAGATTAAACTAACAACAATTTCAAATTTGCAAACTAACAATAGATTATGAGAGATGTTGGGGATGTGAAAATATGGGTTAGATCTACTAAGTCGAGTCAAAATACCAGATTAATTGTGTTAAAGATGAGTGAGTAAGCTAGGTTGCTGGTAACCAATACTTCACTTACGACGACGAAAGTGTTTCACATGAATCTATTACAATATCATATGCAATTCACTCAAGGACACGCCTGGATTGAGAAATTATAGCAAACCTCCTACTACTTTAACCATTCTGAATCCAAGGTGGTATTATTTGACTAAAACCTTTGAATTTTTTCCAGCTAATACGTCTATTGTACACTCCTATTACTCAAATTAAAGCAAAACCAGAGATATAAAGAAACCTCAGTTTGCAACCTCGATATTATAGATGAAACTTAGCAATAGATGTAAACTCACTTAGATTAAAAAATAATATAATCAAAATATCATAGACCCAATATAGAAATCAAAGACCCATATTATTTACACACTCAACATAGGGGGTTTATCCATTCGTGCTCAAAAGTAAATAATCAATACCAAATTCGGTAGCTGCGTACATAGGTAAGATGAATAGCAACAGAAAAGTTGAACTACACCAACTAATATCCATAATTTGTTCTTCCTAAAGCTTGAAATCGTTCAACTCTTGTACTACTTGAGCAAAAAGCTTCTATATACTCTATTCTCTCTCTCCTCCTCTCTTAGTAAAAATTGATATGGAATGTTACGTACAATGTCCTTTCAAAAAATATTATATAGTCCGTGCAAGAAATATTAATGTTTGTGCACCAAGTTGAATTTAACGATCAAGGTTGACCATCGTTGAGCACTCTGGTGATGCACCGAATGTGCTTTTGACTGCTTTCTTCTGTATCTCGTTAAGGCTTGAATCTCTGCAATATTGTGCGATAGCTCTCTTTATCCTCGATTATGTTTGGCATTCTACCAAACCTCCTCATATGTCACTTTTCTATAATGGACTTGGGTCTTGGTTGCTGCGACATTAGGCAGTCTCGTTGGGACTTTGGCAATCTAGTGAGTATGTCGATGACGCTGCTTTTAACAACTATTTTGACATTTTTTCTCCTTTTCCAAGATTTGTTTAGCATTATCTACTTTGGCACTTTTAGCTCCATTCATGTTACAACACATGTAAATTAGTTAGGCTTTTGAATGGAATTGTACCATGATTTACAGTTTTTGATTATATTGTGTTATTCGTGTAAGAGTCTTATTCGTTAATTTGTTTGCTTTTTGTGTATGTATATCTTGAATTTTCTATGAATGAAGCTTATAATACTACTTGACTTGTAATTCCAGAGAGAGGGGTTGTGTTGTGGGTTGGATCGTACTTTAGGAAATGAAATGCTTTCCTAATGGGTTTGCTTACTCCAAGGAACTATTTTTCTATTATGAGTTGGATGCGTTTTGACAACTTTGAGCCTTGTATTGGTGTTCAGCTGAATCTTTTCGTCTGTGCAAATGTATTGGATACATTCATCCTCACTTGTCATATCATTTATCATGAAAAGATGAGAAATGTAAAAATTCTTTTTGAGAGAGAAAATTTAATACCTTTTAAAACCTTTGACCATGAGTTAGGTGGCAAGTGGAGGAGATACTTAGATTATGATTTGGTATATGGACTGCGAGTTCCCCATGGGTTCTATCTGGTAGCCTTATCTCGAAAGGTTTATATGACAGGCTATGCAACAGTGTTGATCCAGCCATACTACAAATCATTGCATCATTCCATCTCATAGCATTTCATGATATTCATCTTTGAGTATTTGACTCATCTGATGAGTTTGATATTACTTGATCTTACATGTTTTTAGCTTATCCACACTATTCTATATAAATTGGTGGCCTAGATGCTTGGGTGGGACTTTTCTGTATGTAGATGGACGTTTCTTAGTTTATCTCTTAAGTTTGATCAAATCCTAAGACCAACGGTCAAACCTACTAGGTACATGTGGATTGCAACCATCTTATTTCTATTTAAAACTTTTGATGCATATTCTAGTTAGGGTGTTTCTCGCGACATTTTACCTTATTTTGAGTAGACAACTTACTTCAGTTTGGTGGTGAGATCCTGTGTTCTAGATCACCATCCATTCTATCTTTTATATTAGTCTTTATTTTTATTCGGAGACTTGTGTTGTACTTATCATTCCAAAGTTTTATTAGATTCTCTTTATGCTCATGATACTATATTTTTGGAATATTCATCTTTGTTCACCTTTTACTTTCATTTGTGGACCAACTTCTTTTTTGAATGTCTTGCAAGTGATCCACTTCCTAGCTTACACATCTATATGAGTTTTGGGATGTGTGCCATCATGACTTTGATTTTAAGATCATGACAAACTAATATTATGGGTGAAAAACTTTTCATTGGGAGAGACTTTAATGGACATATTGGGGCTACTATTAGCAGGTTTGAAGATGTCCATGGAGGCTTTGGTTTTGGGGAAAGAAATGGAGTTGGGACGTTTCTCTTGGATTTTGCCAAAGCCTTTGAGTTAGTTATTGCTAACTCATGTTTCCAGAAGAGGGAAAATTACTTGATAACCTTTCAGAATGCGATAGCTAAAACTCAAATTTATTACCTACTTCTCCGAAAGGGTAATAGAAGCCTCTATAAGAATTGCAAAGTTATTCCGAGTGAAAGTACTTCCACTCAACATAGGCTTCTAGGGATGGATTTAGAGATTAAGAGAGAAAAGAAAGAGGAATATTGTCTACGCCCAACCGAAGATTTGATCGGGGGGCCTGACTCCTGCTCTTTCTCATGAGATGGAAGAAAAGCTGAGAAACTTAGAGGCTTGGAGTAGTGGCCGAGATGTGAATAATATGTGAGACAATACTGCTGGTTGCATTAGAAAGGTAGCTTCTGAGGTACTAGGGCTTTCGAGAGGAACCTTTGGTGGACGTCAAGGTGATTGGTGGTGGAATGAAGAAGTTCAAGGCAAAGTAAAAGCTAAGAAGGTGGCCTATACAGAGTGGTTGGAGTGTAGGGATGAGGATGAAAAAAAGGCTTAAGGAGATTTATAAGATGGCTAAGTCAAAAGCAAAGATGGTGGTGACGAGTGCTAAGACAGCAGGAGCGCCTATATGAGGAGCTAAGTGATAAAGGCACAGACAAGAGAATGTATAGGCTTGCTAAAGAGAGAGAGAAAATCTCGTGACTTGGACCAAGTGAAGTACATCAAGGATGAGGAGGGTGAGGTGTTAGTGGATGTATAGGCTTGCCAAGATGCTGGATGAATAGAGGAGGAGTACAATGGTTCCACTGTACAAGAACAAGGGTGATATTTAAAACTTTAATAATTACAGGGGTATCAAGTCTTTGAGTCACACTATGAAGGTAAGATGAGGGTGAGAAAGGTAGTGTCTATTTCAGAAAACCAGTTTTGATTCATGCCAGGGCGGTCGACTACTAAAGCAATTCACCTTGTTCGGAGATTAGTGGAGAAATATAGGAAAAGAAAGAAGGACCTTCATATGGTGTTCATTGATCTTGAGAAGGCCTATGACAAAGTCCCGAGGGATGTCCTATAAAGGTATTGGAGGTGAAATGCATCCCAATGGCATATATTAGAATAACAAAGGACATGTACGACAGAGCCAAAACTCAAGTGAGAACGGTGGGAAAAGACTCAGAATATTTTCCAGTTAAGATAGGACTTTATCAAGGATCTCTGTTGAGCCCTTTTCTATTTGCATTGGTAATGGATGAGCTGATGCGATCTATCCAGGAGGAAGTCCCATGGTGTATGTTGTTTGCAGATGACATAGTACTTATTGATGTCACCCGGACCAGAGTTAATGATAGGTTGGAGGTTTGGAGACACACTTTGGAGTCCAAAGGAATTAAACTGAGCAGGACCAAAACAGAATACTTGGAGTGCAAATTCATGTTGCGAGGGATGAAATAGACATTGATGTGAGACTTGCCGCTCACCCTATCCCCAAGAGGGAAAACTTTAAGTATCTGGGGTCCATCATCTAAAGTAATGGGGATATCGACGATGATGTCACACACCGTATTGGGGCAACTTGGACAAAATGGAGTCTGGCCTTTGGCATATTGTGTGATAAGAAGATACCACCTAAACTCAAAGGTAAGTTCTATAGAATGGTGGTTAGACTATCTTTGTTGTATGGGGTGGAGTATTGGCCAAAAAAAAATATACATGTTCAGAAGATGTAGGTCATAGAAATCAGGATGTTAAGATGGATGTATGGGCACACAAAGAATGATAAGATTAGGAACGAGGCCATTCGGGAGAAGCTAAAGGTAGCCCCTGTAGTTGACAAGATGAGGGAAGCAAGACTGCGATGGTTCGAACATGTGCAGAGAAGGAGTACCGATGCCCCTGTTAGGAAGTGTAAGAGGCTAGATTTGGGAGTTACATGGAGGGGTAGAGGTAGACCAAAAAAGTATTGGGGGGAGGTGATTAGACACGATATGGTGAAACTTGATTACACTGAGGACATGACCTTAGATAGGAAGGAGTGGAGGTCGAGAATCAGAGTAGCAGGCTAATAAGATAGATAAGAAGGAGTTGTTAATTGTCTGCCTTTTATATGTTATTTATCTTCCTTTTATATGTTAATTGTCCCATATTTACTTACTATCATGTGCTTTCATTATTAATTGCTCTTCCTGTGCACTTTCTCTTTCTCGTTATGCCTGTTATCATATCTAGCTTATTTTTCTGACGGTTTTTTGTGTCGACGGTTTTCAGTAAATAGCCTCTCTACCTCTATGAGGTAATGGTATGGTCTGCGTACATTCTATCCTCCCCAGACCCCACTTGTGGGATTCTACTGGGTATGTTGTTGTTATTGTTGACAAATTAATATTAGAGATCTAGGTTCACCGGTCTCATAAGTTGAAGAGTAGGGTGTCTAGTAGAATCTTATACTTTAGTACATAGATATCCATACTCATCTTTGAGAGATTACACAATACTTAATGGGAGAAATTCCTTTCCTTGATTCCTTTCTTGTGATTCATTCATATAAAGTGTTTTATACCTCTAATCAATTCGTTCTTTGCAAATGATGAATACTAGATATAGTCTAACCAAGGATGAGATCGTACTCACTACTTTAGCACTAGTTTGAGGAAAATGTAGGGAATGTAGAGAAGCTAAAGGATAGGGTCAAGCGAAGGGAGCAATACCTTGTAACGACCCTCAATTTTGGAGCATAGAAGTGCAGAAATGTTGGTCAGAAAAATGACCTAGGGTTAGTTCACGAGGATAATGTACGAACCGTAGGTGGGATTATGGCTCATGGGTCGGTTCCCTAAACATGAACTTCAGAATAAGGAAAAAGTTTCCAAGTGTAGGGTAATCCACGTACTCAATGACGGCTCATATGAAGATTGACGACTCATAAATAGGATCGTAGGTGAGGGTGCCAAACATGAAGGAAATTTGGAGTTTTGGTAAAGTGACCTATGATTAACAGCATGGTCCATAGACTATTTCATGGCCCATAGATACCTTTCTAGATGAGGGCAATGAAAATAGAAAATTGGCTAAGTGTGGAAGGACTCCGAGTCCAACCACGAGCCGTAAATCAAACGACAACCCGTAGAAAAGGATTTCATGGTTTGGGTCGACAAAATCATTTTTAAAGAATGGAAAAGGAGAATAGGACGGATAGGACTACATTCCATGGTTCAAACCATGACCCATAATCCGGCTTTCGTAGATTGATTTCGATAGTTTTGAAGGTCAGTTTTGTCATTTCCGTCAATTCTAATCCTACACTATGTCGTTTTTGGGATTCAAAGGGGCCCAAATTAGACCTTAGACCCTAATAAACTCTTGTTCCTTTCATTCTCCCATATTCCAAAAATCTGTAATGTATTATTCACTCTAGAAGGCAAGGCAAAAAGGGCTAGGGATTCAAGATTCTTCCAAAGGGCGTGAACATCATTCTTCCTAAGGTTACCAAAGGTATACAAGTTAATTTTTGGGTCTCCTTTCACCCACAAGGTCCTACATAATGTCCTTTACCTTTTCTTTAAGTTTCTTCAAGTTAATATGCATGCTAATGATGATTATATAATACTTTATGTTATTAAATGGACTCAATGATATCCTATGACGTTTTACTAAGTATTTGCATGCATTTAAGTTATTGATGATGATCCCATTGATGAGTATTATTAAAATGATGAAGGTTGGGTTGTTTTACATATTTTGAATACGTATATTTTCCATTATTTTGTGATTTATGATTGTTCCAACCCTAAGGTTCAACACACATAGTTTCAAGTCAAGTTTTGCATGTTTTACGATAAAGATTAGGGAATTAAAGAGACATTTTTTAGTCATGACTTATTAAAGATATAAGTATGTTGACAATTGCCCTAAAGATATTTAAGAAGGTCCTTAAGATGAAAGGACAATCCTCACTTGGTGTTTCCTAATTTCGAGCTACCCCAATGCTTTTTCTACCTATGATTCTAAGTGTCATAATTTGACTAAATTATGTTTTTAGATTTTGTAGGGTGACTTAGCACAGAGGGTCCTTGAGATTTAGGGTCATCCCTTTAATCGAGGCATGACCCGCAAGAGATGAATCTCATTGTCCCCTAACTATGTGCCACCATAAGAGCCCTTTTATGCTAGGTTAGTTGATCTCCTAGGCCATTTATGTTATATAAAGATGCATTCAAAGTGATAAAGTTCAATCTGGCATGTGGTCTCCCCATGCAAACATAGGAGGTTATGTTGGATTCCATGTAATAGTTCACATGATCTTATATGTCGGTTAAGGTCTACTCCCACAAGTTTATGATTCTATAATATGGTTCCATCACATGTGTTCTTTTTGTGTTTGACTTTTACTTATCTTGATATGGTATTCCTTGTGCATTCTCAAGCTCATATTTAAGGTTCTATTTATCATTCTATGCATGTTTATCTTTACTTACAAAAGATATTACAATTTCATATTTGCATTGCATCTCACATACATAGTACATTAGTAAAGTACTAACACATATTTTCCCTGCATGATTTAACCATATAGGGATATGCAGTCCTCCACTAGCTTGTGGCTAGTTTACAGATATTCGAGACTGGTACCTTCATGGTGAGCCCTTTGTTTGGGTCTCAACCATTTTCTATTTTAGCTTATTTCTTTTGAGATGATGTATATATTGGCCTTTTGAGGCTTTTACATTCTATATTTCTGTAACAATCCATGTTTTCCATATATTAGTCCTATCTATGTGACACTTGGCATAGGATTATCGTATAGGTGAGGGACTAAGTGTTTTCCTAAGAGGGGTGATAATTTGAATTGGATCGAGAGTTGTTGTGATATCACACATGTTTCAGCGGGGATGAGTCCAAGTTAAACTCGACGAAAGCATTTAAATTTGAGATAATAAGATGCTATTTGAGTTGGAGGTCTTTTAAAGTGAAGTATTAAGACACAAAATATGGCATTAACATTTGAAAAATGAGGTAAGATAACGAGCTGCTTGCTTGACTTAACGATATAAGTAGGTGCGTCACCTACTTAGGCATTTACCAGCATGGAGGGCTAAGTAGGTGCACCAACTACTAAGACTTTTTGGCCATCTTATAGGGCCCAAGGTCACTAAGAATTCACTTGGATCTTCTGGCCCAACTTAAGTAAAGGAAAAAAAGAAAAATGGGCAGCCAAGGCCAAATAAGTTGAGATCCATTGTGACACCCACATCTTAGGTGTACTAGTCCTATGCGTACAGAACATGATATGATTTGGTAGGAGGAGCACCAACTTTAAAAGTGCCTAACTTTTGAATTGGAGGGCGATAATTGCGTCTAATGCTTAAGACGACTGAGTGTATATAAGTGTTAAGCAAAATTGAGGAGAGCTCGGCCTTAAACAAAGTGAAAGAAGTGAGGTGCTTGTAAGACTTAGGAAGCTAACTGGTGAGTCACCTACGTGCTTAGCTTAAATAGGCTAGGTAGATGGAGACGAGGCCCAACACTGAATTTGTTTGATTTTGATAAAGAATAAATCCTGAGTTAAGGGTGTAATTTAGGCCCATGGATTAGCATTATAAAGGGACAATATAGGCAGCCCAAGATGAATAATAAAAGGGCAAAATTACATTCACAACCACTTTACAAATAGGGCCCAAACTAAGTGAAAGTAGAAGGAAAATGTTGGCTGCAAAGTCCATCAAATTGAAGCCCAATAAGGCTCTAGTGAAAGGAAAAAGTTGCTTCTTCACCACCCTAATAAAATAAGGTTTCAAATGTAAAAGAAAGTCAGCCAAAAGTGGCCCCCTTTAAAAGGGATTATAATCCAACAACTTTAAGTCATTTAAACATAGCCAAAAATCAGTTTTTTTCCAAAGTTTCTCCTTGCTCTCTCTTTCCATTATAAAAAAGCCACAACAAGACTTTAGGATTCTTGGAGCAGCCCTACATCTTTAATATTAAGTTAACTAAGAATACCTATGCATTTAGTGCAATTCTTCCATGAAAAACATGAAAAGTATGTTGGTTATACTTATGCAGGAATTTTGAACAACATATGTTCCAAAGATTGTTGTACACTTTTCTTGTTTATTAAGAGGTTTTTCTATTGTTGGTTAGCTGAATTATTAAGTAAGGTTTATGTTTTTAAGAAGGATCAGTTCTGTAGTGATGAAAGAAGGCTGTTGCACCATTTTTATCTTTCGTAAAAATAAGTTCTTATATGATATCTTAATTGCGCTCTTAGTAGGAATTTGTGAATTGATAATTGGGAAGTTGTTACATGTCCTCCATCTACTTGGGGACTGTTTTTGTGTGCAAATATGTTGAGGACAGTTTGGTTGAGGTTGAAACAGATTTGGAATTGTTGACGTCGAAATGTAGCGAAGGGATGTAATGTTACGCTGCGTACTTCGGTTTTGTGTAGAGTTGTTGTATGTTGTACTTTATGAGCTCTTGTAAAACTGTTATGGGACTAAAAAAAGTTGGATATGACATGTATATGAGAATGTGTATTAAAAAATATGATGAGGAGTAGAAAGGTTGAAAGAATACTCTTTAGTTGATAATTACGAGCTTGATGCCCGGATATTATTTTTTGGGTGGAATTGGACTACCAAGATGTGTTTATTAGCTGCTAACCCTAGTTTTATCACCTACTCTATTGTAGATAAATATTTGGGGGGAAAGGAGTGTCACGCCCTAAGTCAAATTAAAGCGGACTGCCACCTGTTACCGACAAGGCTCAAGAGAACCAACATATAACCATATACTTTTTATAAACCTTAAAAGAGGTTTCCATACTCAACATGCTTTCAAAAAAAGTAAACAATATTTACAAGTCAAAAGTAAATGCATAAGACTAGGCCGTTGGAGCCACGATGTCTTAAGTATGATACTTGACCACACTTTATTTTGCATAGTCTACAAAGCCTCTAGGTAAGGAACAATATCTATATGGGTCGGGACAAACCCCTCCTCATGACCAACTATACAATACAACATGCAAGCTCTAGACACACCTTGCTCCGAAGCAACCTGGAACTCAATAACAGCAACTGGAAGTCCTGTACTCCTACGGGGGAGATCTAGTAGCTCCTGTACCTGCAACATGAAATGCAGGTCCCCCGTAAGGGACATCTGTACAGGATAATGTACTGAATATGTAAGGCAGGAAATGTTGTATATGAAATAAGAACTCAAATGAAATCACAAACTAGTGTGTAAGTATAAAAGACCACCTTTAGTCATACGGTGGAATCATGTACTTTATGTCTTTTTATTACTTTACCTTTCTTTACTGTATAATTTGTGCACAATATATCATGTAAATGACCAGCTGATCGGTGTTAAATCAATACTGGGATCGACCCATGCTAGGTTTTTCTTTCACCCCAGGGATACCCCCCGTAGTATGGGATCGACTCATGCTAGGTCATTCTTCAACCCCTGGGATACCACCCATCAATAAGCAACTTCAATTAATCTTTTATTTACTTTTGAGATGATTCTTTTGGTCGTCATAATATTTGGAGCTGTAGGAATATAAACATGACATGTGACATATGTACAACTAAACAAGATAATACCACAATGAAAAGAGAGTTACGCAACTAATTAAACGGGTAGGAGATTAAACAACACATGGACTCTACTTGGTAAAAAGGAACTCATGTATCTTTGGTATCCAAGTATGTATACAGATTTTGCAATGGCTATGTATGGGAACATATGAACATGGTAAAGAGTTGAGACATAGTTATTAGTTATGTCAGAGTTGGTAAGTGCTTTTATGTGCCAAGGAAGAACCTAATTTCATGCTAAGTAATAGGAAATCAAGTAGCCTTACATACCTCGTTGTACTTTGTTGTTATTACCTCGGAGTAGTATCCTTTTCCTCCAAATACTTATCTACAATATAGCATGTGATAAAATTAGTATTAACAACTAATAAATATATATTAGCAGTCCAATCTCATAAAAACAAACACTCGGGCAGCAAGCTTTTAACTATCAATCCACGAGTATTCGTTCTACTTTTCCACCCCTAATCATATTTTTGTTTAGCACACATTCTAATATACATGTTACATCCAGCCTATTAGTCACATAACAGGCTTACAACAGCTCATTAAGTACAACATACAACAACTCTACATAACATGCAAGTAGACAACGTAACATTACGTCCTTTCACTACATTTCGGCGTTAACCATTCCAAATCTGTTTCAACCTCAACAAAAATGTCCTCAACATATTTACACACAAAAATTGTCCTAGAACAGTTAAAAAACATCCCCCAAGTAGATGGAAACCAAAGTAGATGGAAACCATGAGACAACAATTCCCAATATTCAGTCCACAAATTCTTACTAAGTGCAGAATTAAGATAGCATATAAGAACTCATTTTTGCGGAAGATAAAAATGTTCCAGCAACCTTCTTACATCACTACAGAACCAAACCTTGTCAAAAACATAAATATTACTTCATAATCCAGCCAACCAAGAAGGTAAAAGCCTCTTAATAAACAAGAAATATGTACAACAATCTTTGGAACACATGCTGTCTAAAATTCCTGCACAAGTACAACCAGCATACTGCTCATATTTTTCATGGAAAATTTATACTAAACCATAGGTATTTTTACTTACCTTAGCCCTCTAGGATCAGGTTCTCTTCAAGTACCCTAAAGGTGTGCCTTGGCTGCTTTACAAAATGAAGAGAAAGCAAGGAGAAACTTTAAAAGAAATCTGATTTTTGGCAAAGTGAAAATGACTAAAAATTGCGGGTTTTTAATCCCTTTTAAAGGGCCATTTTTGGCCGACTTTCTTTTGCATTTCAAGCCTTATTTTACTAAGGTGGTGATGCCGCAACTTTTCCCTTTAACTTGGGCCTTATTGGGCTTTAATTGGATGGGCTTTGCTGCAAATACTTCTCTTTTACTTTCACTAAGTTTTGACCTTATTTGTGGATTGGGTTGTGAATGTAAGTTGGCCCTTTTACTAACCATGTTGGACTGCAAATATTGTCCATCTATGATGCTAAACCATGGGCCCAAATTACACCCTTAATTAAGGGTTTATTCTTTATAGGACTTGACCAAATTTGGTGTTGGGCCTCGTCTCCGTCTACCTAGCCTATTTAAGCTAAGCATATAGGTTACTCACCTGCTAGCTTCCTCAGTCCCACAAGCACCTCACTTCTTCCACTTCATTTTAGGCCGCAGTCTCCTCAATTTGACTTTAAACTTATATACACTCGGTCATCTTGAGCGTTAGACGTACATATAGCCCTCTAATCTGAAATTTAAATTCTTTTAAAAATGTGTGCTAATTTGACCCTACCATATCATGTTCCATATACATTAGACTAGTACATGTAAGATGTGGGGTATTACATCCTGCCCCCCTTAGGAACATTCATCCCTAAATGTTAGCATAAATGTCATACAAGTTTAAAGTTTCATGTAAACAAACCTTTGACAACATAATAAGAATTCAAATTCACGTACCTACTAATCTCTCAACTCTGTATCTTGGATTTCGTCTTTAGCTTCAAATAAATAAGGGTATTTAGATGTCATTGCTTCCTCAGCTTCCCACGTTATCACTTCTACTTGTTGTTCCTCCAAAGAACCTTTACTTAAGGTATTTCCTTATTTCTTAGCTTTCTAACTTAACGATCTAGGATAGCAATAGGTACCTCTTCATATTTAAGATCTTTCGTAACCTACATATCTTCTATATGAGTGATACGAGATGGGTTACCTACGCATTTTCGAAGCATTGACACATGAAAAACTGGATGAACCATTGAGACCTCATAGGATAGCTCTAATTCATACGCAACCTGTCCAAACCTTTTAATAATCCTATATGGCCCTATGTAACATGGGCTTAGTTTTGCTTTCTTACCGAATCTCGTAACTCCTTTCATTGGGGACACCTTTAAGAATACCCAATCCCCGACTAAGAATTCCAGTCCTCTCCTCCTAGCATCCACATATGATTTGTGATGACTTTAGGCTGTTTCTAGCCGCTATCGTATTACCTTGACTTTTTCCATGGCCTGTTGGACTAGGTCTGGCCCAAGCAAGGTGGTTTCAGCCACTTTAAACCATCCTATTGGTGATCTACATTTCCTTCATATAAAGCTTCATAAGGTTTCATCTTGATGCTTGAATGGTAGCTATTATTGTACGCAAATTCAATAAGTGGCAAATGGTCCACTTGCACAAGCCCACGACATATCTTCATGTGTTTGAATGGCGCGTTATGCTTGACCCTCTGTCTGAGGGTTGAAAGTTGTACTTAAATTCAATTGTGTCCCTAATCTCCTTTCGAAGGACTTCCAAAATATTGCATTGAATTGAGCTCCCCGATCAGATATAATGGAGAGTGGGACCCCATGTAGCCTAACTATCTCTTGGAGGTATAACTTTGCATACTCTTCAGTTGTATAATAACTCTTAACTGGCAAGAAGTGTGCTGACTTTGTGAGTCTATCAACTATCACCCATACAGAGTCAAACTTCTGAAATGAGCAAGGCAACCCAGTAACAAAATCCATATTAATCCTATCCCACTTCCACATTGGAAGCTCTATACATTGCATATAACCTCCCATCTTTTGGTACTCTACCTTAACTTGTTTGCAATTCGGACATTGAGCCACAAATTATGCAAGGTCCGTTTTCATGCCTTCCACCAAAACATTCCCTTTAGATCATGATACATCTTAGTTGTTCCGGGATGGATGGAATATCTTGAATGATGGGCTTTTTCCATTATCCTCCTTCATAGTTCATTAGTATTTGGAACACATAATCTATTTTGGAAATAAAGTACTCCATTTTGGGTAAGTTCAAAGCCGTTCATCGTGCCTTGACCCACCTTCTCCTTAAGTCGTCGTAGAACAAGATCTTTGAACTACTTTTCTCTTACCTCCATTACCAATGAAGACTCTGCAGCATTATGCACAACAACCCCTTCCTTTGGAGTTTTAATGAGGTGAACTCCCAGATTGGCTAGTTGACATAAATCCTTAGCGACTCCTTGACTTACCACGGCCTGATCATCAATATTCATAATTGCCTTATGACTCAGAGCATCGGCAACCACATTTGCTTTCCTTGGATGGTATAGTATATCAACGTTGTAATCCTTTATTAGCTCTAGCCATCTCTGTTGTCTTAAATTTAGGTCTTTCTGTTTAAAGATGTACTGTAGGCTCTTACGATCAGTATGTATGTCAACATGAACCCTATATAAATAGTGGCACCATATTTTCAAGGCAAGCACAACAGCTGCTAGCTCAAGTTCATGTGTTGGGTAGTTTTTCTCATGTGATCGCAGTTGTCTCAAGGCATAGGAAATTACCCTACCATGTTGTGTAAGTACACACCCTAATCCAACTCCTAAAGCATCACAATACACTGCGTACTCCTCCGTGCCTTCTGGAAGCACTAACACAGGTGTCGAAGTTAGCTTGCTTTTAAACTCTTGGAAACTCCTTTCACATGTATCATTACATTGAAACTTGGTCGCCTTAGAGGTGCACAAAATAGAAGAAAAACCCTTAACAAACCTTCTGTAATAACCTGCTAACCCTAGGAAGCTTCGAACTTCTGTGGGTGTTGTTGGCCTTGGCCAATCTTTCACTGCTTCTTTCTTTTTTGAATCAACCTATATTCCTTCATCGGATACAATATGACCCAAGAATGCCACTAATTTTAACCAAAATTCACATTTGGAAAACTTGGCGTACAATTGTCGATCACGAAGAACTTATAATACTTGTCGTAAGTGATTTGCATGGTCCTCTTCTGATCTTGAATATAATAGAATATCATTTATAAATACTATCACAAAAACATCCAAGAATGGCTTGAATACCCTATTCATTAAATCCATAAAATTTACTGGTGCTTTGTTAGCCCAAATGACATAACAAGAAATTCAAAGTGACCATGGCATGTCCTAAAGGTTGTCTTGGGTATATATTTCTCCTTTATCCTCACTTCTTGATAACTTGATCTCAAATCAATTTTTAAAAAGCATTTGGCACCCTGTAACTGATCAAATAAATAATGAATCCTGGGGAGGGGGTATTTGTTCTTAATTGTCACCCTATTCAATTGCCGGTAGTGAATACACATTCTCAAGGTGCCATCCTTTTTACGTATAAATAATACTGGCGCACCCAAAGGGGACACACTAGGTCTTATAAAACCCTTCTCTAACAAGTCTTTTAATTGCTCCTTTAATTCACGCAATTCTGTCGGGCCATTCTATATGGAGGGATAGAAATAGTTTGAGTTCCTAGAAGTAAGTCGATACCAAAATCTACTTCTCGTTCAGGAGGTAAACATAGAAGCTCTTCAGGAAATACATCGACAAATTCATTCACTATGGGAACAGATTGAAGAGTTGGTGATTCTTTCTCCATATCCCTTACTCTAACTAGATGACATATATATCCCTTTGACATCATCTTCCTTGCCTTAAAATAAGAAACAAACTTACCCTTTGGTGCCGCCACATTGCCTTCCCAATCAAGGACCGCCTTGTTTGGAAAGTGGAAATACACTCTCTTAGTTAGGCAATACATAATGGAATAGCAAGAAGCTAACCAATCCATACCCATTATAACATCAAATTCCGCCATTTCTAACTCAACAAGGTCATCCAATGTCTCACGGTCACAAATAGTTACTACACAGTTATAATAGACCCTTCTTGCTATGATAGATTCACCGGTTGGTGTAGACACTTCAAATGGCTTGTTCATTAATTTAGGTGTTCTCTTAAGCTTCCCAGCAACTAGTGGAGTGATATATGATAATGTAGAACCAGGGTCAATTAATGCATACATATTATGTGAAAAGATGGACAATGTACCTGTGACCACATCGGGTGAAGCTTTCAAATTTTACTGACTCCCCAAAGCATAAGTGTGATTCAGGGCTCCACTAGAGCAAGCTGCCCCTCTACCACCTCTACTGCGACCCATAGGAGCTTGTTCACCCCTACCTAGTGGAGGAACTAATGATGATGATGTAATAGCAGACCTAGTAGGTTGTGTTATATCACCCATACGTCTTCTCGGGCAATCTCTCATCATATCCCTGGTACACCACACCAATAACAAGCATCTGCCCCAACATGACATGTACCTAAATGACTCCTCCCATATTGTTTGCAAGGCTTCCTAGGAGGAATTTGCTGGCTTGCCGAATATCCTGTTGTCCGTATACCTTGGCCCTCACTTCTTTTACTAAACTAATTACCTTTAGCCCCATGGAGTTGTGGTGGAGCACTAACTGCAGAGTAGGAGGATGATGGCCTAGGCGGTTTATTAGAAAACTGAGGCCTAAACTAACCTTGGGACGGTACAAACTGCCCTGTAGATCTGGCCCTCTTGGATTGCCCCATTTCTAACTCTTAGGTCCTTCTTCTCTGCCTCTGATCCTCCAGGTTTTGTGCAAATGCTTGCATCCTCTCTATATCCATGTCCTTATTCAATGAAGCAATGGTACAGTCTCTGACCAAATATGAATCCAACCTATCAACATATCGATGAACCCTATCTGCCATAGTAGCGACTATATTAGGACCATACTTGGCCAGGGAATTAAATTGAAGGCTATACTCCCTTATGCTCATGTTCCCTTGGTGGAGACTCAGAAACTGATCTACACGGGCCTCTCGGATATCTAATGGCAAGTAATGGTCAAGAAATGCCCCTTTGAACTCCTTCTAGATAGTTGGAGGTGCATCTATACCCTTAGATTGCTTCTAAGCTTCATAACACAATATAGCCACACCCTTCAATCTATTTGTTGCCAGCTCCATAACTTATGTACTGCTTACGTGCATAATATCCAAAGTCCGTTGGATCTGATAGATGAAGTCCTATGGATCTTCATTAGGATCTGACCAGATAAAAGATGGAGGGTCCAAATTAAGGAAGTCACGTATCCTCGTGTTAGCTACCCTATTTGCACCACCTGTACCTATAGCTAGACCTTCTTGTCTTTGACTTTGGCCAGCAACTATACGAGTCAATAATTGGACTGCATTACCCAGATCCTGCATGGTAGCATCGGTAGGTGGTTAAGAGGGAGTTTCACTACTTCCTAGTTCATTAGGAGCTGGAGGAGTTGGAGATATTTTTTATGGAGACTCATCTTGGGCCTCATTTCGTTGTCTCACCCAACTTGGTACACCAACTACCACTTCTACTTCCTTCCCTTTGCCTATACTTTTCCTTATTTCAGGCATAATCATTGTACAAAACGGTTTAGAGGTTAGAAACAATCAACCTACAACACTTGGCTCTATGGCACGATCTAAAGAATGAAAAAAAGGGGACAACTCCTAAATGTCACCTAGCCTCCTGCTTATAAATGTGTTGCACTTCACATCCATAAACAAGACTCTACATAGGCACGCCTGCTAGACTCCCTAGGGTGACCCGCTCTGATACCACTTTCGTCACGCCCTAAGTCCCATTAAGGCGGACTGGCATCCGTTGCCGGCAAGGCTTGGGAGAACCAACATATAACCCATACACTTTCTATGAACATTAAAAGAGGTTTTCATACTCAACATGCTTTCAAAAAAAAGTAAACAATATTAACAAACCAAAAGGAAATGCATAAGACTAGGCTGTTGGAGCCACGATGTCTAAAGTACGATACTTGACCACTCTTTACTTTACATTATCTACAAAGCCTCTAGGTAAGGAACAATATCTATATGGGTCGACACGGGCCTCGCCTCGTGACCAACTACACAATACAAAATATAAGCTCTAGACACACAAAGCCCTGAAGGAACTTGGAGCTAAATAACAGCAGCTGGAAGTCCTGTACTCCTACTGGTGAGATCTAGTAGCTCCTGTAGCTGCAGCATGAAATGTAGGTCCCCCGTAAGGGACGTTAGTACAGGATAATGTACTGAATATGTTAGGCAGGCAATGTTGTATATGAAATAAGAACTCAAATGAAATCACACACTGGTGTGCAAGGATAAAAGACCACCTTTAGTCATACTGTGGAATCATGTACTTTATGTCATTTTATTACTTTACCTTTCTTTACTATATAATCTGTCCATAATATATCATGTAAATGACAAGCTGATCAGTGGTAAATAGATATCGGGATCGACCCATGCTAGGTTTTCCTTTCATTCCTGGGATACTCCTCCGTAATATGGAATCGACCCATGCTAGGTCATTCTTCGACCCCTGGGATACCACCCATCAATAAGCAACTTTAATTAATTTTTTATTTACTTTTGAGATGATTCTTTTGGTGGTAATAAAATTTAGAGCTGTAAGAACATTAACCTGACATGTGACATATAAACAACTATACAAAATAATACCACAATGAAAAGAGAGTTACACAACTAATGAAACGGGTAGGAGATTAAACAACACATGGACCCTACTTTGTAGAAAGGAACTCATATATCATTGGTATCCAAGTATGTATGCAGAATTGACAATGCCGGAGTTCGTAAGTACCTCTATGTGCCAAGGAAGAACCTAGATTTCATGCCAAGTAATAGGAAATCAAGTAGCCTTACATACCTCATTGTACTATGCCGTTATTACCTCAGAGTAGTATCCTTTTCCTCCAGCTACTTATCTACAATATAGTAGGTGATAAAACTAGTATTAGCAGCTAATAAAGACATCCTGGCAGTCCAATCTCATAAAAACAAACACTCAGGTAGCAAGCTTTTAACTATCCATCCACGAGTATTCTTTCAACCTTTCCACCTCTAATCATATTTTTGTTTAGCACATATTGTCATATACATGTTACATCTAGCTTGTTTTAGTCACATAAGAGGCTTATAACAGCTCATCAAGTACAACATATAACAACTCTACACAACACGCAAGTAGGCAACATAACATTATGTCCTTTCGCTACATTTTGGCGTCAACCATTCCAAATCCATTTCAACCGCAACCAAACTTTCCTCAACATATTTACACACAAAAATAGTCCTAAAACAGTCCAAAAACAGCCCCCAAGTAGATGGAAAACATGAGACAACAATTCCCAATATTCAGTCCACAAATTCTTACTAAGTACGGAATTAAGATAGCATATAAGAACTCATTTTTGCGAAAGATAAAAATGCTCCAGCAGCCTTCTTACATCACTACAGAACCAAACCTTGTCAAAAACATAAATATTACTTCATAATCCAGCAAACCAACCAGGTAAAAGCCTCTTAATAAACAAGAAAAGTGTACAACAATCTTTGGAACACATGCTGTCCAAAATTCCTGCACAAGTACAACCAGCATACTCCTCATGTTTTTCATGGAAGATTTATACTAAACCATAGGTATTTTTACTTACCTTATCCCTCAAGGATCAGGTTCTCTTCAAGAACCCTAAATGTGTGCCTTGGCTACTTTACAAAGTGAAGAGAGAGCAAGAAGAAACTTTAAAAGAAATCTGTTTTTTGGCTATGTGAAAATGACTTAACTTTGCTGGTTTTTAATCCCTTTTAAAGGGACACTTTTTGGCCGACTTTCTTTTGCATTTCAAGCCTTATTTTATTAAGGTGGTGATGCAGCAAATTTTCCCTTTCACTTGGGCCTTATTGGGATTCAATTGGATGGGCTTTGCCGCAAATATTTCTCTTTTACTTTCACTTAGTTTGGGCCCTATTTGTGGATTGGGTTGTGAATGTAAGTTGGCCCTTTTCCTAACCATCTTGGACTACAAATATTGTCCATTTATGATGCTAAACTATGGGCCCAAATTACCCCCTTAACTTGGGGTTTATTCATTATCCGACTTGAAAAAATTTGGTGTTGGGCCTCGTCTTCATCTACCTAGCCTATTTAAGCTAAGCGCATATGTAACTCACTTGCTAGCTTCCTAAGTCCCACAAGCACCTCACTTCTTCCACTTCATTGGAGGTCGCGGTGTCCTCAATTTGACTTAAAACTTATATACACTCGGTCATCTTGAGCGCTAGACGTACATATAGCCCTCTAATCTGAAATTCAAGCACTTTTAAAAATTTGTTCTGATTTGACCATGCCATATCATGTTTCATATACATTAGACTAGTAGATGTAAGATGTGGGGTGTTACAAGGAGGATACTTCTAGGTAATAATGAGGGTGCACGATGAGGTATGTAAGGCTACTCATTTTTATATTTTTTTTGAATAAATCTAGGTTCTTCCTTGGCACCTAAAGGCACTTACAAACCCCGACATGACTAATAACCATGTCTCCACTCTTTAACATGTTCATATGCTCCTATACACGGTTATTGTCAATTATGCATACATACTTTGGATTCAAAGATACATGAGTTCCTTTTGTTGCTAATAAAATCCATGTGTTATTTCATCTCCTACATAATTCATTAGTCGTGTAACTTACTCTTTTCCTTATGCTACTGTCTGGTATGATTGTTACAAGTCACATGTTATGTCTATAGATCTATAGCTCTAAAAGTTATGACCACTAAAAGAATCATCTCAAAAGTCAATAAAAGATAACTCGAAGTTGTTTATTAATGGGTGGTATCCCAACTGTGGAAGAATCACCTAGCATGGTCGATCCCATATTACGGGGGGTATCCCAGGGGTGAAAGGAAAGCCTAACATGGGTCGATCCTGATATTGATTTACCACTGATCAGCTGGTCATTTACATGATATATTATGGACAGATTATACAGTAAAGAAAGGTAAAGTAATTTAAAGGACATAAAGTACATGATTCCACAGTATGACTAGAGGTGGTCTTTTATCCTTACACACCAGTACGAGATTTTATTTGAGTTCTTATTTCATATACAATACTTCCAGCGTTACATAATTAGTACATTATCTCATACTGACGTCCCTTATGAGGGACCTGTATTTCATGCTCCAGGTACAGAAGCTAGTAGATCTCCCTAGTAGGTGTACAAAATATCTAGCTGTTGTTACTGAGCTCCAACTTACTTTGGGGCTTTGTGTCTCGAGCTTATATTTTTGTGTTATATAGTTGGTGATGCGGCGGAGCCTTTCCTAATCCATTTAGATATTGTTCCTTATCTAGAGGCTTTGTAGACTATGTAAAATAAAGTGTGGTCAAATATCATACTTTAGACATCGTGGCTCCAACGGCCTAGGCATATGCATTTCCTTTTGGGCTTGTTAATACTATCTACTTTTTTTGTCAAAATCATGTAGAATGTGGAAACCTCCTATAATGTTCATAGCAAGTGCATAGTTATATGTTGGTTAGTCTAGTCGGCAACGGGTGTCAGTCCGCCTTAATCGGACTTTGGGCGTGACATACATGAAGGCCCAAGCTAAAAGGCTAAGTAGGTGCATCACCTACTTGGTAAATTATGGCCAAAATTGAGGAGAAAGTTTGCCAAAGTTGGTCCCTATAAAAGGGAATATAACCAGCTCTTTTTAGCTATTTTTCACAAGAGAAAAATCTGATTCCTAAGGTTCTCTTTCTTCCCTCTTCTATCATCACATAGCAACCATAAAAATCCCTTAAGGTTCTTGATTATTATACCTTATCTCAAGCTAGGATTGAAGGAGAATTCAGTCTTTGGAAAATATAAGTGAATAGAGCACGAATCCCCAACAAGTAAGGTAAGATACTACACTTTTCTCCCTCTTTTATGCTTGCGTTAATTAGGGAACTTAATATGTGTCAATGTTGTTGGAGTGATCCCTTTACATGATGTGATCTCGTGGGGTGGTTTGTTGGTGGGTTGTGCATGTTATGACAGCCATAGAGGGGAGTTCCCTTTAACTTCAAGTGTGAGCTCATTTTAGAATTTAAAGTGTAATGTTAATAGAAACTTATGAGAAAATGCTTGGATACCATAAGTTCACATTTCTCCTGCAACATTATGATATTTAGAGACTATTTTATATGTGTGATAGTAAAAAGTGTGACCACAAATGCAATTAAAGTTGAAAGAACACCCTTAGTTTGGTAATTGTGGGCTTGCTGCCCGGGTATAACTTGTGGGTGTGAGTGAACTTTCTACATGTGTTTATTCACTACTAATACTAGTTTCATCACTTACTCAATTGTAGATAAATATTTGGGAAAAGGGGAGGTTACATTGCAGTGATAACGAGGTCAATGACATGGTATGTCAGGCTATCCTTTTCCATATTCTTTGGCATAAAATCCAATACTTGTGTCACCTCAACAAGTGAGCTTCCCAATATCTATTCCATAGTAGTGTTTTTCATTAATAAAGTTGTAGCTTATTCTCCCAAGCACTAGTATAAGTGTCCACTCTCATCTGTGATGCCAATCTTGTCATTTAAACTCCTAAGTGGAATGCCAATATCACACTTGTTTCCTATATTATTGTGTTACCTTAAAGAGACTATTATCCTATCGTATGTTACTGGTACATAGTTCTGAAGCATGAAAATCATCATGACCACCAACGTAATAATATCAAAGTATTAAATAATAACTCAAAGAAATGTCCATAGTTTGTGGGTGACAGCGTAGGGGCAAAAGCCTAGCATGGGCCGATCTTACTTGTGCATAAGGGTGGCAGCTCAAGGGTGAGAGCCTAGCATGGGTCAATCACAGTTTGTACAGTTATGAGGATATCATCCTAGGAGTTAAAATGCCTAGCATGGGTCATCATCTTTTACCACTAATCAGCTGGTTATCTGTAGTACATGCGTAAAAGGAAATTAGAAATTACTTACGAGTAAAGAAAAGAATGTAATGTACATACCTCCACAAGTATAACGAAGGTGGTCGTTTATTATGACATGTGCATTTGTGTATTGCTACTTGATTTCACTTGAGTTCTCATTTTACATACACCATTGCCTTACATATTTAGTGAATTATTTTGTATTGACATCCCTTTTGGAGGATGCTGCAATTCATGTTGCAGGTGCAGGTACCTCCATTAGTAGAACTTCGGTGTAGTCACAACCAACACTTTTGGTGAGCTCCAAGTTTATCCGGGGCTCTACTGAGTCTGTAGTATATGCATTTTGGTATTATGTTATAGTTTAAAGTAAGACAGGGCCTGTCTGAACCTATTATATTATAGAGGCTTTATAGAATTATTGTATATAGCTTAGTTGCATCTTATTCCTAAACGGTTATGGCCTCAACAACCAAGCCTAGTATGTAAACTTTGGTGCGACCCATTTTGATCTCTTATCTCTATAGCTTGTACGATTTTGTCATGGATGTGTAGTTGTTGCAGTTATACACGTAGTAAGCACAGGTTGTATGTTGGTTCTCTCAGGCCGCGAGGGCATCGAGTGCCTGCCCGTCCTTATAGATTTGAATGCGTGGAAAAAGTGGTATCAGAGTATGTCATCCTAGGGAGCCTACAAAATCGTGTCTATGTATGATTTTGTTTATGGGTATGTTGTGCAGCACATCTATAATCATGAGGCTACAGGACATTTTTAGGAGTTGTCTCTTTTATTTCATTTCCTAGATCGTGCCATAGAGCCATTATCGTAGGTAGATAATATCTAACCCCTAAATTGTTTGTGTTTATATATAGCAAAAGATGTCTGTCACAAGGAGAAGAAGTATAGGTAAGTAGATAGATTTTGGAGAAGGGATAAGCTAACGAGCTAGGCCTAACCAAAGTGAGATTCCAGATGAGCCCTTATCACAGAGTTCCCCAACTCCTCCACCTCCAGAGGAGCTAAGGAGGGCAGCATCACCTCAAGAGACTCTTATTAATGCTACTGAGCAAGACTTAAGGAACATGGTCCAATTATTGACTCGTATAGTTGCTGGTCAAGTTCAAAGGCAAGAACGTCTAGTTGCAGGTACTGGTGGTGAAGATAGGGTAGCTAGCAGACGGATACGCGACTTCCTTAATTTAATTCCTCTTTCATTCATTGGGTCAGATCCAAAAGAAGATCTACAAGACTTTATTCACAAAATCAAACGGACCTTGGATGTTATGCATGTTAGCAGTATAGAAGTTGTTGAGCTTGCAACATATTGATTAAAAGGTGTAGCTGTGTTGTGTTGCAAAGCTTGAAAGAAATCCAGGGGTACAGGTGCACCTTCAATTGGTTGGAAAGAGTTCAAAAAGGCATTTGTTGACCACTATTTTCCATTGGAGATTCGAGAGGCCCGTGCAGATTAATTCTTAAATATCCGCCAAGGGGGTATGAGTGTGAGGGAGTACAGTCTCTAATTTAACGTGGATAGATTAGATTCATATTTTGGTCAGATATTTTACCATTGATTCCTTGAATAAAGACGTAAATATAGTAAGGATGTAAGATTTTGCACAAAAGTTGGAGGATCAATGAAAACGGAGGAGGACACAAGAATCGCAAAGAGCGCAGTCCAAGAGGGCTAGATTGATGGGGCAGTTTACACCATCCCAAGGTGAGTTTAGGCCTCGATTTTCCAATAGATCGCCCAGGCCATCATTCTCCTACTCTACAGCTAGTGCTCCACCTAGATATCAAGGGTCTAGGGGAAATCAATTTGGGCAACAAGGTGAAATCCAAGATTCACGAACAATAGAGCACTAAGAGCAAGGGGGTATGAGCCAATCAAGACCTCCTTGGCAACCTTGTAAGCAATGCAAGAATGACCATCTAGGTGCATGCTTTTTTGGGACGAATATGTGTTTTTGGTGTGGTACACCGGGTTATATGATGAGAAATTTCCCTCAAAGAGATAGGGGTGATATAGCCCAACCTACTGGGTCAGTTGCTGCATCATCATCGATAGTGCCTTTATTAGACTAGGGTTCGCAATTGTCTTCAAGTCATGGTCAGTGTGTTAGAAGAGCAGCTAGTTCTGGTGGAGCTCAAAATTGCACGTATGCTCTAGGAGATCGACAAAATTTGGAGGCTTCCCCTGACATGGTTGTAGGTACATTGTCCATCTTTTAACATATTATATATGCACTAATTAATCCTGGGTCTACTCTATCATATGTTACACTATTAATTGCCGAGGAGTTCAAAAAGGTACTAGAATTATTGACTAAACCATTCGAAGTATCTACACCAATCGGTGAGTCTATGATAGCTAGAAGGGTCTATCGTAATTATATAGTAACTATTTGTGATTGTGACATATTGGTTGACCTTGTCGAGCTAGAAATGATAGATTTTGATGTTATAATATGTATGGATTGGTTGGCTTCTTGTTATGCCATGGTGGATTGCCGAATAAAGATGGTGCAGTTCCATTTTCCAAATGAGGTAGTCCTTGAATAGAAAGCTAATATCGGGGCGCCAAGAGATAAGTTTATTTCCTATTTTAAGGCAAGGAAGATGGTGTCCAAAGGCTACATATGCCATTGCGTCAGAGTAAGAGGTTTAGATGCAGATCCCCCAACATTTCAATCTATTTCGGTGGTAAATGAATTTCTTGATGTATTTCCTAAAGATCCCGTAGGTTTGCCTCCCAAATGAGAAGTTGAGTTCGGTGTTGATGTGCTTCCAGATACACAACCTATATCATTCCCCCATTTAGAATGGCCCCAGCAAAATTACAGGAGTTAAAGGAGCAATTAAAAGATTTGCTTGAAAAGGGATTTCTAAGTCCTAGTATATCCCTTAAAGGAGCACCCGTTTTATTTGTATGCAAGAAGGATGGTTCGCTAAGGATGTGCATTGAAAACCGACAGTTAAATAAGGTGACGATAAAGAATAAATATCCCCTCCCTAGGATTGATGATTTATTTGCTCAGTTATAGGGTGTTAAGTGTTTCTCAAGGATTGACTTGAGGTCTGGTTATCACCAAGTGAGAGTCAGAAATCAAGATATACCCAAGACAGCTTTCAAACATGTTATGGTCATTTTGAGTTTTAGTTATGTCATTTGTCCTAACAAATGCCCTCACTGTTTTTATGGATTTGATGAATAGGGTGTTTAAGCATTTTTGGATGTGTTCATGATAGTATTCATAGATGATATTTTTGTGTATTCGAGAACAGAAGGAGACGATGCTAATTAATCACCTATGACAAGTGTTACAAATTCTTTGTGATCGTAAGTTATATGTAAAGTTTTCTAAGTGCGAGTTTTGGTTGAGATCAGTGGCATTCTTGGGGCACATTGTATCATATGAAGAAATAAGGGTTGATACCCAAAAGATAGAAGTTGTGAAGAATTGGCCAAGACCAACAACACTGAAGGAGTTTCATAGTTTCCTTGGGCTGGAAGGTTATCATAGAAGGTTTGTTGAAGGATTTTCTTCTATTTCTGCACCTTTAACAAAGCTAACACATAAGGCAGCTATGTTCCAATGGAGCGACGTATGTGAAAGAATCTTCTAGGAGCTGAAAAATAAATTGACGATAGCACTTGTATTGGTATTCCTTAAGGAACAGAAGGTTATGTAGTGTATTGTGATGCTTTTGGTGTGGGCCTAGGATGTGTCTTGTTGTAGCATGGTAAAGTAATAGCCTATGCCTCAAGGCAATCGTGTCCACATGAGAAAAACTATCCAACCCATGAGTTGGAGTTAGCAGCAGTTATATTTGCTTTGGAGATATGGCACCATTATTTATATGGAGTTCATGTAGACATATTTACCGATCACAAGAGTCTACAATACATCTTTAAGCAAAGAACTTGAACCTAAGGCAACGAAGATGGCTTGAGCTATTGAAAGAATATGATATCGATATTTTGTATCACCCCGGATGGGCCAATGGGTAACAAATGCTTTAAGTCGCAAAACAACAGCAAGCACTTTTGGGTAGTCTACATTAAGACAAGGGGTAAGCAAAGATCTACGAAAATTAGCTAGCATGGTGGTTCGCCTTCTTGAATCTCCAGATGAAGAAATTATTGTGCAAAATATAGTGGAATCGTTGTTGATGGCGGAAGTGAAAGACAAACAGTACACAAATCCTATTCTATTACGGCTTAAGGAGAATGTACAACAAGATATAACAAAGGCATTGTAACTCACACAGGAGGGAATACTTCAATGTTAAAACAGATTGTGTGTACCTAATGTGGATGGGATAAAAAGGAGAATTATGATGGAAGCACATCATTCAAGATATTCAGTCCATCTGGGGTCAACCAAAATGTATCATGACTTGAAAGAAGTATATGGGTGGGGGAAAATGAAGAAAAAAATTGCGAAATTCGTGGCTCAATGTCCAAACTGTCAACAAGTTAAAGTAGAGCACCAAAAGCCTGGAGGTTATTTGCACCACATGGAACTTTCAATTTGGAAGTGGGGCACGGTCAACATGGATTTTTTTACTGGGTTACCTCTCTCATTTCGGATGTTCGACCCCATATGGGTAGTTGTTGATAAGCTCACCAAATCAGCACACTTTGTGCTGGTAAAAACTACTTATACAATCGAAGAGTATGCAAGATTGTACATTAAAGAGATAGTCAGCTGCATGGAGTGCCAATCTCTATCATATCTGATAGGGGAGCTCAATTCACTGCAGATTGTTTGAAGTTATTTCAGAGAAATTTGGGGACGCAAGTGAATTTAAGTACAACCTTTCACCCTCATTCAGATGGTCAAGCACAATGCACAATAAATACACTAGAGGATATGCTTCTAGCTAGCGTACTAGACTTCAAGGGGTCTAGGATGATCATTTTCCACTTATTGAATTTGCTTATAATAATAGCTACCACGCGAGTATCAAAATGGCACCTTACGAAGCCTTGTATGGAAGAAAGTGTATATCACCAATCGGCTTGTTTGAAATAGGTGAAACTACAATATTTTGACTAGACCTTGTTCATCAAGCTATAGAGAAAGTCAAGATGATACAACAGTAGTTGGAAGCAGCTCAAAGTCAACAGAAATCATATGCAGGTATTAGAAGGAGGGGACTAGATTTTTTCGTAGGAGATTGGGTGTTTTTGAAGGTGTCTCCAATGAAAGGGTAACGAGGTTTGGAAAAAAGGAAAGTTGAGTCCATGCTACATAGGACGATATAAGATTGCTAAAAGAGTTGGTCAAGTTGCATATGAACTATAGCTACCCCAGAAGCTTTCTGCGATTCATCTAGTGTTTCACGTTTCAATGCTTTGAAAAAGCATAGGTGACCCATCCTGTATCACTCCAATGGAAGATGTACAGGTTATAGAAGATCTTGCTTCTGAGGAAGTACCCATTGCTATTCTGGACTGGCAAGTTAAGAAATTAAGAAATAAGGAAGTAGCTTTAGTAAAAGTACTATGGAGGAACAAGCAAGTAGAAGAGGTTACCTAGGAAGCGGAAGAAGCAATGAAATCCAAATACCCCCATCTCTTTTAGCCCGCGGAGAAAGATGAAAGGAATCAAAGTTGAAACATTGACAAGTAAGTATGTGTTTACATGTATTTTGTGATATGTAGCTTAGGCTTGAACTTGTTTAGGCCAACTAACTATACTATCATTCAAGGACGAATATTCCTGGGGGGAGGATGTAACACTCCATGTTTTCTATATGTTAGTCCTATCTATATGACACTTGGCATAGGCTTATGGTATAGGAGGGACTAAGTATTTTCCTAATATGGGTGATAATTTGAATTGGATCGAGAGTTTTTGTGATATCATACATGTTTCACCAGGGATGATTCCCAGTTAAACTCAACAAAAGCATTTAAATTTGAGATAATAAGATGCTATTTGAGTTAGAGGTCTTTTAAAGTGAAGTATTAAGACACAATATATGGGATTAACATTTGAAAAATGAGGTAAGATAATGAGTAGCTTGCTTAACTTAACGAAGCAAGTAGGTGCATCACCTACTTAGACTTTTACCAGCATGGAGGGCCAAGTAGGTGCACCACCTACTAAGACCTTTTGGCCATCTTATAAGTCAAATATCACTAAGCATTTACTTGGAAATTCTGGCCTAACTCAAGTAAAGGAAAAAGAGAAAAATGGGCAGCCAAGGCCCAATAAGTTGAGATCCATGAAGGCCTAATCTGAAAGGCCAATTAGGTGCATGACCTACTTGGTAAATTATGGCCAGAAATTGAGGAGAAATTAGGCCAAATTTGGTCCCTAAAAAATTGAATAAACCAGCTCTTTTTAGCCATTTTTCACAAGAGAAAAATCCAATTCTTAAGGTTCTCTTTCTACCCTCTTCTATCTTCATATAGTAGCCATAAAAATCCTTACGGTTCTTGAGTATTATACCTCATCTCAAGAAAGGATTGAAGGAGAGTTCAGCCCTTGAAAAATTTAACTTAAGAGAGCAAGAATCCCCAACAAGTAAGGTAAGCTACTGCACATTTCTCCCTCTTCTGTGCTTGAGTTAATTAGGGAAGAGTGGTCCCTTTTACATGATGTGATCCCGTGGGAAGGTTTCTGGTCGATTGTGCATGTTAGGACAACCATGGGGGGGAGTTCCCTTTAACTTCAAGTGTGTGCTCATTTTAGAATTTAAAGTGTAATATAAATAGAAAATCATGAGACAATGCTAGAATACCATAAGTTCACATTTCTCCTGTAACATTATGATATTTGGAGGTTGTTTTATGTGTGTGATGATAAGAAGTGTGACAAAAAATGCAATTAAAGTTGAAGGAACACCCTTAGTTTAATAATTGCAAGCTTGCCGCCTAGGTATAACTTGTGGGTGTTAGTGAGCTGTCTACATGTGTTTATTCACTACTTATACTAGTTTCATCACCTACTCAATTGTAGATAAATATTTGGAAAAAATGGGATGTTACCTTGCAATGATAACGAGGTGGACAACAAGGTGTGTAAGGCTATCCTATTCCATATTCTTTTGCATGAAGTCTAATACTCGTAAGAGCCGAGCATGGGTTGATCCCAATTTGTACAGTTATTAGGACAACATCCTAGGGATTAAAATGCCTAGCATGGGTCATCCTCTTTTACCACTGATCAGCTAGTCATTCGTAATACATGCCTAAAAAGAAATTATAAAGTACTGACGAGTAAAGAAAAGTATGTAATGTACATAATCCACAAGTATAAAAAAGGTGGTCATTTTTTATGACAAGTGCATTTAAGTATTGCTACTTGATTTCACGAGTTCTCATTTTATATATGCTATTGCCTTACATATTCAGTGCATTATTTCGTACTGACATCCATTTTGGAGGATGCTAGAATTCATGTTGCAGGTGTAGTTACCATAGCTAGTAGACCTTCGATGTAGGCACACCCGACACTCAGCTGCTTTTGGTGAGCTTCAAGTTGATCCGGGGCTCTACTGAGTCTGTAGTATATGCATTTTGGTGTTGGGTGACAGTTTAAAGTAAGACGGAGCCTATACCAACCTATGTTATCTTATAGAGGCTTTGTAGATTTATTGCATATGAGTCAGTTGCATCTTGTTCCTAAACGGTTATGGCCTCAACGTCCAAGCCTGGTATGTATGTTTTGGTGCTACCCATTTTGATCTCTTATCTCTATAGCATGTATGATCTTGTCATCGATAGTTATTACAGTCATACGCATAGTAAGCACACGTTGTATGTTAGTTCTCTCAGGCCACGAGGGCATCGAGTGCCTATCCATCCTTATAGATTTGAAGGCATGACAGTTGCTTTTGTACAGAGTCTCTTCTATTTGATGGAAACCAACCATTTCCAGTTCCGTCCACCTATGTCTTAGTCAGTATGCTTTATGGATAAATGTTGATATTTCTTTTAAAATGTTGCTTCATTGTCATATTATGGTCCAATAGACCCTTTCCCCATTTTTATTCTACAAAATGTTTAATTTATGCCTATGAATGCTTAAGATATTAAAGATGGCTTGGGTGAGGTGCCTTCAGGTATCTCATTAGCCGTGTGATGACTAGGCCCTAGCTTGGATCACTAAAAACTTGGTATCAGAGCACAAGATCTAAAAATGTTCCTCAGATGTCCAAACTTAACATGTCGACTAGAGTATCATTCAAGGTTGTGAAGCGCGCCACTATTTTGAGTGAAAGGCTATGGGACGGTGTAGGAAAGTCTTTCTTTCTTTCTTGTTCGTGTTGTGCCTTTAGAGTTGACTAAGATTTTCCATCACTAACAATGACCTCTTTGATTGTTTCTAAATCATGCCTCCAAGAAGAGCTTCATACCAAAGAGGCACTTTCCAAAAACAAGTCCCTCTGCTTCAACAAGATGACGGGGTGTCTCATGCGGAGTTCTAAGCTGGCTTCACTATGTTGGCCCAAACATTGGCCAACAAAGCTAATCAAGAGATCGTCGTTCCTCCCAAAGTGCCTACTTTTGCCACTTGTGTCAGAGACTTCATGAGGATGAATCCTCTGAGTTTCATGGTTCCAACACAGAAGAGGACCCCATTGATTCTTTTGAGGAAGCCTACCAAGTAGTGTTAGTCAAGGTTATCCCTTCGAAGGAGAAACCCAAGTTGGTGGATACAAACTCAAAGGGATAGAAAAAATAATATAAGCAATAGGTAGATAAGAAGGGCCAAGAAGTGGGACCCATTGGATAGGAAGAGTTCAGATGTGCCTTCTTTGATCAGTTCTTTCTGATTGAGTGAAGGGAGGCTAAACTCCAAGAATTCATCAACCTTAAGCAAGGTTCCATGAGTGTGAGGGAGTATGCCCTCAAATTCACTAAGCTATATAAGTACGTTCCCTTTATGATTGTGGATACGAGGGCCTATATGACCAAATGCATCTCTGGTGTATCCACCTTGGTGTCCAAAGTGTGTAAGATGACTATGCTAGTGAAGGAAATGGATATTTACCAATTGATGACTTATGTGGAGCAAATAGAGGAGGAGAAGCTAAGAGAGAGGGCAAGGGAGTCTAAAAGGACTTTTGTAGATGGTGGAAGCTATTCTCAGTATGGGAGTATAGGCCAAAAGTTCCAAGGTAGCCAAAAGCCAGGTGGACAAGGGTCTCCCAATACTCCTCCTCACCAAACCACTTAGGACAATGAGATTGCTCCAAAGCCCCAAAGCACAAGTTTCCCCAAGTGTGGAAGGTTCCATAAGGGAGAGTGTCTAGTCGATTTGAATTCTTGCTTCAAGTGTGGGAAGCCTTGAAATAATACTAAGGATTTTAGAAATAGTGGCGCGAGACCCAAAGGTCATCGTGGGCAAGTTCAAGGTGCCCAAATGACCAATCAATCCTATGCTCTCCATGGTCGCCAAGAGGTTAAAGAGGCTCCAAATGTTTTATGTTGAGAGTTTTCAATTTTGATGCGTATACCTTATTAGATCTAGGAGCTAATTTGTTATTTGCGACCGAATTTCTTGCTAATGAATTTCATGCATGTACCAAATTCCTTGAAGATCCTTATGAAGTAAGTAGCCCTATAGGAAAGTCCATTGTTACCCGAACAGTCTGTAGAAATTGTCCTATTTCTATTTTGCATGAAGTGGTCCCATGCGGTCTAGTTGAGTTCTTCATGGTAGATTTAGATGTAATACTTGGGATAGATTGGTTTTATGCCTCTTATGCATCCAATATTTTTAGAACCCGTAGTGTCAAGATTCAGTTTCCAAATGAGCCTATTCTCAAATGGGAGGATAGTACTTTTTCATGTAAAGGTCGGTTTTCTTCTTTCTTAAAGGCGCAAAAAATGATCTCTAAGGGGTGTATATATCATTTAACAAGAGTCAAATATGTCACCTCTAAAGTCCTTTCCCTTGAATCAGTTCTCGTTGTTAATGAGTTTCCCGATGTTTTTCCGAATAAGTTACTAGGTGTTCCTCCCGAAAGGGAAATAAACATTGGCATCGATCTCCCACTCTACACTCAACCTATCACCATCCCTCCATATAGAATGTCTCTTGAGGAGTTGAAAGAACTAAAGGAGCAATCGAAGGATTTATTGGAGAAGGGTTTCTTTAGACGTAGTCGGTCTCCATGGAGTGCTCCGGTGTTCTCTGTAAGGAAGAATGTCAGGTCACTCCGTATGTGTATAGATTACAACTCAACAATTTCACTATCAAGAACAAGTACCCACTCCCAAAGTACAGATGACTTGTTTGATCAATTGCAAGGGGCAACACACTTCTCAAAAATTGACTTGAGATTGGGGTATCACCAATTGAGGGTGAGATCAAGGGACATTCCTAGGATGACATTTCAGACTAGGTTTGGTCAGTTCGAGTTTTTAGTGATGTCTTTTGGTCTTACTAATGCACTTGCTAGATTCATAGACCTTATGAATAGGGTGTTCAAGTCCTACCTAGACATGTTCATAGTGATGTTCATTAATGACAATTTTAATTTTTGAGCATATGGAGCATTTGAGGGTGGTATTGCAAACCCTAAGCAAGCAAAAGCTTTATGCAAAGTTTGACAAGTGTGACTTTTTTCTAGATGAGGATGCCTTCCTTGGGCTTGGGCTACTAAGTGATAGTATCAAAGTTGATCATAAGAAGACCAAAGCGGTGAGAAATTGGCGAAGGCCATTGACTCCTATAAACATAAGGAGATTTTTAGGCCTAGCTGGATATTATAGAAGGTTTGTGTAAGATTTCTCTTCCATTTAGTCCCCACTAACTAAGTTGAGTCAAAAGAAGGCAAAGTTTGAATTGAAGGATGAGTGCAAGAAATGCTTCCAAACTTTGAAGGATCAATTAACTTCGGCTCCAATATTGACTTTGTTGGAAGGGAATGATGGGTTCGTTGTTTATTGTGATGCATCAAGGATTGACTTGGGGTGTGTAATGCAACATGGTAAGGTGATTGCTTATGCTTCAAGACAACTGAAAGTGCATGAGAAGAATTACCTGACTCATGACCTTGAGCTTGCGACGGTAGTGTTTGGCTTGAATATTTGTCAACATTACTTATATGGGGTACATATGGATGACTTCACAGACCATAAGAGCCTTCAACATGTGTTCACCCAAAAAGGATCTCAACTTGACACAACGAAGATGGTTAGAGCTCCTGAAAGATTATGATATGAGTGTGATGTATCATCGAGGAAAGCCAATCTGGCAATCGACGCCCTTAGTAGAATCTCCATGGGTAGTGTGAATCATTTAGAATATGATGGGAAAAGGGAGTTGGACAAGGATATCCATAGGTTGGCAAGATTAGGGGTAAAGTTAAATGAATTCGGAAATGGTGGTACAATGGTTCTACATGGGTCAGAACCTTCTTTTTTTGAGGAGGTTAAGACCAAGCAAGATCTTGATACCACTTTAGTAGAGTTAAGAGCCCTAGTAAAGAAAAGAAATATAGAGATTTGCTAACAAGGGGGAGATGGTGCACTCCGATACCAAGGAAGGTTATGTGTACCAAATGATAATGAATTGAGAAAGTTGATAATGCAAGAAGCTCATGACTCGTCCTGGCAGTACAAAGATGTATAAAGACTTGAGGGAGTTCTATTAGTGGAATGCAATGAAGGATATTGCGCAATTTTTTCTGAGTGTGCCAATTGCCAACAATTCAAAGTTAAGCATCAAAGATTAGGTGGTCTATCCCAAAATATTGACATTCCTACTTAAACGTGGGAAAAATTCAATATGGACATTTTGGTAGGGTTTACAAAGACCAAAAGAATTTTAACACATGTGTGATAATAGATCACATGACAAAGTCCTGACTTCTTACCGGTCAAGACTACATTCAGAGTCAATATTATGGTCATTAGTATATCTGAGAATTGGTAAGGTTTCATGGTATTTTATTATCCATCATATCAAATTGTGGTGTCCAATTCACCCCTCATATTTGGAGATCCTCCCAAAAGGGACTAGATGCAAAGGTGAAGTTGAGTACTGCTTTTCATCCCCAAACCGATGAGCAAGTCGAAAGGATTACTTGTGCTTTAAGACATGTTGAGAGTTTGTGTGTTCGAATTCAAAGGGATTTGGGATGAGCATTTGTCACTTACTGAGTTTCCCTACATCAATAGTTATCATGCAAGCATTGGGATGGGACCATTTGAGGCATTGCATGGTAGACGGTGTAGATAACTTATTGGATGGTTTGAAATTGGTAAGGTAAAGGTTGGAGCCAGACCTAGTCATGAATGCTATGGAAAAAATTAAAAGAATAAGGGAGAAGTTGCAGACGGGCCAAAGCCGACAAAAGTCCTACTCTGATGTGGGGGGAAGGGACCTTGAGTTCCAAATTTGTGTTTGGGTCTATTTGAAGGTCTCTCTGATGAAAAGTATGATCCAATTTGTTAAAAATGGGAAGTTAAACCCTAAGTATTTAGGGCCTTAAAAAGTGTTAGGAAGAGTGGGAGAGGTGGCATATGAGTTGGACCTATCTAATGAGATGCATTTGATCAATCTGATTTTCATGTGTCGACATTGAGAAAGTTCATAGGTGATCAAAGCTCCATAGTGCCATTGCATGATGTGAACTTTGAAGAGGATTTGAGTTATGAAGCAGTACTAGTTGAGATTCTACACCAGCAAGTGATAAAGCTAAGGAGCAATGAAGTTGCATCCGTTAAAGTGCTTTGGAGAAATCATCAAGTTGAGGGTGCCACATGGGAAGCAGAAGCGGATATGATGAAGTGTTACCGCATCTACTCCACCCTACTCAAGACTAAGGTATTTAGAAATTCTTCCTTACAACCTCAAATTCCTTGCATTTTAGTTTTGCATTATGCACATTTATTTTTATGTTTATGGACTATTTTGAGACATGTTTTAAATATGGATTCTGACAATTTCATGAAATATTGGGATGGTACCATTTAAGGCATTGTATGGTAGGCGGTGTAGATAACTCATTCGATAGTTTGAAATTGGTAAGGTAGCAATATTTGGGCCAGACCTAGTCATGAATGCTTTGGAAAAAATTAAAAGAATAAGGGAGAAGTTACAAACGGCCCAAAATCGACAAAAGTCCTATTCCGATATGAGGGGAAAGGACCTTGAGTTCCAAATTGGTGTTTGGGTCTATATGAAGGTATCTCTGATGAAAAGTGTGATCCAATTTGTTAAAAAAGGGAAGTTAAACCCCAAGTATGTAGGGCCTTACAAAGTGTTAAGAAGAGTGGAAGAGGTGGCATATGAGTTGGACCTACCTAATGAGATGCATTTGATCAATCAAATTTTCATGTGTCGACGTTGAGAAAGTTTATAGGTGATCAAAGCTCCATAGTTTTGTTGCATGATGTGAACTTTGAAAAGGATTTGAGTTATGAAGCGGTACTAGTTGAGATTCTAGACCGGCAAGTGATAAAGCTAAGGAACAATGAAGTTGCATCTGTTAAAGTGCTTTGGAGAAATCATCAAGTTGAGGGTGCCATATGGGAATCGGAAGCAGATATGATGAAGTGTTACCCGTATCTACTCCACTCTACTCGAGCCTAAGGTATTTTGAAATTCTTCCTTACAACCTCAAATTCCTTGCATTTTAGTTTTGCATGATGCACATTTATTTTTATGTTTATGGACTGTTTTGAGACATGTTTTAAATATGGATTCTGACAATTTCATGAAATATTGGGATGGCACCATTTGAGGCATTGTATGGTAGGCAGTGTAGAAAACTCATTGGATGTTTTGAAATCGGTAAGGTAGCAATGTTGGGGCAAGACCTAGTCATGAATGCTATGGGAAAAATTAAAAGAATAAGGGAGAGGTTGCAAACGGCCCAAAATCGACAAGAGTCCTACTCCGATATGAGGGGAAGGGACCTTGAGTTCCAAATTGGTATTTGGGCCTATTTGAAGGTATCTCTGATGAAAAGTGTGATCTAATTTGTTAAAAAAGGGTAGTTAAATCCCAAGTATGTAGGGCCTTACAAAGTGTTAAAAAGAGTGGGAGAGGTGACATATGAGTTGGACCTACCTAATGAGATGCATTTGATCAATCCGATTTTCATGTGTCGACATTGAGAAAGTTCATAGGTGATCCAAGCTCCATAGTTATGTTGTATGATATGAACTTTGAATAGGATTTGAGTTATGAAGCGGTACTAGTTGAGATTCTAGACCGGCAAGTGATAAAGCTAAGAAACAATGAAGTTGCATCCGTTAAAGTGCTTTGGAGAAATCATCAAGTTGAGGGTGCCACATGGGAAGTGGAAGCGGATATGACGAATTGTTACCCATATCTACTACACTCTACTCAAGCCTAAGGTATTTAGAAATTCTTCCTTACAACCTCAAATTCCTTGCATTTTAGTTTTGCATGATGCACATTTATTTTTATGTTTATGGGCTGTTTTGAGACATGTTTTAAATATGGATTCTGACAATTTCATGAAATGATGTTTAAGTTGCATTTTTGCATGCATGGTTGGTTATTAGCTGATGATTAACTCTTAAGAGCCTGCCTTTAAGTACAATCGGAGATGAATGTACCCAAGGGGGAGATATTGTAATGACCCTCTATTTAGGAGCCTAGAAGTGCAGAAAAGTTGGTCAAAAAATGACCTGAGGTCAGTTCATGAGGCCAATGTATGACCCATGGGTGAGATTATGACCCATGGGTGGGTTCCTTAAAAATGAACTTCAGTAAAGGGAAAAAGTTTTCAAATATAGGATAACACATGTACCCAATAACGACCCATAGAAAGAGTGACGGCTCGTAGATAGGGTCACAGGTGAGGGTGCCAAACATGAAGAAAATTTGTAGCTTTTGGAAAGTGACCTGTGATTAACAGCATGGCTCATAGACCATTTCATGACCCATAGATATCCTTCGTAGATGAGGCCCAGGAAAACGAAAAATTGGCTAAGTATGGAAGGACTCCATGAGTCCGACCACAATCTGTAAATCAAAGGATGGCCCGTTGAAATAGGTTTTGTGGTTTGTGTCATCAAAGTAGTTTTTGAAGGTTGAAAAAAGAGAACATACAGATAGGACTACAATCTTTGGTTCAAACAACGACGACCCACAATCGGGCTTTCGTAGATTTAATTAGACAGTTTTAACGAAGGGCAACTTTGTCATTTTCATCAATTCAAAATCTATACTATGTCAGTTTTCGAATTCAAAGAGGACTAAATCAGACCTTAAACCCTAAGAAACTCCTATTCCTTTCGTTCTCCCATGTTTACAAAATCTCTAAGGCATTATTCTCTCTAGAAGGCAAGGGAAAAAGGGAATGATTTCAAGGTTCTTCCTATAAGCTTCAAGTTCCTTCTCCCTAAGTGACACGACCCGGGGTTAGGGCCTAGATGTGACATGGGGAATGGGAACCCGAGGGTGCCCAAACAAGCCTCAAGTATCTATATCCACATCATCGGTTCAAGAATAGCATACAATTAAAAACACATACTTCTAAGGGATGGGAAAATAGGATTCATGCTATGGGGCGATACGGGGATAGGGACTTCCCACAATTTCACATCAAACATACATATGGCCAAATAAGAGTTTCTCATAAAACATTTCAACAATACGTGAGCAAGATACTAGCCATAACAAACGGATTTCTTAAGAGTTCACATAATATCCAACAAATGCCTTTAGTAAAAAAAGAATGGGGGCCAGGATAAGTTTTGGACTCACCCTCAATAAGGAAGAACGTGCTGAAATAGAATAAAAGAAAGGTAGTTGGCTCGTCCTCTGAAGATAGGACTCACTACATTATACTCCGGGATTGGACTAATCGTCAACCTATTGAGAATCAAAGTGCTCGGCCCCTACATGGTAAAAGCATGCAGGCATAGAGCATGTGTTAGTGCGTTTGAATATACTAAGTATGCGGGCGTGCAATGCATATGTCTTACCAAACCTACATTTTAATGTTAGATGACAAGGTCATATGTTATAGAATAAATCATATATTTAATGGAAATATATTCAAGATGCCATGAAATTAATGATGCATGAAATGCAATAATGCTCATATATATTGGGGATGGATTATAACCGATAAATCAATTCCATGCGAGCTATTACATGAATTAGTCCGATAAAGACCTCATATCGGTAGGAGAAGACTACTTGCCAAAGCAATCTACATCACACCTTACAAAACTCACCATTTAGGTGGATGGTCACCTTCCTTATGGAACTCACCATTTCGGAAGGATTTTCAGAATCATACAGAACATATTTGAATCATAAACATGTAACCATTCCTTACGACCTGGTCATTTCGGTAATGGCTAACATTCCTATGTTGGCACATTGTTCAAGGAAAGGGAGAGGGCCCTTGTTGATAGCCCTAACACCCCCAATCCATCGGTGCTAAGTCAATAACATCCCACTTGAATACTTATATATATACATGCTTTCAGGAGATGCAATGCTCATTACAAACTGTTCAATACACATTTAGGCTCAAATGCCAAATCATAGATCATAATCGTAATGCTCATGCAAGGAATACCTCATCCACATATATAGAGTGATGCAAGCACCCAGAATGATCGATGAGCCAAAATCATAGACATATATGTGATAACCTTCTTGTCATAACCAATATCTTATCACAATCATATCATAACCATTTCAGAAAACATAGTTGGGCTTAACCCACTTCATAATTTCCATATACCAATGTTCGTGAATGCAATGCGATGCAAGATGTGAGGACAACATGGGTAACATAAATTCAAGTTAAAATCAATACCATAATGTTAAATTAAGTAAATCCATAATTTAAATCAATATCTAAAACATAGTATAAGTCACCAATGCATAAATCAACTTTACAAAGGGGAGATGCATGTTTATAACTTCATAATTCAATGTAAATCATCATAATAGTGATTAAAGTGATTTGAAATCGTACATAGAATACAACCCATACATCAGTTGGATTTAAGTAAATCAAGTAATGAAATTCATAATGAAATTCATATTTAAAGTAGACTGAATTCATGAAATAGATTGAAATGAGTCTTTGGGTCTTCTTGGTTCAAAGGGACCAAGATTCAATCCCACATACCTTGATTGAGGAGCTAAATTTGATAGATGAACTTAGCTTGAATTGGACTCCAATAGAACCCAAGCTTTGATCATTGAGAGGGGAGAGTACAAAGGAATAGGGAGGCGATCTTACGAGGGGTAGAAGGTTTTAGGAGAATGAATTAAGAGGGGAGGGAATATCAGCTGAATTAGGGGTTTAGGATAGGTAAAAGGTCATTTTTCATAATTAAAATAAATCAAAATTACATAAACGCCATTAATGAAATGGACCAAAACTTGAACCGTCAAGTCCACACGGTCTTTGAAAGGTCAGACGGATCGTGAACAGTGGTCGTGATCCAATACTTAGAAACTTCACAGAGGAAATTCACACGGAGCTAAGGGTTATCACACAAATGACCACACGGTACGTGTGACTCGACATGAGCCGTGACACCGACTGTGTGAAGGTACCTCAAATAATTTTCACATGACAAAGTTATGAGACGGTACTTTCATAGTTAGAATAATTTTACATAGTGTGTTTCACGGAGAGCCACATGGTCCATGACACATCACACGGACCATGTGAGTGGCCATGTGCCCTCACTTGGCCAAAATTCGCTTTCGTCTCAAAGTTGTGCCCACCGTGAACCGGACCAAGTGTCCCTTCACGGGAGGCCACACGGTCCGTGGGGCTTCACACGGCCCATGTGGGCCCTCCGTGGAGTGATGCCTGGTAGTTCACTTGGGACAATTCCAAGAGATTTTTGAAACCCCAATCAAAAACTCCGGGTGCTTACATCATCTCCCGCTTGGGAACATTCGTCCCCGAATATGCAAGAACAAGGCTTGAAAGGCTTGACTTAGAGCATTAAACACCCAACATAAGATACAATGCATAGTTCATTATTTGAAAAAAATCACACATATATGCATGTCATGTCATGATATCCAAGAGGGCAAGAAATGACACCATTAGATAAGGAAGAATCCTAATACCTTAGGCTTGAGTAGATTGGAAAAAATGAGGGTATCGCTTCACCATGTCCAGCTCTGCCTCCCAAGTAGCACTCTCCACATGTTGATTTCTCCAAAGCACCTTCACCGAAGCCACATCCTTGTTACGAAGCCGATTTACTTTCTTATCCAAGATTTCCACCGGAATTTCCTCATAAGACAAATTTTCTTCAACCTCAACTCCTTCCAAGGTGGTGCTAGGATCACCGACTAGCTTCCTAAACATTGACATATGAAAGACTAGGTGAATGGAACTCAATACCAGAGGCAACTCAAACTTATAAGTCACACCTCCAATTCGCTCAACAATCTCATGAGGGCCAATATACCGGGGGCTTAGCTTGCCCTTCATACCAAAATGCATCACACACTTCATAGTCGAAACCTTCCCATATACCCAATCACCGACACGAAACTCAAGATCTTTTCTCCTTACATCCGAATAAGACTTCTGATAACTTTCGGTCATTTTCAACCTCTCCCTAATCACCTTCACCTTATCCATAGGCTTCCATCACCTAATCCGGACCAACTAGTGCCATCTCTGCCAACTCAAACTACCCCCACCGGTGATCTACACCTTCTTCCATATAGAGCCTCAAACGGCGCCATACCAATGCTAGCATGGAAGCTATTATTATAAGAAAAGTCAATGAGTGGAAGATGGTCATCCCAATTGCCTTTAAACTCCAACACACAAGCCCTCAACATATCCTCCAAGGTTTGAATCGTCCTCTCCGCTTGGCCATCGGTTTGAGGATGAAAAGCAGTGCTCAACCTAATCTTAGTTCCAAGTCCCCTTTGAAATGACCTCCAAAAGTGGGAAATGAATTGGGTACCAAGATCCAATATAATAGACCTTGGCACACCATGCAACCTCACTAACTCTTGGATATACTACCATGTGTAATCCTCGATACTGAATGTAGTCTTGACCAATAGGAAATGAGCCAACTTCGTCATCTGGTCCACGACAACCCAAATGGAATCAAATTGCCTTCGGGTCCGAGGCAAACCAACCACAAAATCCATGTTCACATCTTTCCATTTCCATGTGAGAATCTCAATGTCTTGGGAAAAGCCACCAGGCCTTTGGTGCTCTACCTTCACCCATTGACAAGTCAGGCATTTAGATTCGAACTTAGCGATGTCTTTCTTCATATGATGCAACTAATACATTTCTTTCAAATCCTGATACATTTTGGTAGACCCCGGGTGAGTAGAATAATGAGAGTTGTGAGCCTCACTCATAACACCCTCCTAAGGTCATCCACATCCGGAACACAAAGCCGTTCTTGGTACTAGAGTACACTATCTCTCCTTTGGGAGAACACCTCGATCTCCTTTCCAGAAAACAACTACTTCAATTCCAGTAACAATGGGTCTAAATCTTGCATAGCCTTTACATCACTCACCACGGAAGATTCTTCCCCGCTTTGAACACGAATACGACCATCACTCGAATCAGCAAACCTGACACCCAAACTAGCTAACCGGTGAACATCTCTTGCCAACTCCTTCCTTTCTTCCTCAACATGCACCACGCCTCCCATAGACAACCTGCTGAGAGCATCGGCCACAACATTGGCCTTGCCGGGATGATACATAACACTCATGTCGTAATCCTTTAGGAGCTCGAACAACGTCCTTTGCCTTAAATTGAGATCTCTCTAAGTGAATACATATTGTAAACTCTTGTGGTCGGTGAACACATCAACATGAAGCCCATACAAATAATGTCTCCAAACCTTCAAGGCAAAAACCATTGCTGCCAATTCAAGGTCGTTCGTTGGGTAATTATGTTCATGCACCTTCAACTGCCTTGATATACGTTATTACCTTACCATGTTGCATAAGCACACAACCCAATCCAATCCGCGAGGCATCACAATACACCATGAATCCCTCCAAACCATTAGGCAAAGTCAAGATGGTAGCCGATGTAAGCCAATCCTTTGATGTCTGGAAACTCCGCTCATATTCGTCCGACTACACAAACTTAGCCTTCTTCTTGGTCAACTTAGTCAATGGAGATGCAATAGTTAACCCTTTAAAAACCTTCTCTAATACCCAGCCAACCCAAGGAAACTGCCAATATCTGAGGGAGTCAACGGTCTAGGCCTCGGCCTCGGTCCTTTTCATATTCACCTTGATACCATCACCGGACACCACATGAACAAGGAAAGCCACTTCGCCCAACAAAAATTCCCATTTGCTAAACTTGGCATACTACTTCTTCTCCCTCAAAGTTTGGAGGACCATCCTCAAATGATCTCCGTGCTCCTGCTCACTTCAGGAGTAAATGAGGACGTCGTCAATAAAGACCACTACAAAACTGTTAAGGAATGGCTTAAAAACCCGATTTATTAAATCCATAAATACGGCCGGAGCATTGGTTAGGCCAAACGACATCACCACAAACTCAAAGTGCCCATGCCTCGTCCAAAAAGCTGTTTTAGGAATGTCACCTCCCTAACCTTCAACTGATGATACTCGAAACGAAGATAATCTTTGAGAAATGAGTGTCCCCTTGAAGCTGATCAAACAAGTCATCAATCCTAGGCAACGAATACTAATTCTTAACGTTCACTTTATTCAGTTGCCTGTAATCAATACACATTCGAAGAGTCCCGTCCTTCTTCCTTAAAAACAACACTGGAGCACCCCACGGTGATATACAAGGCCGAATAAAACCCTTCTCCAACAAATCCTTTAACTGTTCTTTTAAATCTTTCAACTCTGTGGGTGCCATACGATAAAGAGGAATAGAGATAGGTTGTGTATCCGAAAGAAGATCTATGCCGAAGTCTACCTCTCTTTTAGGAGGAATGTCCGGTAAGTCTTTGGGGGAACTCATTCGAAAACTCATTCACCACAGGGACTGACTCAAGAGTAGACACTTCAGACTCCAAATCCTTGACCCTCACGAAACAATAAATGCACCCCTTAGAAATCATTCTCCGTGCCTTGAGGTAGGAAATAAAACGACCCTTAATAGAGGAGTCACTACTCTTTCATTCAAGAACGGGCTTACCGGGAGGTTGGAACTTGACCTTCTAGGTTCTAAAATCTATATAGGCATATGATGCATGCAACCAATCTATCCCAAGAATCACGTCAAAGTCAAACATCTCAAGTTCTACAAGATCACACGGAAAGTTTTTGTGCAACACAGAAACAGGACAACCATGCTAGACTATATGTGCAACAATAGATTTGCCCATGAGAGTATAGACTGAGGAAGGGTCCCTCAAAACCTTGGGACTCACACCAAATTTAATAGCCAACAGAGGAGTCACCAAAGACAAATTTGCACCCGAATCAAGCAAAACATAAGTATCAAAATAAAAGACTTTTAGCATACCGGTCACAATATCCGAAGCTTCCTCAACATCCTGGTGGGTGTGGAGTGCATAGAATCGATTGTTCCTTGGGCCAACACCTTGGGGAGATCTTTGTTTGCCTTGCCCACCTTGGGCCACCTGACCTTAGCCTCTACGGGCATTCCTAGGACAATCATAAATCTTATGACCTTTATCACCACATCTGAAGCAAACACCCAAATCTCTCAAACAGATTCCCGTGTGGGGCTTCCTACACTTATCGCACGCATGGTATCACTGACCGCCAACAACTGGCACCCTAGTAGGAGGCACCCAATCATTAGCGACCTGAGTACCGAAACCTTGGCCATGTTGAAAGCGACCGAAACCACCACTTCGAGAACCAGAAAATCCACCATCAAAATGGGTCCTCTTGGAATCGTGAACCCTTCTCTCCTTGAGTTTCTCCCCTTCAATCTATTCAGCATACACCATGAGTCTTGCAATATCCATATCCCGAATAAGCATAGTAGTATAACATTCCTTCACAAGTAAATCATAGATACCCGAAACAAATTTGTCCATTCTCGCACGGGGGTCAGCCATAAGCGACGAAGAATACTTAGAAAGCTTCGTGAATTTGAGGGCATAATCCCTCACACTCATACATCCTTTCTTGAGATTGATAAACTCATTCATTTTGGCCTCACTGAGCTCAAGTGAAAAGAAACGATCAAGGAAAGAAAATCTGAACTCCTCCCAACTGACATCACCACCACAAACGCTCTCTAAAGACCATTGAGTATACCACACTTGAGCTACGTCTTTCAGTTGATAGGCAGCAAATTCAGCCTTCTCTTCAGAAGTGACACCCATGATGTTCAGTATCTTGGTAAGCTCATCAATAAACTCCTGGGCATCCTCACCAGCCTTTGACCTATAGAACTCTGTAGGATTCATCTGGGTGAAATCCCTCACTCTAGAAGCAAGTGTAGGATCCCATGGAAAGTTAGCCTGCCACGTCTGAGAAGTCGCCACCTAAGCGAGCATGGCGAAGGCTGTGCAATACTCATCGTTTGAGATGGCTTCCTCCATGGGCTCGTGGGGAGCCTAATCCTCATCGGCCGGAGCCAGCCTTGGTGGGAGAGGTCTTCTTTGGGGGATCTTCTGAAATGGATCAATGACACCGTCAAAATAAAGGAACCAAATATACTAGCCATAGCACGACATAAGACATGAAGAAGTGAGGCAATTCCTAAAACGTCTTCATAGCCTCTCATTCATAGGCATGGTGCACTTCACACCCATGAATAAGACTCTACTCGACGTGGCATGTTGGACTCTGAGGACCACTTGTAAACCTAGTGCTCTGATACCATCTTTTGTCATGACCTGGGGTTAGGAACTAGATGTGACACGGCGAATGGGAACCTGAGGGTCCCCAAACAAGCCTCAAGTATCTATACCCACATCATTGGTTCAAGAATAGCATACATTTAATAACACATAATTCTAAGGGATAGGAAAATAGGACTCACGCTATGGGGCAATATAAGGCTAGGGACTTCCCACAATTCCACATAAACATACATATGGCCAAAAGGAGTTTCTCATAAATCATTTCAACAATACGCAAGCAAGATACTATACATAACAAATGGATTTCAGAAGAGTTCACATAATGTACAACAAATGCCTCTAGTCAAAAAGGAACGGGGGCCAGGACAAGTTCTGGGGCTTACCCTCAATAAGGAAGAACATACTGAAATAGCATAAAATAAAGGTAGTTGGCTCGTCCTTGGAAGATGGGACTAACAACAATATACTCTAGGATTGGACTATTCGTCAACTTGTTGATAATCAAAGTGCTCAGCCCCTAAATGGTAAAATCATCTAGCCTAGAGTATGCGTTAGTACATTTGGATGAACTAAGTATGTGGGCATGCAATGCATATGACTTACCGAACCTGCATTTCAATGTTAGATGACAAGGGCACATAGTATTGAATGAATCATATATTCAATGGAAATATATACAAGATGCCATGAAATTCATGATGCATGAAATGCAACAATGTTTATACATATTGGGGATGCACTATAACCGACAAATCAAATCCATGTGAGCTATTATATGAATTAGTCCGATAAAGGCCTCTCATTGGTAGGAGAATACTACTTGCCAAAGGTAATCTACATCACACCTTAAGGAACTCACCATATCGGTGGATGGTCACCCTTTCTTACAGAACTCACCATTTCGGAAAGATTTTCGGAATCATACGTAACATATTAGAATCATAAACATATAACCATTCCTTACGACCCGGTCATTTCGGTAATGGCTAATATTCCTATGTTGGTACATAGTTCAAGGAAAGGGAGAGGGCCCTTGGGGATAGCCCTAACACCCCCATTACATCAGGGCTAAGTCAATAACATCCCACTTGAATACTTATACATATACGTGCTTTTAGGAGATGCAATGCTCATTCCAAACTGTACAATACACATTTAGGCTCCAATGCAAAATCATAGGTCATAATTGTAAGGCTCATGCCGGGAATAGCTCATTCACATATCTTAATGGTGCAAGCACCTAGAATGCTCAATGAGCCGGAATCATAGACAAGTATGTGATCACCTTCTTGTCATGACCAATATCTTATCATAATCATATCATAACCATTTCAGAAAACATAGTTGGGCTTACTCACTTCAAAATTTCTATATACCAATGTACATGAATGCAATGCATGATATGAAGATAGCATCGGTAACATAGATTCAAGTTAAAATCAATACAGTAATATTAAATTAAGTAAATCCATAATTTAAATCAACATATAAAAGATAGTATAAGTCACCCATGCATAAATTAACTTTAAAAAGGGGACATATATGGTCATAACTTCATAATTTAATGTAAATCATCATAATAATGATCAAAGTGATTTGAAATTATAGGTAGAATATAGCCCATACATCAATTGGATTTAAGTAAATCAAGTAATGAAAATTCATTTTTAAAGTAGTCTAAATTCATGAAATAGATTGAAAAGAATCTTTGGGTCTTCTTGGTTGAAAGAGACCAAGAATCAATCCCACATACCTTGATTGAGGAGATGAATTTGAGGGATGAACTTAGCTTGAATTGGACTCTAGTAGAACCCTAGCTTTGATCTTTGAGAGGGGAGAGTAGAGAGGAATAGGGAGGTGATCTTATGAGAGGTAGAAGATTTTAGGAGAATGAAGTAAGAGGGGAGGGGATATCATCTTAATTAGGGGTTTAGGATAGGTAAAAGTTCGTAATTCATAATTAAAATAAATCAAAATTACATAAATGTCATTAATGAAACGACCCAAAACTGGAACCGTCAGGTCCACACGGTCAGTGAAAGGTCACACAGGCCGTGAACAGTAGCCATGATCCAATACTTAGAAACTTCACAGAGGGAATTCACACGGAGCTAAGGGTTATCACACAGACGACTACACGATCCATGTGACTCCACACGGGCCGTGACACCCACCATGTGAAGGTACTTCAAATAATTTTCGCATGAAAAAGTTACGAGATGGTACTTCCATACTAAGAATAATTTTACGTAGTGAGTTACACGGAGAGCCACATGGTCCATGACACATCACATGGATCGTGTGTGTGGCCGTGTGCCCTCACTTGGCCAAAATTTCCTTCCATCTGGTAGTTGTCTCTACCGTGAACTAGACTAAGTGTGCCTTCACGAGAGGCCACATGGTCCGTGTGGCTTCACACAGCCTATCTGGGCCCTCCATGGAGTGATGCCTGGCAGTTCACTTGGGACAATTCCAAGAGATTTGGGAAACACCACTCGAAAAATCTGGGTCCTTACACTTAGGTTATCCATGGTATATGAGTTGATTTGTGGGTCTCCTTTTACCCACAAAGTCCTACATAATATCCTTTACATTTTCATTAAGGGTCTTCAAGTTAATATGAATGCTAATGATGATTTTATAGTACTTAATGTTATTAAATGGTCTCAATGATATCCTATGTGGCTTTAATTAGTATTTACACGTATTTAAGTTATGGATGATGACCCAAATAATGAGTATTATTGATGATGAAGTGTGGGATGTTTTGTACGTTTTGAATAAGCATATTTTCCATGATTATGCATGATTATGTGATTTATGATTGTTCCAATTCAAAGTGTTAGCCCACCTAGTTTCAAGTCAAGTTTTGCATGTTTTATGATAAAGATTAGGGCATTAAAGAAGTTTTAAAGTTATGATTTTGCAATGATATAAGCCTCACTCCCTAACTTTCAATAGATGATAACCGGAATGGAGATCTATCTTTGAGAAACGGGTAGGCCCTTGAAGTTGATCAGACACGTCGTCAATCTTTGGCAACATATATACTTATTTTTTACGGTTACCTTATACAATTGCCTATAATCAATGCAAATCTAAAAAGATCCACCTTCTTTCTTACAAATAACACCTAAGCACCCCATGGTGATATGCTTAGCCTAATGAAGCCCTTCTCCAACAAGTTCTTCAACTCATCTTTCAATTCCTTCAACTCAGCCGGTGTTATACGATAAGGAGGAATAGAGATAGATTGGGTATCTGGCAGAAGATCTATGCCAATTCTACTTCTCTTTTTGGAGGAATACCAGGAAAGTCTTTCGGGAAACATATCCGGAAACTCATTCACCAACGAGACTGATTCAAGAGTAGGTCACTCGAACTCCACATCTTTGACCTTCACAATATGATAGATACACCCCTTCGAGATTATCTTTTGGGCCTTAAGGTAGGAAATAAACCAACCTTTGATAGCGGAGTCACTACCATTGTATTCAAGAACAAGCTCATCCAAGTCCCAATATCATCATCAAGACCCAAAGGACAATTCATCCAAGAAGACTCACAAAACACCCCTATTGTAGAAGTAGAAGTTGCCCCATTCAAAGCATATACAAACCAATCCTCCGATTTTGTAGAACGTTGTGGAAGTTACCCAATTGAAGAAGCCAAATCAAATTCACTAGTGAATAGAAACACATGAATTTGTGAAGTTTTCGTAACACGGTCTATAGAGGCATATGAAGCATGCAACTGATCCATCTCGAGAATCACATTAAAATCAAACATCACAAGATCACATGGGAAAAAAACTATGCAACACAGAAATACAACAACCCCGATAAACCCTATGAGCAACAAAAGATTCACATACAAGAGTATACACTGAAAAAGGATCCCTCGAGATTTAAGGATTCAAACCAAACTTAACAACCAATAGAGGAGTCACAAAAGATAAATTTACACCGAGATCAAGCAAAGCATAAGTATCAAAATCAAAGACTTTTAAAATACCAATCACAACATCCGGAGTCTCCTCAACGTCTTGACGAGCATGCAAAGCATAGAACCTGTTATTTTTGGGGAAAACACCTTGTGGAGCTCTTTTGTAGCCTTAACCACCTTGAGCCATTTGACCTGGACCCTTCTGAGCAACCTTAGGACAATCAGCAACCTTGTGATTCTTCTCACCACACCCATATGCACCCAACTCTCTCCAAGAAGCACCCATCTGATTCCTTCCACACTTGTCACACCTTGGAAGCAAAGGACCACCACCAACCAGTGCTTTGGGAGGAGGCTCCCTAGCATTAGCTACCTGAGAATTAGAACCTTGGCCTTGTTAGAAGCGACCACAACCACCACCCTTGGGGTTGGAGAACCCACTATCATAATGGGCCCTCTTAGAACCATGCACCATTTTCTCCTTGGGCTTTTCTCCTTCGATTTGTTTAGCATATACCATGAGCTTGGAGATGTCTATAAGCATAAGCATCAAATCAAAGACTTTTAATATACCAATCACAACATCCGGAGTCTCCTCAATGTCTTGACGAGCATGCAAAGCATAGAATCTATTATTTTTGGGGACAACACTTTGTGGAGCTCTTTTCTAGCCTTGACCACCTTGAGCCATTTGACTTGGACCCTTCTAAGCAACTTTAGGACAATCAGCAACCTTGTGGTTCTTATCACCACACCCATAACATGCACCCAACTCTCTCCAACAAGCACCCATGTGATTCCTTCCACACTTGTCACACCGGGGAAGCAAAGGACCACCACCAACCAGTGCTTTTGGAGGAGGTGCCCTAGCATTAGCTACCTGAGCATTAGAACCTTGGCCTTGTTAGAAGCGACCACAACCACCACCCTTGGGGTTGGAGAACCCATTATCATAATGGGCCCTCTTAGAATCATGCACCATTTTCTCCTTCAGTTTTTCTCCTTCTATTTGTTCAGCATATACCATGAGCCTGGAGATGTCCATATTATGAATAAGCATACCATTTGACATTCTTTCACAATAAATTCAGATATCCCAGAAATGAACTTGTTCACTCTTGTATGGGGGTCTGCCACAAGCATAGGAGCATACTTTGAGAGCTTTGAACTTGAGGGCATAGTCCCTCACACTCATACCACATTATTGATAAACTTTGTCATCTTAGCTTCTCTAAGTTCAAGTGGGAAGAAACGATCTAGAGATGCAAACTTAAACTCTTCTCAATTAAAAGCATTACCACAAACCCTTTTCATTAACCATTGAGTACCATAAGCAGCCAACTAAGCCTTCTCCTCAGAAGAAAATCTCATAATAGTCAATACTTTAGTGAGCTCATCAATAAACTATTGTGCATCCTCATCAGCCTTCGACCTATAGAACTCCGAAAGATTCATCCAGGTGAAATCGCTCACCCTAGAAGCTGGAGTAGGATCACGGGGAGGAAGATTAGCCTGCCTAGTCTGAGAAGTCACCACTTGTGCACGCATGGCAAAGGTTGTGCAGGATTCACCATTAGAGATAGGCTCTTCTAGAAGTCCTTAAGGGACTTTGTTCTAACAAGCCGGGGCCAGTCTTTGTAGTGGAGCTCCTCATGGAGGCATCTTCTTTAATGTAGCAAGGATACCATTAGGATAAGGAAACTATAATTTATGGTCCAAACAACGACATAAGGCAAGAAGAAGCGAGACGATTACTAGAACGCCATTATAGCGTCCCACTCATAGGTATGGTGCACTTCACACCCACGAATAGGACTCTACTCAACGCAGTATGTTAGACTCTGAGGATCATCTACAAACCTAGTGCTCTGATACTAAGGTTGTCACAACCAGGACCTAGGGTTTAGGAGTGTCATGGCAAATAGGAATCCGAGAGTCCCCAAACATGCATCAATGTATCCATATTCACATCATCGGTTCGAAAGCGTATACAAATAATAAACACATAGTTCTAAGGGATAGAAAAGTAGGACTTACGCTATGAGGATGTCATAGGGAAAGGGATTAAGATAGATTTACATAACAGATAGCACATAAAGACTAAGGGGCAAGTAAGTATGACTCACTCTATAGAGGTCATTCAGGAGATAAGATCTTTCATATCATAACATACAAGCATATCATGATACTCATAATCAATCCATATAACAATATTTATAATAGCCATATCCATAATCATAATCTCCAAATACAGTAGACGTTACTATAAAAGTGACATTTAGCAACGAAATTATTAGTTACAATAAAAAGTTCGTCACTAATTATTAATTTTTTGTGACAAAAATTATATTTCATAACTAAAGGCATGGACCACATATTTTTACCGACAAAACATATGATTTCGTAGCAAAGTTTTGTCCATTAAAAATTTTCACCAAAAAGTAATTTGCTGCCATTTTTTGAGTAACATTGGTAACAAAGTTTAAATTATTAGTGACATATTATTTTTGTCACTAAATAATGTATCCAATTTGAGACAAACTAACATTTGTCTTAAAATTAGTTACATTTTTGGAGATGAAAAAATCTGTCACTAAAAATAAGTTGTTGTATTAGTGACAAATTAGTGTTCGTAGTTAAAGGTAGTAAGTTTTAGGTGTATTTTTTTTATATTTAATGGTGACTTTAATTTTTGTCACTAATAATATAAGCAATTAGTGACGTTCAATTTGTTATCTCTAAGCAACCTATGACTTAGTGACATCATGATTTTGTCACAAAATATGAAATGCTTAAATAGCGACAATTTAAATATTGTAGATGAAAATTTAACTATTTTCTACCCAAAAATAAAACTTATAGTCAAATATAAAATAATCTTTTGCTACACTTCTTTATGATTATAAGTGATAACTACAAATAGCTTTTTAAGAACTCTCAATAGAAAACAGCATAGACAAAATTTTACATGCCACAAATATATATCATTTTGAATGACTGATTGTCACGCCCCGGGAGGGTACCCAAGACGTGGCCGGCACTCAGAGACTATTGCTAGTCCCCGAGCGAACCACTTAGCCTCATCACATCATTCAACATCAACATAGCGGAAACATCATAATAAGAATACCTCAGATAAGGGCCAAATGGCCAAACATCAATCTCAACATCAACTAAGTAAAATATTACTCAGTTCACAAGGGAAACATCCACATCAACCTCGACATCATGTCTACGAAGCCTCTAACCTAACTCAACTGTTTAACAATGGTACCATGACATGCCATGGCTACCGGACTCAATGAAATAAGGGAAAGCATATCATAGAAGGGTCTCCTCCGGATACTAAGGAGGCTCACCAAAGCCTGAACTCGAATCTCTCGCTTCAACGGTGCGCCTGCTAAAGTCCTCTAGCTCCTGTATCTGCATTATGAAACGATGCAGCGCCAAATGGCGTCAGTACGTGGAATGTATTAACATGTAAAATAGCTGGAATAACAGGATAATTACACAGCATAAAGAGTATCAACTCAACATCATACTCCATCAGGCTGTCAAAAGTCTATCTAAGGCAGGAGGTTAGATTAGACAATCGACTCACCAACCTCTCATCAGTCATCAACATCACATCAAGCTCATCTCAAGGAACCTCAACGTCGACTCACATCAAAAGGAGATCACATCAGCTCAAGGGAACATCACATCGACACAAGGACTCGACTCAACATCACATTATATCAACATCGGAGTTCTATCAAATGGAACCTAACTAGGAGTTTCTCTAACCGAAAACCATCACTTATGAGCTAGTGATGATACAACGAAGCAATGTCAACATCCATCCAATACCCTGCCCGGGGTAAAGGACATCAATATCAGTGGATCCACAAGAAAAACATTAGTCCTCTTTTGGGACAAGATAGGAGCCATCCGCATTGCAGTTCTATCCTCTCTTCCTACGCAGGCCACGTAGTTAATGGGTTTGAGTGGGACACACTCTCTACCCATTTCGGTGCTCAATACTCCTCCCAGACTTGACATGCTCATAAACATCATCCTCATCAGTCTCAGAGGGACATAATACATCATCGTCAGTCACATAAGGACATGGTATAATAATTAATACCTCAACATCAACATTGGTCCCAGAGGGACATAGTATAAAACCCCTCAACATCAACATCAGTCCTATAGGGACATAATATAATACTTCAGCATCAACATCACCTCACCTCATAACATCAACATCAAAACTCAAGATACTCATTTAGCAATTAAATCTTAAATGCTAGGACATCAGAAAACATTATTCTCATGAACATCCTCATAACATCATCGTCGTCAAGGCTCTAGGCATATCCCCTAATTTCATTATGCATGCTTTTTCCAAAACACAATAGGGTTTTTCTTTTTAATGCAGTCATGAAAATGAATTAAAATGTATAACAAAATAACGATGATCATCAATTCATGTCGAAAAACTATTTATACATAAAATCCATAAATTTTACATGCATCAACTCCTCACATTAACCTCTTCACATCAGGATACAATACTCAGTACATCAGAAAGGCACATGGGAGAACAGTCTAATGCTTTAGATTAGCCTTACATACCTGGAAAGTTTTGCTAACACGAAGTTGCACAACCTCCTCCTGATCTTCTCAACCTCACCTCCCTTCAAGCCCTAACTTTAGTGACCCTTAGGAAGAACGCTTTAGAATTTGGGTTTTGAAACCCTTTTTCTTGAAAACCGGCCTTAATTAGTCGTAATGGAACGTTTAAGATAATTAGGAATGGACCAAATTGCCCTCCATAATTTAAAAGAATTTATCCCCGTCATGAAATAACACAGTCCGTGATGCGGACCTGTCGCGGACAGTGTATTTTTGGAAATTCAACTCCGTCGAAAAATTTACAGGAAGCATAAGTGTTTCTCCGCGACGCAGTCCTGTCGCGCAGGCACATTGTTTTTCATTTTGGAACGAAAAATTATCTTTCGACCCGATCGCTCTAAAAATCGACCGAGACCCTCTCCCCACTCTATTTTCAGTGTTGATCACGAATCCACTCTCGTATTTCCAATCCGAGCATCGGAAGACGCATTTTACGCACACCTCTTCCCTAGGGGTATTTTAGTAATTTGTCGGCTGTTACGTTATCTTCCCCTTGGGATCATTCGTCCTCGAATGATGAGTAGGAATGGTAATTGGCACGAATATACACAAGACTCACTCGATACTCACTCAGTAACATCACCACCTCGACTTCTCATTGACCTCGTTAACATATACTCAGACATCAATATTATACACATCACATCATGGTAGGAACATCAATTTACATAAAAGTAAGGATATTACCTTCAACACTTTCATCAACCTCGAGCCCGAACAGGTGCGGTTATTTTGCCTTCATCTTTTCCTCAGCTTCCCATGTGATTTCCTCAACGAATTGATTCCTCTACAGGACTTTAACAGAGGCTATCTCTTTGTTCTTCAGTCTGCGAACCTGTCGATCAAGGATCTGGACTGGGATTTCCTCATAGGACAAATTGTCTCTGACTCCCGTGCTCTCCACAGGAATTACCAAGGCAGGATCTCCCAAACATTTCCTTAACATCGAAATATGGAACACCGGATGGATTCCATATAACTCGGAAGGTAATTCTACCTCGTAGGCGACCTTCCCAATCCTTCGCACAATCTGGTACGGACAAATGTAACGAGGACTTAATTTCCATTTTTTCCCAAACCTCATGACACCCTTCATGGGTGATACCTTTAAGTAAAGTTAATCGCTCACCTCAAACTCTAGGTCTCTTCTCCTCACATCTGTGTAAGATTTTTGACGGCTTTGGGCGGTCTTCAATCTTCCTCGAATAATCTTCACCTTCTCCAAGGATTGGTGGACCAGGTCAGAATCGATCAACTCAGCCTCTCCGACCTCAAACCACCCTATAGGTGATCTACATCTCCCCCCATACATGGCCTCATAAGGAGCCATTTGAATGCTTGCATGATAACTATTGTTATATGCGAATTCAATTAATGGTAAATGATCATCCCAATTTCCTTTGAAATCAAGGACGCATGCTCTCAACATGTCCTCTACCGTCTGAATAGTGCGCTCTGCCTGACCATCTGTCTGTGGATGAAAAGTTGTGCTCAAATTCACTTTGGTACCCAATCCTTTTTGGAAAGACTTCCAGAAATGAGAAGTAAATTGGGCTCCTCTGTCCGAGATAATGGACAAAGGAACTCCATGCAACTTCACAATCTCTTAGATATACATCTGGGCATAATCCTCTGCAGTGTTGGTCGTCTTGACTGCCAGGAGATGTGCTGACTTCGTCATTTTGTCCACAATCACCCATATGGAATCATACAGCCTCCGAGATCTCAATAGGCCAGTGATGAAATCCATGTTAATCATCTCCCACTTCCATTCTGGAACCTCAATGTTTTGGGCCAAGCCAATTGGCCTTTGATGCTCAACTTTTACTTGTTGGCAATTTGGGCACCTTGAAACAAACTCCGTGATATCTCGCTTCATTCTACTCCACCAATAGACCTCTTTCAGGTCGTGATACATCTTGGTGGATCCCGGATGAATGGAGTATTTAATATTATGAGCCTCAACCAGAATCCTCTCTCTGACACCATCAACATCAGGGTCACATAGCCTATTCTGGTACCTCAATACCCCATCTCCCCCTTTGGAGAAGACCATCACTTTTTGCTTCTGAACATCCTCCATCAATTGGAGTATAACAGGATCTCGGTCCTGCTTCTCTTTTACCTCAGTCACTAGGGACAATGTAGACCCATTCTGAATACTAATTCCTCCCTTGTCGTTCTCCTCAAGCTGGACTCCCAATCGAGCCAACCTATGCACTTCCTTTACTAACTCCTTCTTCTCTTCCTCAACATGAGTTGTGCTACCCATAGAAAACCTGCTAAGAGAATCAACAACCACATTAGCTTTACCTGGGTGGTACATGATGCTCATGTCGTAGTCCTTGAGCAATTCCAACCACCTCCTCTGTCGTAGGTTGAGCTCTCTCTGACTGAAGACATACTGTAAACTCTTGTGATCAGTAAACACGTCCATATGCACTCTATACAAGTAGTGGCACCAGATTTTAAGTGCGAACACCACTGCCGCCAACTCAAGGTCATGGGTCGGATAGTTCTTCTCATGAACTTTAAGCTGCCTGGAAGTATAAGCCACTACTTTACCTCTTTGCATTAACACACATCTCAATACAGGTGCAGTAGTCAACCTAGCCTTTAGCTCTTGGAAGCTCTTCTCACATTCTTCAGACCACTCAAACTTGACCTTTTTCTGGGTCAGTTTGGTCAATGGGGCGGATAGGGAAGAAAATCCCTCAACAAATTTGCGGTAGTAGCCTGCCAACCCCAAGAAACTCCTGATGTCAGTTGGAGAGGTCGGTCTTGGCCAGCTGGCAACCGCTTCAATCTTCTGACCATCTACTCGAATCCCGTCACCTGAAACTACATGGCCTAGGAAGGCCACTGACTTGAGCCAAAATTCACATTTGGAGAACTTCGCATACAACTCCTGGTCCTGAAGAGTTTGAAGGACAACTCTAAGATGTTTAGCATGTTCTTCTTCATTCCTCGAATATACCAAGATATCATCAATGAACACAATCACGAACATATCAAGGTAGGGCTTGAACACCCTATTCATCAAATCCATGAAAGATGCAGGTGCATTCGTCAACCTAAAAGACATGACCAAGAACTCAAAGTGACCATATCTTGTCCTGAAAGTTGTTTTTGGAATATCACATTCTCTCACCTTCAACTGGTGGTAACCTGATCTGAGGTCTATCTTTGAAAAGTATGAGGCACCTTGAAGTTGGTCAAACAAGTCATCTATCCTGGGAAGAGGATATTTATTCTTGACTGTGACCTTGTTCAATTGCCTATAATCTATGCACATTCTCAGATACCCATCCTTCTTGTGTACAAACAGAACGGGAGCACCCCAAGGAGAAACATTGGGTCTAATAAAACCCTTTTCTAGCAGATCCTTCAACTGTTCCTTCAACTCTTTCAAATCAGCAGGGGCCATCCTATATGGTGGAATCAAAATAGGCTGCATCTCAGGAAGTACATCAATACCGAAGTCGATCTCTCTATCAGGAGGGACTCCAGGTAAATCCTCAGGAAACACCTCAGGGAACTCATTTACAATTGGGACTAACTCAAGAGTAGGGGACTCAACATCATCAGATTTAACTCGTACAAGGTGATAGATACACCCCTTAGAGATTAACCTCCTCGCCCTCAGGTAAGAAATAAATTTACCCTTGGGTGCAACATAACCTCCCTTCCACTCTAGGACCGGTTCATTAGGAAATCAACACTTAACAACTAGGGTCCTATAATCTATGGATGAAGGGCATACATGGAGCCAATCCATACCAAGAATCACATCAAAGTCAACCATCTCCAACTCTACCAAATTGGCCAAAGTATCCCTATGACAGATGGACACTATACAGTCTCTATAGATTCTCTTAGCCAGGATTAACTCACCAGTAGGAGTCGAAACAGTGAAAAGCTCAAGCAAACACTCAGGAAGAATCTCAAACTTATTGGCCACATAGGGCGTCACAAAAGATAAGGTGGCACCCGGGTCAAGTAATGCATAACCATCATAAGAAAAGATTCGGAGCGTACCCGTAACAACATCTGGAGCAACCTCTTGATCCTGTCGATTACCCATCGCATACAGGCGATTCGTCCCGCCTCCTGCATTAGAAGTAGTTGTCTTCTGCCGACTACCCTTGGGGGGCGCTGTAGAAGACTAAGCTCTATTACCTCTATCACTCCACCTCTGATTCCTCATAGGGCACTCACTCTGGAAATGATCAGGCCATCCACAGGTAAAGCAATTATTGGTGCCCTAGCGGCACGTGCCAAGATGCCATTTGCCACACCTGCCACAAGGTGGCATTCCCCTCGGACCTTGAGCAACACTAGCTTGGGACTGAGGTCCCTATGCTCTGAAGTTCTGATGACCATAGGGTCTCTGATCATACCTGTTTTGCTTAACAGGTGCACTCGCCATCTAAGGTGCATGGATAGAAGACTTCTTTTGAAAGAAGGTTCTATCACCTTTATTCTGCTTCTGCTGATTGGGCTCATGCCCTGCCGATTTGGCTCTCTTCTTCTGCTGCTCTTCTATGTCCCTCTTTTTGTCCTCCTCAGTCTGCTGGGCATAGACCATAAGTCTAGCAATATCAATGTTTGGAATCAGCAATGCTGCTTTACACTCCCTCTTCACATGCCTGCCCAACCCAGACACATACTTCCTCATTCTTGCCCTCATATCAAGGGCCATCTCTGGAGCATATCTGGACAGCTGGATGAACTTCAAGCTGTACTCTTTGACTGTCATCTCTTGTTGCTTCAGATTCACGAACTCCTCGACCTTTGCCTCCCTCAACTCTTGGGGAAAGAAGTGATCGAGAAAAGCACTCTCAAACTCCTCCCACTCAGCAGGCTCTGCATCCTCACCTCTACCATCCTCCCACTAGTTATACCAGACATTGGCAACATCCTTAAGCTGACAAGAGACCAGCTCGAATCCCTCCACCTCATTTGCATGCACAGCCCTCCAGATCTTACGCATCTCATCAATAAAGTTTCGTGGGTCCTCTTCAACCTTTGACCCCGTATAAACTGGCGGGTTCATCCTCAGGAAATCTCTTAGCCTGGTTGCAGCTGTAGGCTCTTAGGAGCTGGAGCTAGGGGCCTAGGGACCGCGACTGCTACTCTGAAAGGCCACAAACTGGGTGAGCATAGCAATATCTCCCCTGAAGTCTGCTTCCGAAGTGGAGGCTGACTGAACAGAAGGTGCTGGTGGAGCCTCAGCAGCTCTAGCAGGTCGTCCACGTCTCCTTGTCCCATGCTTATGAGGAGCCGCTAGTAAGGGATTCTCAGTGTTAGGGACTAAGGTATCTCTTTGGGCCGTTGTGCGTTTTGGAGGCATTATCTGCAAATGCATAATGCACTAATTAGAAAGGGGGTTTTATAGAGCCAAGCTCTATCGCACGAACTCAGAATCATCAAAGAAGGGTAACCATTTCCTAAATGCCCTGTAGCATCCTGTTTATGAAGTGTGGTGCACAACACACGCATAAACAAGACTCTACTAGACACGGCTTCATAGACTCCCTAGGACTCTTGAACTTTGTGCTCTGATACCAAGTTTGTCACGCCCTGGGAGGGTACCTGAGACGTGGCCGGCACTCAGAGACTATTGCTAGTCCCCAAGTGAACCACTTAGCCTCATCACATCATTCAACATCAACATAGCGGAAACATCATAATAAGAATACCTCAGATAAGGGCCAAATGGCCAAACATCAATCTCAACATCAACTAAGTAAGTAAAATATTACTCAGTTCACAAGGGAAACATCTGCATCAACCTCGACATCATGTCTACGAAGCCTCTAACCTGACTCAACTGTTTAACAATAGTACCATGACATGCCATGACTACCGGACTAAATGAAATAAGGAAAAGCATATCATAGAAGGGTCTCCTCTGGATAGTAAGGAGGCTCACCAAAGTCTGAACTCGAATCTCTGGCTTCAACGGTGCGCCTGCTGAAGTCCTCTAACTCCTGTATCTACATCTTGAAACGATGCAGCGCCAAATGGCGTTAGTACGTGGAATGTACTGGCATGTAAAATAGCTGGAATAACAGGATAATTACACAGTATAAAGAATATCAACTCAACATCATACTCCATCAGGCTGTCAAAAGTCTATCTAAGGCAGGAGGTTAGATTAGACAATCGACTCATCAACCTCTCATCAGTCATCAACATCACATCAAGCTCATCTCAAGTAACCTCAACGTTGACTCACATCAAAAGGACATCACATCAGCTCAATGGAACGTCACATCGACTCAAGGACTCGACTCAACATCACATCAACATCAACATCGCAGTTCTATCAAATGGAACCTAACTGGGAGTTTCTCTAACTAACAACCATCACTTATGAGCCAGTGATGATACAACGAAGCTATGTCGTTGCCACATCCATCCAATACCCTGCCCGGGGTAAAGGACATCAACATTAGTGGATCCACAAGAAAAACATCAGTCCTCTTTTGGGACGATATAGGAGCCTTCCGCATTGCGATTCAATCCTCTCTTCCTACGTGGGCCACGTAGTTAATGGGTTTGAGTGGGACTCACTCTCTACCCATTTTGATGCTCAATACTCCTCCCAGACTCGACATGCTCATAAACTTCATCCTCATTAGTCCCAGAGGGACATAATACATCATCGTTAGTCACATAAGGACACGGTATAATAATTAATACCTCAACATCAACATCGCTCCCAGAGGGACATAGTATAAAACCTCAACATCAACATCAGTCCCATAGGGACATAATATAATACTTCAGCATCAACATCACCTCACCTCATAACATCAACATCAAAACTCAAGATACTCATTTAGCAATTAAATCTTAAATGCTAGGACATCATAAAATATCATTCTCATCAACACCCTCATAACATCATCGTCGTCAAGGCTCTAGACATATCCCCTAATTTCATTATGCATGTTTTTTCCAAAACACAATAATTATAGGGTTTTTTTTGCAATGCACTCATGAAAATGAATTAAAATGTATAACAAAATAGCGATGATCATCAATTCATGTCGGAAAACTATTTATACATAAAATTCGTAAATTTTACATGCATCAACTCCTCACATTAACCTCTTCATATCAGGATACAATACTCAATACATCAGAAGGGCACATGGGAGAACAGTCCCATGCTTTAGGTTAGCCTTACATACCTGGAAAGTTTTGCTAACATGAAGTTGCACAACCTCCTCTTGATCTTCTTAACCTCACCTCCCTTCAAGCCTTAACTTTAGTGACCCTTAGGAAGAACGCTTTAGAATTTGGGTTTTGAAACCCTTTTTCTTGAAAACCGACCTCAATTAGTCGTAGGGGAACGTTTAAGACAATTAGGAATGGACCAAATTGCCCTCCGTAATTTAAAAGAATTTATCCCCGTCCTGAAATAACACAGTCCGCGACGCGGACCTGTCGCGGACAGTGTATTTTCAGAAATTCAACTCCGTCAAAAAATTTACAGGAAACATAAGTGTGGCTCCGCGACCGGTCCGCAACGCGGTCCTGTCGCGCAGGCACACTGTTTTTTCGTTTTGGAAAAAAAAAATTATCTTTCGACCCGATCGCTCTAAAAATCGACCGAGACCCTCTTCCCACTCCATCTTCAGTGTTGATCACGAATCCACTCTCGGATTTCCAATCCGAGCATCGGAAGACGCATTTTATGCACACCTCTTTCCTCGGGGTATTTTAGTAATTTGTCGAGTGTTACACTGATATATCAATAAGATTTGTACTGAGCTCATTTGAGAGGAGCTCATGATATATAATTTGGAACTATTTAGAGAAGTTTTTTGTTGGTCAGATTCAGGAAGAAAAATTATCTACACTACATAAATATTATATACATCTCTCATCTTTGATACACATATACATGTTATATACTATTTATCAAATAATAATACATTATATAACTTACAACCATATTTTTTGAATTTTTTCTGGTGCATGTGAACTTACTTAAGAAACTATCTCAAAAATCTATAAAAGATCATCTTAAGCAGCTTTGATCTTTTAAAAAAGGGAATCTCATTGTTTTATTTTCTTATCGTATTCAAATTCATGTCAACTGATTTAAAAACATAATTTCATATTAGTAAGTTTTTATTGATCCTTCTTATATAAAACTTTTTGACATTGTTCTTTAAAAACATTATTGGTACAATCATAAAAATTAATTGAGATTTGAAATTTTATTTTAATCGAATGACAACGTTTTTGAATTGAGACAAAAATAAATAAATTATTAGTTTGAATTTGATTTTGGAGTAGAGGATAAGAGAAGTTATACTTAGACAAAATCACTCCTAAATATGCTACGAACTTGTTGAAACACTCAAAACACCAATTTAAGGTAGACGTGAAATTTCGAACAAATGGAAGAAGTGTTTTAACTAAAAAGGATTTGAATTTAAAGTTAGAAGAATAAGTTTTTATTAGTTAAATTGAATTTGAATACTTAACGACCATTAATCGATTAATCGGCATCTAATAATTAATAAATATTTACTAATTTGTAATTAGTTATTGATTTTGGGGTTTAAAAATCAATAAATTGAATTGATAATATATAAAAACATATCAAGTCGATCGACAATTGCTATTAATTCTAAGTTGTCTTGATTAATTTTTTTATGGTCAAATCTTAATTCTTAACTTAACTAGTATGCAACCAGACATCTGAACTATCAAGTCCTTCAACATTCGTCAAACCATCTACATAACTTTTAAATATCCCTTTGTAACAATAGAAATTGTCAAACCTCAAGAATGAACTCATTTATCCTGAATATTGACTTTGATTAATCCTTAGATCTTCACATTTATAGCGTTTAATTTTTCTTTTCAGATAAGCATCAGATTGCCTACAAAAATATGTCATCCCACACCCATAAATCATAAACGTTTTGATAAATATATAAAAAGAGCACTTCAGGGGAAATGGTCATAATATTTGAAATGACCGAATAAGTTGCCATGTCCACATCGGGGAAGAATCCATAATGTTCTATAAATATGTATAACTCTTTTCCGATCCTGAATTTGATTAATGAAAGATTCAAGAACTTTCCACTACAACACAACTCATATAAAATTAAAACTACATTTTTGCTAACGAAGTTTTTCTTAATAATTTATAAAATTTGATTTAGTTATTGATATATAATAAAATATTTAATCATGGGCTCTTGTTTGTATATTTTGACATCTTGATGTCACATTTTTGGTGATTAATTAATTTAAAGGATAAATAAATCAATAACAATATTCTACTGTGTATAAGCTAGGGAATCAGGTGTTAGATGACATGTTTGTTCCCGATCAAGGGTAGTTTTGATATTTTATCATCTATTTTATTTTATTCTATTATATATTTAATAATAATATGAAACTGTTATAAATTATAATAAAAAAATTGTAATACATATATAAATATATCAAAATGTTTAGTGATTCTCGAAATTTCACCTATACCACAAAAATTGAAATAAAGGAATAACATATATTATTACGTAGAAAGTACTATAAATCACACTAATTAACATAACATGAATATGAAATATTATAAAAAAAAAATTGGTTGATTCTTGAAATTTTATTTGTATGATATAAATTGGGATAAAGAGAGTAACATATGTTACGTGAAATTACGGAAAAGGTATTGTAAGTTACAATAGTTAACAACCTAAAACATCTGAAAAGTAAAAACATATAATTGTTTGTCTTTTGAATTTCCTCTTTGCCACATAACAAACAACAACAACAACAACATACCTAGTAAAATCCCACAAGTGGGGTCTGGGGAGGGTAAGATGTACGCAGACCTTACCACTACCACAGAGGTAGAGAGGTTGTTTCCTGGAAACCCTTGTCACGAAAACCCATCAGTAGAATAAGCTAGATATGATAAACAGGAAAGAAAGAGAAGATATGATAATACGTAGATACAGGATAGTAAACATGTAAAGGCAGATAATAACATATAAAGACAGACAACTACCACTCCTTCTTGTCTACCCTATTAGCCTAATACTCTAATTCTCGATCTCTACTCCTTCCTGTCTAAGGTCATGTCCTTGGTGAGATCAAGTTTCACCATATCATATCTAATCACCTCCCCCCAATATTTCTTTGGTCTACATCTACCCCTCCTTGTAGCTCCCAAATCTAGCCTCTCACATCTTCTAACAGGGGCATCGGTACTCTTTCTCTGTACATGTCCAAACCATCGCAGTCTCGCTTCCCTCATCTTGTCAGCTACAGGGGCCACCTCTAGCTTCTCCCGAATGACCTCGTTCCTAATCTTATCACACTACTACAAAAGGGTCCTATAGCGGCAATAAAGTATGGCTTTAGCGGCAATACTATTTGCCGCAATACCTAATACCGGCTAATGGTATTTCGCCGGCAATGTTGGGGTCGGCAAAGCCTTTCCCGGCCATTGTGGGTATGGCGGGTAAAGGGTACCATATATTGCCGTTAAATACCATTAGCTTTTGTGTCCATTGTTTGCGGCAATTATATTGGCTACCAAATATACTTCCCATCTTTGAACTTTGGTCTTTTAGCGTCCATTGTTTTAGTCGACAAATCAAAATAAAATAGCCGCTAAAAGGTAGTTATCTTAGTGGCAATTATTTGTGGCAATTGTATTGGTAGTTAAAGGTAATGTATATCGGTTAACTTTAGTCTTTTAGCATCTATTATTTTAGTCGATAAATCCTAATAAATAGCCGCTAAAATAAAGTAGTTTTAACGACAATTCTTTGTGCAACTATATTGGCTGCTAAAAGTTGTTTGTATTCACTGGTAATGATCTTTTAGCAACCAATAATAACTACTACATTTGTCAAACAATTATATATTGAAATCCATCGAACTTGTTGGCAAATGCTTAAAAAGATATCGATATTAGTCCGTAAAATATAATAAATCTCCATTAAATCTAAACAAATAAAAGGAAGGAGTAATCTAAAATATGAACATCACAACTTATAAAAATAAACTTATATTGTGCTTACTAATATCTATCCTATTGAATAATGTCTTTGAATAAGTTTATAAGTCTTCTGCATAATAAGTCTCCCAGTATAAAATTCGCAAACTTCAGATTATAGGACCTGAAAAAAATAAATTTGTCAAAATATGAAATGTAAAATATAAAAACATTGTAAGTAGTGTGACTAATATATCTTGCACAATATGTGCTTACATCCACAAATTAAAGGATGATATTATAGAAGATGTAAAAGAAAACAAATAATTCATGATCTCTAACAAACCAATCCAAAGATACTGACAATCTACAGGCTGATTTTGACGCTTGAAGTTGGTCAAAATCAGTATAATGTGTACAAATCCTAAAATGTGGTCAAGTAGTAGACATGGACCACCCAAAAACTAGTGTACATAAACTAATAAAATGACAGCCTGCAGTGCAGTAATCATCAAGTTGTTCATCACTCTCACAAAAGCGAAACACCCTTGCCCAACATTACAATTTCTTTCCCTTTTAAACATGAGTTATGCAAGACCTGGATGCATAGAACATCAAAGAAAGCATAAAAGCCCCAGATGACAAAATAAAACACACTTTGAGCATTTGTAGATGCATTTCAGACTAAATCTTGAAACTATGATCGGATCATGGATGAAATTCACAGTCTCATCATTCAGTTTTAGTCATTGACATACAACAATCACTTAATCAAGAAAGTAAGAAGTACTACATAAGAAATTTGATTCATCAACCCATAAAACTTTACAAAGTAGGAAAACTCAAACTGTAGCAAAGGATAAAGATGAGTAGTACCGTGAGTTGGAGCAATTTTAGCACTACTAGGCATCCTTGATGATTGTCGTACTTGTTCTTGCCCATTGTTAGTGTTGGAAATCTGACAAACATTGATACATTAGTTAATGAGACATTTATATATAGGATCAGAATCTCATAAAAAATATCTAAGACTTGTACTCGAGTTACCTGTTCATTTGAGTTGTCATTGTTATCTTGAGACTGAGATTCATTAAGAACATACTTTTGCATGAATTGTCTCATTTGGAGTAGTTCTGATTGAAGCTTATCGTGACTTTGTCTCATCAAATTCATTTCTTCCTTTTGTTTCTCCTTTAACTCCGTAATCTCCTGTTCTAGCCTTTGTATAACCTCATTAGATGAATCATCTACCACATTATTTTCAACGGAAGATCTACTACCCCATAGAACCGAAGGAGTTGGACCAAGTCCCAAACCACGAACATATCCACTTTTATCATTTCCTAACACTTGAGAATACACATCGCCTTCCCAAGCAACCTTGTGAGATTGTTCATCAGTAGATCTTTCATTGTTGCTCATTCTTTCATTTATCATATCCTGACCATAAAATACATGATAAATACTTGAATTAGTTTATTCAAATTTTTGAAAAAGTATCTCTAATTGTTTCTCGATTTAAAAACTAAAAGAATGAAGAAATATTACGATTGCCTTGGCGGAATCATCATCCAATAGTCTGCCATCCACACGTTTTTTATGAGTTAATAAGAATATTTCTGCTCGTGTAGGCTCGATCCCATTTTTAGCCTAAACAACAAAATTGATGTTAGATATGAGTGACAAAAAGGTTTGAAAACACTATAAAAATTCAAAGGTTTACCTGCTCATGCATCAATGTAGCAATACTTTTGGATCCTCCTGTATGAGGCATCTTTTGCTTGGTCCTATTATTTCTATTTGCTTGGGTACGCCTCTGGCATTATAACATTAGAAGAATAATATGCTCCAAATTGAAAAACAATATAGCATAACTAAAATCAAGATATAGTAAAATATAAGAAAGTAGGTGCATTTTCAGGATTTGTTTATATCTTCGCTTTATCAGAAAGCCAATAAGAGACTAGACCACTCCATTGATCTCTCGGTATGCGACTTGGTCTATTTTTTAGCAAAGCATCTTTAGTCTTGTATTTTGACATATATTCACCTTTAATTTCACACTTGTTGTCTTTCCATTTCTTTCCTAGTGACTTTAAGACAAATGCTTCTCCATTTTTTGGAAAAGAGAACTTCTTCTAAAAAAAAAAAACTCAATATATAAAATATATTATCATGTGTAGATTGAGCTTGTTCACATAATAATAACAATACTAACTCATACCCTTACAAAATCCACCAATTTCTTCTTTTGCTCGTTGACAAAATTTCTCCAATCATCTACATGTAGAGGTGTTAATTCTGGAGTTCTTGCAACAACTCCTAAAAAGCTAGCAAGCTTTCGGCCCTCTTTTCCAATAGGTTGGTTACGACTGTTAAATGGCACATCAATTGTCTTTCCCGGAGGAAGTTTCTAGACATCTTTTAGTAAAGTAGGACCACGAGGCTTTCTTGTCACCAAGTTACCTAGAATGCAAATAGATTTAAACTAAGGCACTCTGTTATTTGGACAAGATTGAAATAGTTAATTTTAGAAGGAAGACATTGCATCAGACCAGTTCTCATACCGTGCTCAACAACCATGAATATACTACATAAGACTTACATAGCTCTACCAAATCCAAATACAGTTCTTTTTCAATTTTTCAAAAAGAGAAACAAAACACAAACAGATCACAGTCATATACTCCCTGTTTATCACAAAAAACCAGCAGAGAGTAGTCAATTTTTAATCCCGATTTATCACCTTATGCTCCCTGATATATCAAAAAACTGATAGCAGATGGCAGTGAATGTTTCTTGCATAAAACTAGCAGATAGTACAACTACACACCTAGCAGAATGCACAGTGAATGTTCTTGTCTTAATGACAAAATCTGAAACTAACTAAATATAGACAGAACAATATCTTAAGTTCTATAGTAGTATATTTCACATTCAATTAACTAATACTTACTCATATATTCCATATTTTCTCTACAGAAAAAGAGATATCGATAATATAACCATACCTAACAACCAAGATATCAAAACAAGATCGGGAAAAATAGTGTTACCTGATTCATCATTAGGTTGAACCTCAGTGCCACAAACAGAACTATTTATTTCATTAGCTTTATCATCATGCACTTGGGCTACAGAATTGTTTTGATTATCTATCAATTGTTCGAGATAAGGTGGGGCTGCAGGGTTATCTTGACTATCCATCAACTGCTCAATATAATGTCGTACATCTTCATCATGTTGTTCAATAACCAATCTGTTGCGACCTCTAGTCTGCATAATTTCTTCTTTCAAGTGAAGAACCTACCTTGTTGCATTAAGTCCAGTAAGCCCAACCATATATAACAAGCCATATAAAAATAGGAAGAAGCTTCATCATCTCAAGCAATAGAAACATATAACTACTTATTTGTACGCATAAACAAAGCTTCATGACAAAGATAATTCTAATTATAAGAGAAGTTAGTGTATAAGAAAAAATATTTCTCCAGTGATAAAAACATCTTATCTTATTACAATCCACGAGCTACAATCAACAACACATAAGCAAAGGCAATGATCACATGGAATGCACTTAAATATTCAAATATAAACCAATACAAACGTGGACAATCGATAATTGACTAATACGCATCGTTCGATTAAATGACTTAAATTAAAAAGAAAAAAAGATATTTTATCAAATTTCTAATTGAAAAGTAATAATTTCTAGAAGTTCTTCAATAAAAGTAGCAAAAGAAATATAGTTTATAAGTACCCACCAATCTTATTAAGAATCACTTTCATTATCAATGTCATGTCCTCCCTCAAAATTAGCTTCACCGTCAATTATAGAAGCTTGAGAATGTACGTCTGTTTCAACTATTATCCCATCAACATCACTTCTTACCCAATCATCATGATCATAGTCAGGAACACAAGTAGATTCTAAGAGAGCTAAGTCTGTGGCATCACTTTGCATTGGTGACTCAAATTGCATACTATTTTCCTCTCCCATATCAAAAATGTCTCGAGGTTTAATTAACCTAGGGACAAACCATTCATGATCTACAGGATCTTGCACAAATATTACTTGCTGAGCTTGTTCTGCAAAGATAAAAGGCTCATGACGTTCTCGATTGCCAACATCTGCCAGGTGTGAGAAATTCACAAGTGTGAAACCTAATTCATCATTCTTAACTCCTCTACCTTTGGTTACATCAACCCAATCACACTTAAACAAGACAACCTTAAATTCCTCATAGTAGTTTAACTCTAGAATATCATTTAATTTACCATAATATGTGATATTTGCTGACTTTGGAGCATTGTCACTTGTACTTGCATAACTTTCAGTCTTTGAAACAACCATAACACCACTGTTTTGCGTCTCCTTGAACTCTTCACTTTGTTTAGTTCGAAATCGGTATCCATTATTTACATTGAATGCATTGAATCTTTTGGCAATAAAATCTGGTCCTTGTGCGAGGACTTTAATATCCTTTATGATGTCAGATGTAGTTTGTAACTCCTTTGCCTAAACATATATAATAGATACAATCATAAATACAAAATCAATAATTTAACGTGACCAATGACTTAGAGTACCACTTACTTTTTCCTTGAACCACTCTGGAAATGTATCAAAATGCAAACAGTCAAGTTGATGTTGATTCAAACGACGCTTACGATGTGATCTCTTGATTTCAGCAATATGTTCACTATTTACATGACTCATGTCTATCAATTTTGTTATCAAATAAAGTAATAACAATATATATGTATATATGTGTGAGTGTATATATATCTATATATATAGACACAAAGAGATACATACATACATATATACATAAAAATAGATAGATAGATATAGATATAAGACTTACTTTTTATAATTCTCAACCACTTCTGATTCGCAATTGAATAGCACATGTCTATGTGCTTGCAACCATGTTTTCTCGTCCAACTTAAAAACATCTATTCCGCCATATGGCTCCCCAACCATAGGAAAAAGACATTGTCTTTTATTATTATCAAGCTCAATTTGATTATCACTTTTTCTTGAATAATAAGACCTTGAATCTCCACCCTCCAAGTAATGTGAGCAAAATGTTAAACACTCATTTGCTATGTATGATTCTGCTATTGAACCTTCTGGACACGCACGATTACGAACATATGATCTTAAAGTACCCAAATACCTATATAATTACATAATATTTTTAGTTTGATATTATAAAGATTTAGAAATTAAAAAATAATACAATATTTAATTTTTGTACCTCTCCATTGGATACATCCAACGAAAATGTACTGGCCATGCAAGTTTAGCCTCTGTTGCTAAGTGAATAACCAAGTGTACCATAATAGTAAAAAATCCAGGAGGAAAGAGCTTCTCCATAGTAGACAATATTTCTGGAATTCTTTCTTCAAGTAACTTTAACTCATCTAGTTTTAACACTTTTCTATATAAGACACGAAAGAATGTGCATAGTTCAATTAAAACTGAACTTATTCTTTTATCTGTTGATCTTCGTAAGGCAAGAGGAAGTAGTTCTTGCATTATAACATGACAATCATGAGTTTTTAATCCAGATATCTTTCGTTTGCGGATCCAACGTGCGATATTAGATGCATAGCCATGTGGAAACTTGGCATTTCCCAGAACTTCATAAAACAACTCCTTTTCCTTCGAAGACATTGTGAAATAAGTAGGAGGAAGATAGGTCCTTCGATTAGCTCGATATTGTGGCCATAAGCGTGGTCTTATTTTCATCTCCTTCAAGTCTAATCGAGCAGGTAAGTTGTCTTTAGACTTTTTATCAATATCCAATAGTGTATAAATTATGTTGTCACACACATTTTTTTCTATGTGTATCACATCAAGATTATGCCGCACCAAGTTATACTCCCAATAAGGAAGATCAAAAAATATGCTCCTCTTTTTCCATGTGTTATTCAACACTCCACTTACCCCTTCACTCGATTTTCCAAGAGTGAACTTTATATCTTTAACTTGATTCAACACTTGTGACCCAGAAATTGTACAAGGTGCAGGTCTTGTTTCTTTAGTTCCATCAAATGATTTAGCATCATTCTGATATTTGTGGTCTGACTTCAAGAAACGTCGATGTCCCATGAAACAAAACTTTCTACCATGTTTGAGCCTTTTATAGTGAGTATTTATGTTGCAAGAAGGACATGCAAATCGACCAGAAGTACTCCATCCAGATAGAGTACCATATGCTGGAAAATCATTTATAGTCCACATGAGAGCTGCTCGCATCTGAAATATCTCCTTAGTAGAGGCGTCGTAAGTTTCTATCCCAACATTCCATAATTCATTTAACTCTTCTATTAAAGGCTGTAAAAAGACATCAGTATTATTCCCAGGAGCTTTTGGTCCAGGTATTAGCATAGACAGAATAAAGAACTCTTGTTTCATGCACATCCATGGTGGAAGATTATACGGCATTAAAATTACCGGCCATGTACTATAAACAGATCTCATTGTGCCAAATGGATTAAATCCATCAGAAGCTAATCTTAGACGAACATTGCGAGAATTTTTGGCAAATTCTGGATACTTACTATCAAAACTTTTCCAAGCTTCTGAATCTGCAGGATGTCGTAGAACTCCATCTTTGTTGCATTCTTCATGATGCCATCTCATTGCTTTAGAAACATCTGAAGACATAAATAATCTTTGCAACCTTGGTTTTAATGGAAAATACCTCAAGACCTTAGCAGGAATTTTTTTAGTAGTGTTTTTCCATCTAGAAGCCCCACATATTTTGCATTCATTAACATTCTTATTGGAAAATCCTTTCCAAAATAGCATGCAATCATTAGGACAAGCATGAATTTTTTCATACTTTAAGCCCAAGCCTTCAATAATCTTTTTGGTCTCATAAAAGGAAGGAGGCAATTCATATCCTTCAGGCATTGCATCCTTCAGTATTTCAAGCAAAGAATTAAAGGATTCATTTGACCATTTAAACATGCATTTTGTACGATAGATATGTAATAAAAAGGATAATTTGCTAAATTTCCTGCATCCAGGATATAATTCTTCATTTGCCTCCTTCATGAGTCGTTCAAACTTATCCACCTCTACATGAGATTGTATTCCAGGTACATTAGCAACATTTTCATGTAGGTTTGGCTCCTTCTCACCTCTTTCATTGATGTCACTATCTATGAACTGTGCAAAACCTCCAAAGGCATCATGTATCATTCCTCTCATATCATCACCTCGTACAGTTGCCTGCCTCTCATTATTTAATTCAGTATTGTTTGATCCTCTTAGAGACTCTCCATGACAAAACCAATTATCATATGATTGCATAATACCATTAACCACAAGATGATCATAAGCTGTAGCCCGATTTACTTGATGGATAAGTACACATTCAATACAAGGACACGAAATTTTCTCTCCTTCGTATTTTTCAGAAAATGCATGATTTAAAAAATCTTCAACTCCATCCAAGTATTCTTTACTACGTCTGTCAAAAGACATCCACCTTTTATTTATAGAACTGTTCATGATGCTGAAGATATTATCTTATTTTCTGCAATTATTGTAGGAGCTAAAAATATATTAGTTAAAAAGAGAGAAAATTAATCAAAACTATATTACAAATGAAATGTTCATCCGCCGTTTTGAATTTTCTAGTCGTTTTGAGTTCTGAGCGTCGGAATTCGATTCCGTCGAATCCATTAGCTCCGAAATGCTGAATCTAGGCTAGGGGAACTTTCAGAACTGAATTTGGCAATAAATTGGAGAGTTTAGGTCCATAAGTTCATTTTTAGTCTTTAAAGTAGGAAATTTTGAATTTTCTAGTCGTTTTGAGTTCTGAGTGTCGGAATTTGATTCCGTCGAATCCATTAGCTCCGAAATGCTGAATCTAGGCTAGGGGAACTTGCAGAACTGAATTTGGCTATAAATTGGAGAGTTTAGGTCCATAAGTTCATTTTTAGTCTTTAAAGTAGGAAATTTTGAGTTTTCTAGTCGTTTTGAGTTCTGAGCGTCGGAATTCGATTCCGTCGAATCCATTAGCTCCGAAATGCTGAATCTAGGCTAGGGGAACTTGCAGAACTGAATATGGCTATAAATTGGACAGTTTAGGTCCTTAAGTTCATTTTTAGTCTTTAAAGTAGGAAATTTTGAGTTTTCTAGTCGTTTTGAGTTCTGAGCGTCGGAATTCGATTCCGTCGAATCCATTAGCTCCGAAATGCTGAATCTAGGCTAGGGCAACTTGCAGAACTGAATTTGGCTATAAATTGGACAATTTAGGTCCTTAAGTTCATTTTTAGTCTTTAAAGTAGGAAATTTTGAGTTTTCTAGTCGTTTTGAGTTCTGAGCGTCAGAATTCGATTCCGTCGAATCCACTAGCTCCGAAATGCTAAATCTAGGCTAGGGGAACTTGCAAAACTGAATTTGGCTACAAATTGGAGAGTTTAGGTCCATAAGTTTATTTTTAGTCTTTAAAGTAGGAAATTTTGAGTTTTCTAGTCGTTTTGAGTTCTGAGCATCGGAATTCGATTCCGTCGAATCCATCAGCTCCAAAATGCTGAATCTAGGCTAGGGGAACTTGCAGAACTGAATATGGCTATAAATTGGAGAGTTTAGCTCCATAAGTTCATTTTTAGTCTTTAAAGTAGGAAATTTTGAGTTTTCTAGTCGTTTTGAGTTCTGAGCGTCGGAATTCGATTCCGTCGAATCCATTAGCTCCGAAATGCTGAATCTAGGCTAGGGGAACTTGCAGAACTGAATATGGCTATAAATTGGAGTGTTTAGGTCCATAAGTTCATTTTTAGTCTTTAAAGTAGGAAATTTTGAGTTTTCTAGTCGTTTTGAGTTCTGAGCGTCGGAATTCGATTCCGTCGAACCCATTAGCTCCGAAATGCTGAATCTAGGCTAGGGGAACTTGCAGAACTGAATATGGCTATAAATTGGAGAGTTTAGGTCCATAAGTTCATTTTTAGTCTTTAAAGTAGGAAATTTTGAGTTTTCTAGTCGTTTTGAGTTCTGAGCGTCGGAATTCGATTCCGTCGAATCCATCAGCTCCGAAATGCTGAATCTAGGCTAGGGGAACTTGCAGAACTGAATATGGCTATAAATTGGAGAGTTTAGGTCCATAAGTTCATTTTTAGTCTTTAAAGTAGGAAATTTTGAGTTTTCTAGTCGTTTTGAGTTCTGAGCGTCGGAATTCGATTCCGTCGAATCCATTAGCTCCGAAATGCTGTATCTAGGCTAGGGGAACTTGCAGAACTGAATTTGGCTATAAATTGGAGAGTTTAGGTCCATAAGTTCACTTTTAGTCTTTAAAGTAGGAAATTTTGAGTTTTCTAGTCGTTTTGAGTTCTGAGCGTCGGAATTCGATTCCGTCGAATGCATTAGCTCCGAAATGCTGAATCTAGGCTAGGGGAACTTGCAGAACTGAATTTCGCTATAAATTGGAGAGTTTAGGTCCATAAGTTCATTTTTAGTCTTTAAAGTAGGAAATTTTGAGTTTTCTAGTCGTTTTGAGTTCTGAGCATCAGAATTCGATTCCGTTGAATCCATTAGCTCCGAAATGCTGAATCTAGGCTAGGGGAACTTGCAGAACTGAATTTGGCTACAAATTGGAGAGTTTAGGTCCTTAAGTTCATTTTTAGTCTTTAAAGTAGGAAATTTTGAGTTTTCTAGTTGTTTTGAGTTCTGAGCGTCAGAATTCGATTCCGTTGAATCCATTAGCTCCGAAATGCTGAATCTAGGCTAGGGGAACTTGCAGAACTGAATATGGCTATAAATTGGAGAGTTTAGGTCCATAAGTTCATTTTTAGTCTTTAAAGTAGGAAATTTTGAGTTTTCTAGTCGTTTTGAGTTCTGAGCGTCGGAATTCGATTCCGTCGAATCCATTAGCTCCAAAATGCTGAATCTAGGCTAGGGGAACTTGCAGAACTGAATATGGCTATAAATTGGAGAGTTTAGGTCCATAAGTTCATTTTTAGTCTTTAAAGTAGGAAATTTTGAGTTTTCTAGTCGTTTTGAGTTCTGAGCGTCGAAATTCGATTCCGTCGAATCCATAAGCTCCGAAATGATGAATCTAGGCTAGGGGAACTTGCAGAACTGAATTTGGCAATAAATTTGAGAGTTTAGGTCCATAAGTTCATTTTTAGTCTTTAAAGTAGGAAATTTTGAGTTTTCTAGTCGTTTTGAGGTCTGAGCATCGGAATTCGATTCCGTCGAATCCATTAGCTCCGAAATGCTGAATGTAGGCTAGGGGAACTTGCCGAACTGAATTTGGCTATAAATTGGAGAGTTTAGGTCCATAAGTTCATTTTTAGTCTTTAAAGTAGGAAATTTTGAGTTTTCTAGTCGTTTTGAGTTCTGAGCGTCGGAATTCGATTCCGTCGAATCCATTAGCTCCGAAATGCTGAATCTAGGCTAGGGGAACTTGCAGAACTGAATTTGGCTATAAATTGGAGAGTTTAGGTCCATAAGTTTATTTTTAGTCTTTAAAGTAGGAAATTTTGAGTTTTATAGTCGTTTTGAGTTCTGAGCGTCGGAATTATAATCCGTCCAATCCATCAGCTCCGAAATGCTGAATCTAGGCTAGGGGAACTTGCAGAACTGAATTTGGCAAAAAATTTGAGAGTTTAGGTCCATAAGTTCATCTTTAGTCTTTAAAGTAGGAAATTTTGAGTTTTCTAGTCGTTTTGAGTTCTGAGCGTCGGAATTCGATTCCGTCGAATCCATTAGCTCCGAAATGCTGAATCTAGTCTAGGGGAACTTTCAGAACTGAATTTGGCAATAAATTGGAGAGTTTAGGTCCTTAAGTTCATTTTTAGTCTTTAAAGTAGGAAATTTTGAGTTTTCTAGTCGTTTTGAGTTCTGAGCGTCGGAATTCAATTCCGTCCAATCCATCAGCTCCGAAATGCTGAATCTAGGCTAGGGGAACTTGCAGAACTGAATTTGGCAAAAAATTTGAGAGTTTAGGTCCATAAGTTCATTTTTAGTCTTTAAAGTAGGAAATTTTGAGTTTTCTAGTCGTTTTGAGTTCTGAGCGTCGGAATTCGATTCCATCGAATCCATTAGCTCCGAAATGCTGAATCTAGGCTAGGGGAACTTTCAGAACTGAATTTGGCAATAAATTGGAGAGTTTAGGTCCATAAGTTCATTTTTAGTCTTTAAAGTAGGAAATTTTGAGTTTTCTAGTCGTTTTGAGTTCTGAGTGTCGGAATTCAATTCCGTCGAATCCATTAGCTCCGAAATGCTAAATCTAGGCTAGGGGAACTTGCAGAACTGAATTTGGCTATAAATTGGAGAGTTTAGGTCCATAAGTTCATTTTTAGTCTTTAAAGTAGGAAATTTTGAGTTTTCTAGTCGTTTTGAGTTCTGAGCGTCGGAATTCGATTCCATCGAATCCATTAGCTCCGAAATGCTGAATCTAGGCTAGGGGAACTTGCAGAACTGAATATGGCTATAAATTGGAGAGTTTAGGTCCATAAGTTCATTTTTATTCTTTAAAGTTGGAAATTTTGAGTTTTCTAGTCGTTTTGAGTTCTGAGCGTCAGAATTCGATTCCGTCGAATCCATTAGCTCCGAAATGCTGAATCTAGACTAGGGGAACTTGCAGAACTGAATTTGGCTATAAATTGGAGAGTTTAGGTCCATAAGTTCATTTTTAGTCTTTAAAGTAGGAAATTTTGAGTTTTCTAGTTGTTTTGAGTTCTTAATGTATTAATTGTTGCACGTGTTATTATAAGAGTGATGTTCCTAAATATAACAGTGACGCACTTTACTGTATATTAATTAAGAAATCGATATAATCAAGTACAATAAAAAAATAAAGTAGGCAGAGATCACAAATACAGGAAACATTACTTTTACAAATATCAAATCACTTGAAAATCACAATTGATGCCTACAAGCTGAGCAAAACTTTCGTACTTGTCCATGAATTCTTTCTGCAAGAATTCTTTTATCAAGAATTCTTTCTGCAAGAATTCTTTTATCAAGAATTCTTTCAGCAAGAATTCTTTTATCAAGAATTCTTTCAGCAAGAATTCTTTTATCAAGAATTCTTTCAGCTCTTTCAGCAAGAATTCTTTCTGCAAGAATTCTTTCTGAAACTGGAACAAATTTTTTGTACAGGTTTATGCAGGGGTAAATTTTTTGTACAGGTTTATACAACAACAAAGATACTGGAACACGAAAGAAATAGAAGATTGAAGATGCGTAAAGTACATACCTGAACACTTCGTTATTCCTGATCGTAGTTGCTGCAATTGTATGCTGCTGGACGCTGCTGGAACTTACAGAAACTATTTGCTGCTGGACGTTAAAGAAACTAATTTTAGTCGTCTCCTTTGTGCGCGTATAAGAGCCTAAAACTAGGTTTAGTCGTCTCCTAATTTGTGCGTATAAGACTATAATTTTCCTTATGAATGTGGGAGAGTTTTTAGGTTAGTCTTTCCTTATTTTGATAGGAGTAAGATAATCTAGAAATTAGAGGCGGTATCTAGGTGAAATTTTTTAAAGAAAGCGGGAATTTATTTTCAGATTAAAAAAGGTTTTTTTTGTGGCTATTTTTTTGATATGCTACTAAAAATATACTTATTAGTGGCTATTAAACATTAGTCGTTAATATTTTGCCTCATGTGTATACATTAGCGGCAATTTGCTTATTGCCACAAAATAATTGTCGCTAAAGGGCCCTTTTGTAGTAGTGTCACTCCTGGTGTGACCACACATCCATCTTAACATCCTCATTTCTGCGACCTGCATCTTCTGAACATGTACATTTTTAATAGGCCAACACTCCACCCCATACAGCAAAGATGGTCTAACCACCATTCTGTAGAACTTACCTTTGAGTTTAGGTGGTATCTTCTTATCACACAATACTCCAGAGGCCAACCTCCATTTTGTCCAAGCCGCCCCAATACGATGCGTGACATCATCGTCTATATCCCCACTACTCTGGATGATAGACCCCAGATACTTAAAGCTTTCCTTCTTGAGGATAAGGTGAGCCGCAAGTCTCACATCAATGTCTGCTTCATCCCTCGCAACACTGAATTTGCACTCCAAGTATTCTATTTTGATCCTGCTCAGTTTGAATCCTTTGGTCTCCAAAGTGTGTCTCCAAACCTCCAACCAATCATTAACTTTGGTTCGGGTCTCATCAATCAGTACTATGTCATCTGCAAACAACATACACCATGGGACTTCCTCCTGGATAGATCGCATCAACTAATCTATCACTAAGGCAAATAGAAAAGGGCTCAACACAGATCCCTGATGAAGTCCCATCTAAACAGGAAAATATTCAGAGTCTCCTCCCACTGTTCTTACCCGAGTTACGGCCCCGTCGTACATGTCCTTTATCACTCTAATATATGCCATTGGGACGCCTTTCATCTCCAAACACCTCCATAGGACATCCCTCGGGACTTTGTCATAGGCCTTCTCAAGATCAATGAACACCATATGAAGGTCCTTCTTACTTTCCATGTATTTCTCCACTAATCTCCGAACAAGGTGGATTGCTTCAGTAGTCGACCGTCCTGGCATGAATCCAAACTGGTTTTCTGAGATAGAAACTACTTTTCTCACCCTCATCTCCACCACTCTTTCCCATGCCTTCATAGTATAACTCAACAACTTGATACCCTTGTAATTATTACAGTTTTGAATATCACCTTTGCTCTTATGCAGTGGGACCATTGTACTCCTTCTCCATTCATCCGACATCTTGACCGTCTTCATGATAGTATTGAACAGTCTAGTCATCCACTCTATGCCATCCTTGACCATACTCTTCCAAAAATCTATCGGAATCTCATCCGGTCCGAGCGCCCTCCCTCTCTTCATCCTACTAATAGCCCTTCTAACCTCCTCTACTCTGAACCGCCTGCAATAACCAAAATCTCGGTGACTTTCGGAATGTGCCAACTTGCCCAGCTCAATATCACTCTCTCCTTTTTCATTTAAAAGTTTATGAAAGTAAGCTTGCCACCTTTGTTTAATAGAAGTCACATCCACTAGCACCTCGCCCTCCTCATCCTTGATGCACGTCACTTGATCCAAGTCGCGAGCTTTCCTTTCTCTCACTTTAGCAAGCCTATACATTCGCTTGTCCGCGCCTTTGTCACTTAGCTCCTCATATAGGCGCTCAAACGCTACTGTCTTAGCACTCGTCACCGCCATCTTTGCATCTGACTTAGCCGTCTTATAAATCTTCTTAAGCCTTTGTTTTTCATCCTCCTCCCTACATTCTAACCACTTTATATAGGCCACCTTCTTAGCTTTTACTTTGTCTTGAACTTCTTCATTCCACCACCAATCACCTTGACGTCCCCCGAAGGTTCCTCTCGAAACCCCTAGTACCTCAGAGGCTACCTTTCGAATGTAACCGGCAGTGTTGTCCCACGTATTATTCATATCTCCACCACTACTCCAGGCCTCTAGATTTCTCAGCTTTTCTTCCATTTCATGCGAAAGGGCAGGAGTTAGACCCCCCCATCTAATCCTCGGTTGGGCATAGACAATCTTCCTTTTTTTTTCTCTCTTAATCTCTAAGTCCATCACTAGAAGCCTATGTTGAGTGGAAATACTCTCACTCGAAATAACTTTGCAATTCTTACAAAGGCTTCTATCACCTTTTCGTAGAAGTAGGTAATCAATTTGGGTTTTGGCTACCGCACTCTGAAAGGTTATCAAGTGACTTTCCCTCTTCTGGAAACATGAGTTAGCAATAACTAACTCAAAGGCTTTACCAAAATCCAAGAGAGACGTCCCCCCTCCATTCCTTTCCCCAAAACCAAAACCTCCATGGACATCTTCAAACCCGCTACAGGTAGCCCCAATATGTCCATTAAAGTCTTCCCCAATGAAAAGCTTCTCCGTACTGGTATGCCCCTCACCACCTCATCCAATTCTTCCCAATAGAGCCTCTTGACTTCCTCCTCTAGACCCGCTTGGGGCGCATAGGCACTAACTACAGTTACTATGTGCTTACCCACCACCAGTTTAATAGAAATCATCCAATCGTTAAACCTCCTAACCTCCACCACATATTCCCTAAGGTCCTCATCTACTAGTATACCTACACCATTTCTGTCCCTAGATCCCCCTGAGTACCATAGCTTGAACCCGTCTACATCCCGAGCTTTGGTCCTCTTTGCCACATAAATTGGAACAAAAATAGCAACATATAATGCATAAGAAATAATATGAGTTATAACAATCAACAACTTAAAACATTTGAAAAATATATTAAAAAATTAATTGATTCCAAATTAATTATTTCACATAATTTGAATCAAAAACTATATTGATCTCGTGCAAACATGAACTTTGTACCTATTATATTAATATACATTCATGTTGAAAATACTTTTATTATTAATAAAATATAATTTTCTCAACTTCCTTTTTTGTATTTTTACTCTTTTTCAAATTTGTGCGATATATTGTTAGGTGGATAGTTTCCCTCTTTTAAAAAATCTAATTATTTTAAAATAAATAAATAAATTATATTTAAAAATCTAATTCTTATATAATTTAAATTAGGCAAAAAAAATTCATCTTTTTTTAAATAGAAAAAGAAAAAAAATTCCCTCTAATTTTAGATAGCAAAAGCAATTGCTAGCAAAAGTTTCCCCTCATGTTCAACCCCATTTCCCCATTTTTATTTCATCAATGTGATCTCAACCTCATCAAATCTCTTCATATATTGAAGAGAAATTCTCAAATAATTTATTTTTCTTTATAACTATACATTTTTTTAATTATAGGAGGGTGTAAAGTAGTTTTTCGTTGTTGTTTCATTTCTTTTTGTGCTTTTTGATTTCATATTTCAATTTAGGATAATATTTATGAGGATGATAAGACTATATCAAAAAAAGACGTTATTGAAATTGAAGAAAAAGACGAGGTACGTAATATTTTTTCAACCTTTTTTTAATGCATTTTGGTGTTAAATTTAATACGCAATTTGAAATTCTGCTAATAAAGGAATTCTTTCAACTTTATTTACTCTGTGGTGCATTTATCATACATAAACTCTCTCTCCTCTTCTAATTGTAGCATGTTCGACATTGTGATGTTGGCTTCACCAAATATATTATTCATTATTAGTTGATTATTATTATTTCAATTTAATCGTAAATATATGAAATTTGTTTACTCTTTGTAAAGTTTTAGAGGTTAATGTAATGCTCCAAAGTTTATTTTATTTTTCTAAAACTATCTAGTGCTCCAAATTGATTATGTAACTTAAAAAAATTTGAAAATATTGATATTGTAACTTCAATCGAGTAGACAAGTATCCTCACTAGTACTTGTTATTTATTCTACTTTATCTGCTTCAGAAACTAATTTTTAATTTTTGATTAAAATATCAAAAAGTGCACTAATAATATAATTTTTTAAAATTTTCTCAAACAGGTACATGAAGATGGAAACTAATTGAAGAGTAAACTTATTGGATGAGTGAAGCTACATTAGCATATGAAAAAAGTGGCTACTTTTTATCTTTTTGATTTATCAATATTCTTGTATTGCGATTACATTTTACGCTGAATAGATTTTTGGTTTTTTTGTTAAAAAAAAAAATATTTAAGAGAATTTTAATGATATTATTGCAACATGTCTTTAGTCATATTTAATTAAAATTTTGCGAGTTACTTGTATGTTATTTTATTTTCATGTATAGTGCCAAAAATAAAGAATAAAATACATTCTTACTTTGGAGTTGAGTTAATTTATATAGATCTAATTCGCGGGCATTTCTATCTAGAAACAATTATGATACTAGAACTCATGCCCTATCGAGCGTGTTATGACATTTTGAAATTGCTTTATTCTAGAGTAGCAAATGCTAGTTACAATCTGCGCTCTAGTGAAACCAATTTAGTCATTAGTAAAGCCGAAGTTAATGAAGATAATATTATGAAGAAATTGAATCCTCGAGCTCGAGGACGTAGTTTTTCGATAAAAAGATTGACCTTTCATGTAACTATTGTAATGAAAGATATATCTTTAGATGATGAATATGGCGAGATGTTTTCGTTAAAAAAATTAGACAGAAAAAAATCTACATCTATGACATATCGTGATATGTATAATAGCGGGGAGTTATGGGACAAAAAATAAATCCACTTGGTTTCAAACTGGGTACAACCAAGGTCATCATTCCCTTTGGTTTTCACAACCCAAAAATTATTCTGAAGGTTTACATGAAAATTAAAAAAAGTAAGAGATTATATCAAGAATTATGTAAAAAAAAATATGAGAACGTCCTATGGCATCGAGGGAATTCCACGTATAAAGATTCAAAAAAGAATCGATCTGGTCTAGGTCATAATCTCTATGGGATTCTCAAAATTATTAACAGATAGTCGACCGTGCGGAATCGAAGAATCACAAATGAGCTTACAAATAGAATTTAATTGTGTAAACTCAAAACTGAATATTATTGTCACAAGAATTGGAAAACCTTATGGAAACCATAATATTCTTGTAGAATTTATAGCTGGACAATTAAAGAACAGAGTTTCATTTCGAAAAGCAATGAAAAAGGCTATTGAATTAGCAGAACAAACGGATACAAAAGGAATTCAAATACAAATTGTAGGGCATACCAACGGAAAAGAAATTGTACGTGTCTAATGGATCAAAGAAGGCAGGGTTCCCCTACGGACCTTTTAACCTTTTAAAAACCTTTAGGGCTTTCGATTGATCAAAAAATGACTTTTTTTGTGCAACCTAGTGTATATTCATAAAAGTTACTAAATAGAGCTCTTTAATTTTTTACCTAGAAGATTATAATTACTCTATTCCAAATGACGCGAGCAACCATTAGACATTATGAAGAGACATCCCCGATATATATATATATATATATATATATATATATATATATAGTGATTTGATTAGTGATTCGAGGGTTTCTTTTATTAGTTTTAATAATAATTTAATAATAATTTTGTTTAATCTAATCTAATAATTTATTTAATCTAATAAAAAGAAGTCTATTTTGTACTCTATATGTGTATCCTTTTTTATTCCTAAAAATTAACAGATGAAATAGAAGTAGAATAGAAGGCTTAGAGGGAAGATAATGAAATTATGTGATTGGGTCTTCCAAAAGCAAGGGAATAATCCGTTTTTAGTTAATTGGTCTGATGGGTCCAATAAACAATTAATTATAATAAATATCTAAATTCTAAATAAAAAATAAAAAACTAGACTAAGATTCTAAATAAAGGATAATAAATAAACGGGGTCTTCTTTTATTTGAAAGGTCTCGTGATCTTCAAACAATTGTGCATATTTCGGATCTTAGCTCCATGAAAGAATATGTTACTGCTGAAATATGGAAGAATTGAAATCTTAAATCAAAACACTATGTATGGATGGTATGAACTGCTTAAACAAGAATTCTTGAACAACAAACAACCATTTTAGATATTCACGACCAAGAAGTATTGGATCCTCTTTTGGATAGGCCTTGAAAGGAGAAGGAAGGCTGGAATGCCAACAGGCCTTCATTGTATTGAATTTTCCTGATAGTCCCCATTTTAGGAATGTCCAGTGCCAAAGTCACTAAATGGGTAAGTCGCTAAGAATATGTAATGTATTTTATCTGCTGGGTTATGGACAAACGATTTTAAAGAGGACTCCTCATTCATTATATTGAGAAGATTACCAAGATTTTGTGATCCGCTACTGAAATTATTGTAATTCCAAGAGCTTTGATCGAATCGGTATGGATATACCGATTGAGAATGCTCATTGAATGACAATTCTCAAATATTATGCCTTGAAGAGGACTCGAACCTCCACGCTCTTTAGCACAAGATTTTGAGTCTCGTGTGTCTACAATTTCACTACCAAGGCATCTTGAAAGTGAATTGTATTCCATGAATCTGATATCTATCTAGTGTGATATATGGAATATATGACAACGATGAATCTATTGATCGATCATGTCATATAGGCCCGAGTTGGACATCTAATTGCTTCGATTTGAATTATCTAGAGAATGCAACGCCTGATATATATAATAAAGATGGACAGTCAAACTTAGTTCTCGATTCACTCAAAAAGGTGAATAGGGTCCCAATAGAGATTTGCAAAAAGCAGGTCCGATTACGCGTATTCTTTTAATTCTATGAATTTTTCTAGAAGACTCTTTTCTTGAATATTATTCAAGAAAATTTTGGATTGCCAAGTATTCCACCAATTAGTAACCCAAGATTCCAGACATTTATTAACTGAGAAAGAAATCTACCAGGGCCAAAATACTATAGATGCCAGATAGAAAAGAGAAGTGAGTGCTTTGTTTTTTGCCATTTTCTCGTCTATGAATTGTTGATCAACCCATTCACACACTCTATGTGATCGAATATTTCTTACTCACATGAGTTTTATGCAAGGTATCAAACTTATGAATCAATTTTCTTTGTGATTAGTCTTTGAATCTAAAAAGAATACATAAATAGGCTAAGAATTCACTTCAAATGAAGAGATTAAGTATATTGTTTCCTGATATCTCAATTGGTCAAATTAAAAATCAAGTGTCCATTTTTGATGAATGATCAAAAGAATCACTTTAACTAATGAATATTATTTAGATTTTGAGATGAAAGAATTTCTTTGCTATAAATGTAACGCCCGGTAAAATTAACAAAATACCCCTAGAGTGAGGGTATGCGCGTAACACATCTTCCGATGCTCGTATGGCGAATCCGAGACCGGATTTGTGATCAGCATGGAAAATGAAGTGGGAAAATGGTCTCGATCGAATTTTAGAGTGACCCGATCGAAAGATAAATTTTTGGATAAAGTCACAAAACAGTGGTTGTCTGCGATAGAGGAGCAACGCGCATCTGCCGTGGAGGGACACTTGTATGATCCGATGTCACAGAAACAGTGAAGGTTCGCGACGGAGGTGGGTCGCGGACCTAGCGCGGAGTAGCACTTGTGTGTTTTCCAAAAGTTTTGACGGGATGGAGAAAACTCGTACAAAAATACTTTTTCCAAAATTACACAGTACGCGATAGGTCCGTGTCGCTGACCGTGTGTTTTCGGAACTGCAAATTCTTAATTTAATTCAAGGGGCATTCTAGTCAATCCTCAATCCCTCTTAAACACTAATACACGGCTAATTAAGTCATTTTCAACCAGAAAAATGTCTAAAACCTCATTCTAAGTCCTATTCCTTAAACACTAACAAGGCTAGGGCTTGAGGAGAAGAGAGAAGAGCTTGTGAGAGGAATTCGAGTGGAGACCCCGAAAGTACTCAATTATTAACGGCATCACAGGTATGTAAGGCTAAACTAAAACATGAGATTGTTCTCTCATGTGCCCCATAGAGGTCATAGTTAAGTTGATGATTGAAGAGTCTGCATGCATGATTTCTTTGATGGATTTTCTTGAAAATTATATTTGAAACTACATGTTTTTTATGTTGATAATCATCATACTATTGGTTTTCTTAAGTTGGATATTTTCATGAGAATTTGCATAACCCTACATGATTAATTTGAACAGCATGCATAATGAACTTAAGGATTGAGTCTAAAGCCTTGAAATGTGATTGTGATTGTGATGAGAGAATGATAAGTCTAGAGCCTTGAGTTAAGATTGTGATTGTTGATTGTGATTGTGATTGTGATGAGAGAATGATGATTCTAGAGTCTTAAGTTAAGATTGTGATTGTTGATTGTGATTGTGATTGTGATGAGAGAACGATGATGAGTTGATAGAGTATGATTGTTTTGAGTCTCTATAAATGAACTCTACCGATGTGTCTATTCACTTGATTCCTAATGATTGATCTAAACCTTGAGTCATTGATGAGATTGATTGATGTGAGGGTCAAAGTCCCTATGAGATTGATTGATGATAGGGTCAAAGTCCCTATGAGCTTGATTGATGATAGGGTTAAAGTCCCTATGAGATACCGATCGTTGACGGGGTTGAAGTCCCTACGAGATTGGTTTGATTGGATTGATGATTTTATGAGCATTGAGTCAGGAGGAGTATCGAGCACCGAAATGGGTAAGAGTGAGTCCCACTAGAACTCATTAAACTATATCGCCAAGCATATAAGAGGTTTTCCTCTTGCGTTGATGTCCCTGAAATCAATAGCGGACTTTGTTGATTGTTCTATATCCATCTTGGATTTATCCATTATGGTTTCGATTCGTCTCTACTTGGCAAGTACGGGATGGCCGTGGCAACATCGGCGGGATTGTTGTACAATCACTGGCTCATAAGTGATTGTTGTCGGTTAAGAGAAACTCCCATAAACTTCTTACCCTATTCTGAGTCTGGAAGAGATGAGAGGAGGTGAGCTCCTCTGAGATGAGACGAGATGAAATGAAATGTGATGAGATAAGAGGAGGTGAGCTCCTTTGAGATGAGTCTGAGATGATTGATGAGGTTTGAGTTGTTGATAGGTCACTTGTCTACTCTTTATTCTTGCATAGACAGACATTTGACTAATGATGTGATTTGATATGTACTTTGAGTTGTTATTGTTTCCATATTGTTTCTACCGCTTTCTGTTTCACTCAGCTATTTTACATACCAGTACATTCCAAGTACTGATGTCCTCTCTGGACTACATCGTTTTATGATGCAGAGGCAGGTGCTAGAGATCGTCAACAGGCGCTTCGTTGAGGATTCGAGATTGCAGCTGATTGATTAGCCTCCCCTACTCCGGAGGATTCACTCTTTTATTTCATCATGCTTATAGTTAGATTAGACTCTTTCTTTTATTTTGGGTAGCCATGGATTTGTCATTGGCACCATAAGATAGTGATAGAGGCTTCATAGACGATGGTCGAGTATTAATGTTGAGATTGTGAGCTAGTTCTTCCTACTAGCCCTTATTGTTTTATGAAATCTTTTGAGACTTCAGATGATGATGTGTCCATTACTACTTATATTTTCCTC